>OY740810.1:30470203-30842703 GCA_963514005.1 Raja brachyura
GCAAGAGGTACAGAAGTGTGAAAACGCACTCCTCCAGATTCAGGGACAGTTTTGTCCCAGCTGTTATCAGACAACTCAACCATCCCATCAACAACTAGAGAGCGGTCCTGAGCTACTATCTACCTCATTGGAGACCCTCGGACTATCTTTAATCGGGCTTTGCTGGCTTTATCTTGCACTAAACATTAATCCCTTAATCATGTATCTGTACACTGTGGAAGGCTCAATTGTATTCAGGAATAGTCTTCCCACTGACTGATTAGCGAGCGAGTTTCTCACTGTACCTCGACACACGTGACAATAAACTAAACTAAAGTCAACTTAAGCCAGACACTCTGCTTCTTTGCCAGAATTGAGATGGGCACTTTGACAAAAGACAGCTCATGAATCTTGTGCTTTCGCCGCCTCGAGACCTGGCTGTCTTCACCGTTTAGAAAGTGTAGACTGGTTAGTGTAACCAGCTGTAGTGTTTACTAGAAGAAGCTCCGCCTGCCATGCGGTTTATATTATCAGAATTCAGTTCGTACTGTTGGTCGAATAGCTGCTACGCCTGCCTTAACAATATGCTGAAGAGTACTGTGAGTAATCTTTAATAAATATGTTGTACCATGCTGTGCGTATGATTGGCTCTTTTACAGAAAGCGTTTTGACTCTAATTCTCTTGTGGGGTCGGCTGGGACAAATTAGCTACACCCTTCATCGACACCTTAGACCTGTTGTTTTTACTCTCGGTTCACCGACACATCAGAAGGACGTTCCAACCTTCACAGTGTGACCCGGATCGAGCAAATCAATCAGTGGGAAGGTTTACACAAAGTGCTGGAGAAACTCAGCGGGTGCAGCAGCATCTATGGAGTGAAGGAGATAGGCAACGTTTCGGGCCGAAACCCTTCTTCAGACTGATGGGGGGATTGGGGGAGGCGGGGGGAAGAAAGGAAAAAGGAGGAGGAGGAGCCCGAGGGCTGAGGGAGAGGTAGGAAGGGGAGGAGACAGCAAGGGTTAACAGAATTGAGAGAATTCGATGTTCATTCCAAGAGGATGCAGACTTCCCAAGTGGAATATGAGGTGCTGTTCTTCCAATCAGTGGGAAGATGGGACTGGAACTTCTCAGAAACATATTTTGGAAACTGGAACTGAAGCTCATCAGACCCAAATGTATCAGAGGACAGTGTGTATAAAATCAAGAGAGGAATAGATTGGGTAGATGCACAGAGTCTCTTGCCCAGAGTAGGGGAATCGAGGCCCAGAGGACATAGGTTCAGGTGAAGGGCATAAGATTTAAAAGGAATCTGAGGGTTAGCTTTTTCACACATAGGGTGGTGGGTGTATGGAACAAGCTGCCAGAGGAGGTGGTTGCAGCTGGGACTATCCTAATGTTTAAGAAGAAATTAGACAGGTACATGGATAGGACAGGTTTGGAGGGATATGGACCAAACGCAGACAGGTGGAACTGGTATGGCTGGGACATGTTGGTCGGTGTGCGCAAGTTGGGCCGAAGGGCCTGTTTCCACACTGTATCACTCGATCACCCTCTGACAATACTGGAGCCTCGTCAGTCCCATTCCTACAGATGTTATTTCCCCTTAGTGTCATCTCTACATAAACCAGATCCATGAAATCTTCCTCAATGCTTCTTAGATTCAAGGTTACAGGTGGATTTTCTTTAGTGAATCCCCCCAAAGATATCAAATGCAATAAGCCTGCTTCTAAAAATGAGTTTGCTTTGTGAAAGACATCTCTGTGAAAGGGCGGAATAATGGCGCAGCGGTAGGTTTGCTGCCTTAAGGGCTGTTCCCACCAGCATGCGCCTGCATGCGGCGAGTGCGACCAAACTGGCAGCGGGGGCCGCGTGGAGGTCGGGTGAGTAGCGCGACGTGGCGCGAAGTTGGAGCGATGTCCGCGGTAAGTTCGCAAGGACAGAGAGGGACACGGAGGCACACAGAGAGGGGCACGGAGGCACATATAGAGGGGGTCACCGAGGCACATATAGAGGGGGTCACGGAGGCACGACATCGAGGCGGTGCATAATGCGTCGCGGCGGCTGCGGGCCGACAAGCCGTTGCCGCGTGGAATTTTTGAACACAGTCAGTTTTTCGGAGCCCCGCGCGATGTCGGAACCAACTCTGCACAACTCCATACGGCTCCGGCGATTGAAGTGGGACCGGCCCCGCGAGGCCGGACGGCTCAAGCGACCACGTTAGGTCGCGCTCACCACATGGAGTCGCATGCTGATGGGACAGGCCCTTTACAACGCCAGAGACCCGGGTTCGATCCTGAGTACAGTTTCTGTCTGTACGGAGTTTGTCCATTCTCCCCGTGGCTGCGTGGGTTTTCTCCCGGTGCTCCGGTTTCCTCCCATATTCCGAAGACCTACTGGTTTGTAGGTTCATTGACTTTGGTAAAAATTGTAAATTTATCCCTTGTGTGTAGGATAGTGCTACCTGGTCAGCACGGACTTGTTGGGCCGAAGGACCCGTTTCCGCACTCTATCTCTAAAACCTAAAGCCTAAAGCGCGCTGTCGTGATTTTGCCTGGATTTAAGGAGGCCCGTCTGTACTTTTCCAGGTGCCGGAATATCGGAGGTGGACCTGTACTTTGTTCGCATCTTTACTCCCATTGCATTGAGTCAGGGGCACAAAGGAAGAATGGATTATCAGAGGTCCCAAAGGTACAAACCAGAGAGTGAGAGTAAAGATTAGATGTCCACGGTGAGAAAAGGTGAGCAGTGGTATTGTACAATGGTCAGCCCTGGGACTGAAGATAGACACAAAATGGTGGAGTAACTCAACGGGACAGGCAGCATCTTTGGAGAGAAGGAGTGGACGATGTTTCGGGTCGAGACCCTTCTTCAGACTGATGTCAGGGAAAGGGAGATACATAGATAAGGTAACGTAAAGTGTGAAAACAAGACAAAGGGCATGGAGATCAAGGGAAATGTAGAATAGATCAGTGTGACCTGGGAGAAGGCAACAACAAAGCAAACAGAGATAAAATGTAGTTGGAGACAGTAAAGACTGGTCAGAGAACTGGGAAGGGGGGAGGGATGGAGAGAGACGGAAAGCAAATGGTCCTGGGACCATAGTTGTCCTCTATTTAAATTAACGATTTGGACTCTGGAATCAATTTCTGAATTTGTGGATGATACCAAATTGAAGTGACTGTCAAAGCTGAGGAAGATGGCAACAAATCACATCTGGATATTAATAAAGTAAACATATGGAATGGACAAAATAATCAATATAGATAAATGGGATCGAGAATGATTAGTAGGAAAAACAGGGAAGGCCACTTACTACTCGGGTTAAAGGACCTCAGAATACAAATACACCAATTACTAGTGTTAGGTACTTCCCCCCCGGTGAATGCTATGTACTTACCTTTTCTGTTTGTCTCCTGAGTGCAGGCCCCGTGGCTGGGAGTCAGGAATCAAGGGGTTAAGAGCTTCTGTACCCGATTGGCCAAGCTACGTCAGGTGACCGGTGACTCATCGGTAGCTTAAATAGCAGAAGCTCCCAGAATTCTCTATTTTCGTCGCTGATCCCTGACAAGTGAAGAGGCTGCCGGTCTGAGCTGCAGGAGGCCTGGCCGCATAGCATAGCACTTTGTATATTGTCGCCTATATTTGTAAATTAATGTTGTATTGGGACGGATAAGGGATGACCTGAGGGTTTTCGGGTATTTTGTTGCTGGGTTATGTCTATTTAGGCAGGATTAGAGTCTCCAGTCCGACGGCCCATTGCGAGGCTGGCTGGAGCACTGTTATATTTATTTGTTAGCCGATTCTGGTCCCTGACCGTGTTGTTTAAATCAGGTTTGGGTTTTGTCTTCGTTTAACAAAATTAAATACTTTTATTTTCTAAACTTGAACCTGGTTTTTTGATTTGTTACGCGACTCTGTGGAACCTGCCTTCGGGAGTCGTAACACTAGTTTATTAATTGATTGAAAGATACAGTGTGGAAACAGGCCCTTCAGCCCATCAAGTCCACGCAGACCATCGATCACTAGTAGTTCTATATTATCCCAGTTTCGCATCCTACACAATGCACATGAGGGGCAATTTACAGAGGCCAATTAACCTAGAAACCCGCAGCTCTTTGGGTGGGAGGAAACCAGAGCACCCGGAGGAAACCGAAACGGTCACAGGGAAAATCTGCAAACTCCACACAGACAGCATGCGAGGTCAGGATTGAAGCCAGGTTTCTAACACTGTGAGGCAGCAGCTCTACCAGCTTACCAACTGTACCAGTTGCCTTCCTATGGTAGGTGACCAAAACTGAACACAATACTCCATGTCCTTCTACAACTGCAACATAACGTCCCAACCGCTATATTCAGTGCTTTTCTGATGAAGGCTAGTGTGCCAAATGCCTTCTTCATACCTGATCTCCCAGTGGCTCAGCACTTCCACTCCCCCTTCCATTCAGAATCCGACCTTTCTGCCCTGGGCCTCCTCCATGGCCAGATTGAGGACCACCGTAAATTGGAGGAGCGGTATGAACATTGACCTCTAATTTCAAGTAGTCCCTGCTTTCTCCTCCCCTTCTCAGCTCTCCCTCAGCCCACTGTCTCCACCTCCTACTTTATTCCTCCCGCCCCCACCCTCAAATCAGTCTGAAGAAGGGTTGCGACCTGAAACGTTGCCTATTTCCTCCGCTCCATAGATTCTGCCTCGCACACTGAGTTTCTCCAGCATTTTTGTTTGCCTCCTTCATAACCCTGTCCATCTGTGACACTATTTTCAAGGCACTATGTATTTGTGCTCCTAGCTCCCTATATTCACTGTGAAGGTCCTAACTTGATTTGATGCCCCAAATTGCACACCTCCAATTTATTTTCCATGTTCTCCCTCTGAGTGTTCCCGTTTCCCCCCCACATCCCAAATACAAGCTGGCATATTAATTGGCAGCTGCAAGTTATTCCTTAGCAAAGGTAAATGGCAAGACTTAAAGGGGAATTAAGGGCCGTGTGTGCGAGAGAGCAGTTGATCAGGGCTACAGAGAAATAGGGAGGAGGGAATGGGTCACGATATGGCTCTATTGGGAACGAACGTACCTGATGGGCCAAATGGCCTCATAATGTATTGTGGCAAGTTAAGTTATAGCCTTAAGTGAACTGGAGGGACTTTTATGTCAATCTAGTTGGTTCATGTTCATCATTACTGCGGTTGAACACAAAATACCGGCGTAACTCAGCGGGTCAGACAGCATCTCTGAAGAACAAGTATAGGTTCATTATAACTGTGTGTAGGATAGTGTTAGAGTGCAGGGATCGCACACTAACTGAATCAGTCTGAAGAAGAAGGGTCTCGACCCGAAATATCACCTATTCGTTTTTACCAGTGATGCTGCCTGACCCGCTGAGTTAATCCAGCATTTTGCATCTATCTTCGGTGTAAACCAGCATGTGCAGTTCCTTCCTACACATTATTGTGGTTAGCTTTTTTTGAAAACATAATTCCACATTTACTTAATGGAGTTTGAATAACCCAGCTATCATGGCCGGATGGGAACTCATTTCTCTGGATCAGTGATCCAGAATTTCTGGCCACAATGGTCTGTAAATCCTGTGTAATCCGAAATCATCACCCGTCCAAGCTATTCGAAAACACATTCTTCATCTCTGGCTCAATCATCATTTCTGGCATTGCATCTTGTTATACTCCTCCATGTAAAAATTATTCAATCAGTTTGCCGACCACTTCTCTCAAGCTTCATCCTACATCTGTGCCTACGTCTGCAGCAGACACTCGCTGGAAACAGATGGACACTGCCTCACTCCATGGTAATTTAAACTGAATGAATAAAATCACTTTGTCCACACGGCTGTTGGCCTTATTTAGGTATTACCATCACTGTGTTATATATTTTTCTTTTTTAGTTTAGAGGCACAGCGCGGAAACAGGCCCTTCGGCCCACCCAGTCTACGCCGACCAGCGATCCCCGCACACTAACACCATCCTATATACACGCGAGGGACGATTTACAATTTTTACTGAAGCCAATTAACCTACAAGCCTGTACCTCTTTGGAGTTTGGGAGGAAACCGGAGAATACACACGTAGGTTATGGGGAGAACGTACAAACTCCGTACAGACAATAGCCGTAGTCAGGATCGAACCCGGGTCTCTGGCGCTGTAAGGCAGCAACTCTAACGCTGCACCAGCGTGCCGCCCTATCTTATACCATTATAATTTGGGGACGAAATACGAGGTGCGTGTGATTTGGGGACAATATAGGCGATGTGCGTGAGCTGGGGACAAACTATGTGGTGCACATGAATTGCTGACAGCATTCTCAAAACAAAATGCTCAGGTCTATTAATAGTATAACACTGCTTGAACAGTTAGCCCTGGCTCTCCTGCTCTGCTTTCCATTGCCATGTAAATCACTGTACCCTGCACCGTAGCTGGATTGCTGGGAATATACTGAAGCCTGGGGGAGAAGCGAGTGCAGACATAGTGGCGCAGCTGGTCCCAGCTGCTGCCTCACAGCGCCAGAGACCCTGGTTCGATCCTGACCTCGGGTGCTGCGCCTGTGTGGTGTTTGCACACTCTCCCTGCGACCAAGTGGGTTTCCTCCAGGTGCTCCGGTTTCCTCCCACATCCCAAAGACGTGCAGGTTGGTAGGTTAATTGGCCTCTGTATTTGGAGTGGATGAGAAAGTGGGATAGCTTAGAAGTCGTGTGAAAGGGTGATCTTTGGTTCCGAGGTACATCTAATCAAATCAGACAATACTACACATAAGTACAACCAAGTCAAACTCCGCTACAATAGGCAGAGCAAAGAGAAAGATACAGAGTGCAGAATATAGTTCTCAGCATTGGAGCATAATGGGTCCTGAGAGAGTCCAAGGTCCATAATAGGGTAGAGGTGAATTGGACAGTACTCCAGCTCATGGAAGGACCGTTCAGAAGCCTGATAACAGAGGGGAAGAAGCTGTTCCTGAGCCTGGTGGTGCACACTTCTGTATCTTTTGCCTGATGGGAGTGGGGAGAAGGAGGAATGACCGGGGAAGGATAAGTAGCAGAAACAAAGAACTGCAGTTGCTGGTTCATAACAAAGAGAGACACATCGCGCTGGTGTAACTCAGCGGGTCAGGCAGCATCAATGGAGAAACATAATGGGTGACGTTTTGAGGCCGGACTCCTCTTCAAAGTGGGTCTCACGAGTGTTTGATGATGTTGGCTGCTTTCCCGGGGCAGCGTGAAGTGTAGATGGAGTTGATGATGGGCAGTCTGGCCTATGCGATGGACTGGGCTACATACACAAATCTGCGCCATTTATTGCAGTCTTGGGTAGCGCTGTTCCAAAACCAAACTGTGTTGAAACCCAACAGTATGTTTTGCCCCAGGTGAGGCAGAGGTTCACCTGCACCTCCTCCAACCTCATCTACTGCATCTGCTGGTCCAGGTGTCAGCTGCTCTACATCGGTGAGACCAAGTGCAGGCTTGGCGATCGCTTCGCCCAACACCTCCGCTCAGCTCGCTATAACCAATCTGATCTCCCGGTGGTTCAGCACTTCAACTCCCACTCCCATTCCGAATCCGACCTTTCTGTCCTGGGCCTCCTCCATGGCCAGAGTGAGTCCCAGAGCAAATTGGAGGAGCAGCACCTCATATTTCACTTGTGTAGTTTACACCCCAGCGGTATGAACATGGACTTCTCCAATTTCTGGTATTCTTTGCTTTCTCCATCCTTCCCCTCCCCTTCCCAGCTCTCCCATAGCCCACTGTCTCCGACTCTTCCTTTCTCCCCCCCCCCCCCCCCAACATCAGTCTGAAGAAGAGTTTCGATCCGAAATGTTGCCTATTCCTTCGCTTCATAGATGCTGCCTCACCCGCTGAGTTTCTCCAGCATTTTTGTCTACCTTTGATTTTTCCAGCATATGCAGTTCTTTCTTAAACAGTATGTTTTCTATGGTGCATTTGAAAAGGTTTGTAAGAGTTATTGGAGCCAATGAGTTTTCACAAAAGGTGAAGTACAGAAATGCAGGTGCAAGATTTTAAATAAAATAGAAAAAAAAATGGTTTTACTCAGTAGGTCAGGCAGCAACTGAAGAGGGAGACACAGTTAGATTTTTAGATTGTGTAGGAAGGAACTGCAGATGCTAGTTTAAACCCAAGGTAGACGCAAACAGCTGGAGTAACTCAGTGGGTCAGGCAGGATCTCTGGTGAAAGAGGAATAGGTGACGTTTCGGGTTGGGATCTTTCTTCAGACTGAGTCAAGGGAAAGGGAGAAGAGAGATATAGACGACGATGTAGAGAGAAGTGGAACAAATGAATGAAAGATATGCAAAAAGTAGCGATGATCAAGGGAAGGTGGAGCCTACAATGGTCCATTGTTGGCTTTGGGCTAAGTGTCAACGAGTTATACAGACAGTGACACTCAACAGGACGACAGTGAAACTAGTACGCTGACTAGGGTGGGGGAGGAGACGCAGGTGAAACCTTTCAGATTAACGGCGTTTCACAGGAAACAACGGCTGAACTTGTTTGAAGGAGAGAAGCACGGGTGAATCTTTGGATGTCATGAGAACTGGGCTCTGAGGTGTCATTTGGATGGCCTTGCACTGTTTCCCGTCTCTTCACCAATTTGCTTCAGAAATGGTTCACCAAAAATAGTCAAGTCAGTAAGAGCTTTAATCCATGTAATTTCCCTTGGGTTGCTGACAGATGCTCTGCTGGGATAAATGTGAACTAGTTTCATCTTGTCAATGTAAAATGAAATAATATGAATGGTGCATTATAAAAAAATTGCAACTAGTTTCAACCAAAGCGGCACAGTGGCGCCGCTGTCTCACAGCGCCAGGAACCCAGCTTCGACCTCGAATTCGGGTGCTGTCTGTGTGGAGTTTGCACGTTCTCCATATGACTGAGTGGGTTTCCACCTGGTGCTCTGGTTTTCTCTCATATCCCAAAGACGTGCAGGGGTTTGTAGGTTAATTGGCCTGTGTAATTAAAAAAAAAATGCCCCTAGTGTGTAGGAAGTGGATCCAAAAGTGGGATAACAGAAATAAGGTGATTGGGTGATCGATAGTCGTCATCAACTCAGTGGCTGAACGGCTGTATCTCGAACACTAAAACTAATATCCCAAACTAAAGATAGACACAAAATGCTGGAGTAACTCAGCGGGATAGGCAGCATCTCTGGAGAGAGGGAATGGGTGATGTTTTGGGCCAAGATCCTTGTGCAGAGTGAGAATCAAGGGAGAGGTAGACATGGAGATATGGAAGGGTAAGGTGTGAAAACGAGAGATCAAAGGGGACGATGAGAAGGAAAATGTAGATCATTGTTAGATCAGGGGAAGGAGACAACGAGACATACAATCAGTAACATTTAAATGAAATTAAAAACCAAAACCCTGCTGTAGCCATTTGGTGGAGAAATACTTGTGA
Source organism: Raja brachyura (assembly GCA_963514005.1). The sequence goes on from OY740810.1 coordinate 30,479,599, forward strand.
GGAGGCAGAACGTAAGGTTCAAATCTCTCCGCACCATCTGGGGTGTTTGAATAATTTCCATGATTAGATTACTCGATTCTCATAACAGGTCCACTGTTCTCTGTTAGCGACAGAAATCTGCCGTCCTTGCCTGTCCTGCCCACTTAATTTGCAATCCATCTGGTATTTCTTGCAAGTCCAGTTCACCGTTCAGCCCCTTTTTGAAAATGACGAAGCAAGCCAAAGAAAATTATGGACGAGAGCAAATGTTGGCCTTTCCGGAGACAACAGCCCATCAATGAATAAAACAGATGCCATCTCCACTGGCCCTACACGCTGCTCTGGACCATCTGGATAGCGGGAGTACATACGTCAGTTTGTTATTCATCGATCACAGCCTGCCGTTCCCATTTCATTCATGACCAAGCCCAGGACCTGGGCATCTGCAGCTCCCTTTGCAACTGGATCCTTAACTTGCTCATCGGCAGAGCATGATCAGAGGATCAAAGACAGCATCTCCCTCTCGATCATCTTCCTCCAGACTCCTGATTAGTACGGGTGTACGGGGTCATGGGCAGGAGAATGGGGTCGAGAGGGAAAAATAGATCAGCCATGATTGAATGGCGGAGAAGACCTGATCGGCCGAATGGCCTAATTTGGCTCCTGCAACCTATGAACATGAGCTCTCAGTCATCGACCATGCAGGTGCACCTCAAGGCTGTGTACTTAGCCTCTGCACTCGTGACTGTGTGGCTAAGAGCAGCACCAGTGCCAGCTATAGATTCGCCATTGACACAAAGGTAGACACAAAAATCTGGAGTAACTCGGCGGGACAGGCAGCATCTCTGGAGAGAAGGAATGGGTGACGTTTCGGGTCGAGACCTTTCTTTGGACTGATCGCCATTGACACCACTGTTGGTCATAGTCATAGAGTCATACAGTGTGGAAACAGGCCCTTCAGCCCAACTTGCTCAAACCAACCAACATGTCCCATCTACACTAGTCCCACCTGCCTGCATTTGGCCCATATCCCTCTAAACATGTCCTTTCCATGTACGTGTCTAATAGTTTCTTAAACGATGAAATAGTCCCTGCCTCAATTAACTCCTCTAGTAGCTCGTTCCATACACCCACCACCCTTTGTGTAAAAACGTTACCCCTCAGATTCCAATTAACTTCACTACCACCCCCCCCTCCCCCCCACTGCCACCTTAAACCTATGTCCTCTGGTTCTCGAATCTGTGCATCTACCCGATCTATTCCTCTGTTGCACACATCCATAAGATCACCCCTCATCCTCCTACGCTCTTAGGAATAGTGTCCCAGCCCGCTCAACCTCTGCCTACAGCTCAGATCCAACAGTCCTGGCACCATCTTCTCTGCGCCCTTTCCACTGTTGTTGACTGGATCACGGGTGGTGAAGAGACAACGTACGGGAGTGAGAAGGAACACCTGGTTGAGGGCTTGCTGCAACAAGAACCTCTCGCTCGAACATTAGGAGCAACACAGTGGCGCAGCGGTAGAGTTGCTGCCTTACAGTGCAAGAGATGGCTTCTATACTCATGCTGCCTTTACGGAGTTTGCATGTTCTCCCTGTGACCACATGTGGGTTTTCACCTTGAGCTCCCGTTTCCTCCCACATCCCAAAGACGTACAGATTTGTATGTTAGACACAAAACGCTGGAATAACTCAGCGGGACAGGCAGCATCTCCGGAGAGAAGGAATAGGTGACAGTTCGGGTCGAGACCAATCTGAAGAAGGGTCTCGACCCAAAACATCACCCATTCCTTTTCTCCAGAGATGCTGCCTGTCCCACTGAGTTACTCCTGCATTTTGTGTCTATCTTCGGTTTAAACCAGTATCTGCAGTTCCTTCCTACAGGTTTGTAGGTTAATTGGCTTCTGTAAATTGTCCTTATTGTGTAGGATAGACCTAGTGTTTGGGTGAATGCTGGTCGGTGGGCTGAAGGGCCTGGTTCCATGCTGTATCTCTAAACTAAACTATTCAACAAAACCAAGGAACTAATTGTTGACTTGGGAAAGGGGAACCACACGGTGGGTCGATAGGGATAAAGAGTTAGCAGCTTCAAGCTCCTGGGTATAACCATCACAGGTGACCAGGCCTGGATCCAGCACACAGGTGTAATCCACGCCAGCATCTCTACTTGCTTTGAAGTTCAAAGAACCCGGAGGAAAACAACGCGGTCACGGGGAGAACGTGCAAACTCCACACAGACAGCACCCGAGGTCAGGATCTCCGGCACTGCGAGGTAGCAGCTCTACCAGCTGCACTACTGTGCCATCCTAATGGTGATCGTAGCTGAGGAAGATTTCAAAGAGGAACCATTGGGTTCATGGAAGACTATCCATCCTTGATGTTGCAGCATTTTTGCTCATCCAACCATAAATCTGTACCATCTCCTTCTGAACTATAGACAACCAAATCGGTCGGATAGTTCCACTTTATTTTACTAATTTAAAAGAGGTAACCTCATAAACCGAGACCGTTATCTCCCAGTTGCCAAACATTTAAACTGCCCTTCCCATTCCCACACTGACGTTTCTGTCCTGGGCCTCCTCCACTGTCAGTGGGGCCACATGCAAATTGGACAAACAATGCCTCATATTTCGCTTGGGCAGCTTACGACACAGCAGTATGAAGATTGATTTCCCTAATTTCAAATAACCCTTGCATTACCTCCCTCTCCACTACCCCCCACCCCCCCACCCTAGATGTCCCCACTGTTTGCATCCAGATGTTCCTTCGTTATCGCCCGTTCCACAGCCAACAATGGACCATTGTGGGCTCAACCTTTCCTTGGCCATAGGTGCCGGCTCTGATTTGTTCTGAACCTTTCCATACCTCTAGTTTCCCTCTCCCCCGACCCTCAGTCTGAAGAAGGGTCTCGACGTCAACCATTTCCTTCTCTCCAGAGATGCTGCGTGACCCGCTTAGTTCCTCCAGCATTTTGTGTCCATCTTTGATGTAAACCAGCATCTGCAGTTCCTTACTACACCTTTATAAATGCATTGGGTTTAACTCGACTAATTAATATTTCCAGATTTATTTTACCACCCAACTATTTAATATTATCCGCATGGCTGCCTGCTTACTATTCAGAGCACAGGTATCTAAAAGTCAGAAAGTACTTTTAGGGACATTACAGCCTCCAGGTCTGAATAAGAATGTACATGGAGCAGAATTATTTCCACTGAGGCACTAGAGTAATAAATATCATGCAATTTATTAAAAGACCCTTAAACTATCAAAATTGTCCACATATTGTAAAAATATATTTAATTAAGTCCACTGACATTGAGTTCTCTTGGAATAACTTTACAGTACAAATCTATTTCATGGAATTTATGGCTCATTGAGTCCGCGCCGACCGGTGATCTCCGCACGCTAACACTGCTGCACACACTAGGGAGAATGTGCAATTTTTACCAAACCAATTAACCAACAAACAATAGACAATAGACAATAGGTGCAGGAGTAGGTGCCTTTCGGCCCTTTGAGCCAGCACTGCCATTCAACGTGATCATGGCTGATCATCCCCAATCAGTACCCCGTTCCTGCCTTCTCCCCATATCCCCTGTCTCCGCTATCTTTGAGAGCCCTACCTAGCTCTCTCTTGAAAGTATCCAGAGAACCGGCCTCCACCGCCCTCTGAGGCAGAGAATCCTTGTGGGGGGAAAACTGAAGCTCCTGTTGAAAACCCACATAGGTCACGGGGGGAACGTACAAACTCTGTACAGACAGCACCTGTATTCAGGATCGAACCCAGGTCTCTGACGCTGTAAGGCAACAACTCTGCCACTGCACCACTGTGTCGCCCTACAGAAATGAGTCCTCAGCCCATTACATGTAAGCCCTGGCACAGAACAATGCAGACTGACCCATCCACTCGCCAGCTCTCCTGGGTCTTTTTTTTAAATTTTTTATATTTCAAAATAGACTTTATTCAAGTAATAAATATATACATTACATGAACCGTGTGAAAAATTCATCCGACATTTTTCGGAGGCTATACAAATTGTTCCATATAGTCTATATACATTGCTCAAATTTCATGAATCTATCCCCCACCCGTGCCACTCACGTGGCCCCCTGGCATGGGATACCTTCCCTTATTTTGAGGGGCGTTTCCACCATACCGTGTCCTCCATGTCCAGCAGCAGAAGGACCCTAGACTGTGGCCCTCCCCCACCGAGCCTTGGCGTTTGCTGCACCGAGCTTCAGTGCGTCCCTCAGCACGTACTCCTGCAGTCTGCAGTGGGCCAGTCGACAACATTCCCTGACGGACATCTCGCTCTGCTGGGTGGTGAACAACGCTCGGGCAGACCAAAGAGCGTCTTTCACGAGTTGATGACCCTCCTGGGTCTTTTGCCAGGTGGGTTTCTGTACGTCAAGAGCTCGTGCAGGCACTTTCCAAATGTGAGGAAGGCTTCTGCCTCCACCGACCTTTGAGCGAGGGCGGCACGTTGGATCAGCGGTCGAGTTGCTGCCTTATTTTGCGCCAGGGACCCGGGTTCAATCCTGACTATGGGTGCTGTCTGTACGGAGTTTCTCCGTTCGCCTTGTGACCAGGTGGGTTTTCTCTGGGTGCTTCCGGTTTCCTCCCACACACCAAAGACGTGCATGTTTGAAGGTTAATTGGCTTGGAACTGGCGTACAGCAATCGCTGGTTGGTGTGGACGCGGTGGGCCGACGAGCTTGTTTCCACGTTGAATCTCTAAATAAAACTAAACTCTGCCCTCTAGCTCTCGATACCACAACCGTGGGAGAAAGATTCTGTTATTTAAGATTATGGAAGGTTTTGAGGTGATAGAAATCTTCCTATTAAATATCCTCTCACCTTAAACTATAAAGTTCCATGTCTAAGGTAGACACAGAATGCTGGAAGTTTTGGGTCGAGACGCTTCTTCAGACTGAAGATGGGTCTCGACACGAAACGTCGCCCATTCCTTCTCTCCAGAGATGCTGCCTCACCCACTGAGTTACTCCAGCATTTTGTGTCCACTTTCGATTTAAACCAGCATCTGCAGTTCTTTCTTAGACGAAGTTCCATGTCTGCATTGGGCTGAGCTGAGATACTGAACTCATTAAAAATGTCGTCAGATTTGAAGCTGACGAAACATTCTTCCTCACACCATTGCAAACCAACAGCAGTAGTTGCAAGTGTGGAAGGTTGTCCTTGGCTGACAGTTCAAATGGAGAACTGAGGGAGCGCCGCACTGTCAGAATGTTACGCCCACAGAATGCGCCACCCTTTGGCGAATGTTATACGGGGCCACCACCAATTTTCCACAGCCTTTCAGGAATATCCATTTTGCCGACCCAACAGAGGTCGCGGCCTCCCAGAGGAGTCTAACGGTACCAGAACCGTCCACAGAGGGCGCCGCTTGTCCGAGACACTGGCCCACAAAGTCGGCTACAGGAAAGGATGAGCCGGTGTGGCCAGGCTGGAGTTCCAGGGCCTCGGCCACAGGGAACAAATTCGACCCATCGATCGTCTCAATGAGGTCGAGTTTGGCCGCCTCACCCGGCCTTGGCGCCACATTTTTGGGTTGCCTTCGGGGGGGGGGGGGGGGGGAGGGTAAATTTCAAGTGCACTCTCGTGATTCCGTCCGGACTGGAGGTGCCCAACCACCAGTTGCTGTAAAATTGGCGGTGGACCTGTATTGCTAATGGAACTAATGGAAGAGAAGTCGAGAAATATAACAAAGGTTAATCATCACAGGCTGAGGAGCATTAAATATTAGAGACATACTGTGGCATTTCAAACACATTGTTCACCCTTCAGCTATATTTGCATTATTCAACAGGAATCTACAATTTACAATCAGATCATTTTCCAAATGGTCATAGAAACATAGAACTATAGAAAAATATGTGCAGGAGTAGGCCATTCAGCCCTTCGAGCCAGCACCACCATTCAATATGATCATGGCTGATCATCCAAAATGAGTACCCTGTTCCTGCTTTTTCCCCATATCCCTGGATTCCTTTAGCCCTAAGAGCTAAATTTAACTCTCTCTCGAAAACATCCAGTGAATTGGCCTCCACTGCCTTCTGTGGCAGAGAATTCCACAGATTCACAACTCTGGGTGAAAACGTTTTTCCTCATCTCAGTCCTAAAAGCCCTCCCCTTTTTCTTAAACTGTGACCCCTGGTTCTGGACTCCCCCAACATCGGGAACATTTTTCCTTCATCCAGCTTGTCCAATCCTTCAAGAATATATGTTTCTATAAGATTCCCTCTCATCCTTCTAAATTCCAGTGAATACAAGCTCAGCCGACCCATTCTTTCATTATATGTCAGTCCCGCCATCCCGGGAATTAGCCTGGTGAACATATGCTGCACTCCCTCAATAGCAATAATGTCCTTCCTCAAATTAGGAGACCACAATTGCACAAAGTACTCCAGGTTCGGTCTCACTATGGCCCTGTACAATTGCAGTAGGACCTCCTTGCTCCTAAACTCAAATACATGGCATTCACTTTCTTCACTGCCTGCTGTACCCGCATGCTTACTTTCAGTGACTGATGTACAAGCACACCCAGGTCTCATTACACCTCCCCTTTTCCTAATCTGACACCATTCAGATGATTATCTGCCTTCCAGTTCTCGCCACCAAAGTGGATAACCTCACATTTATCCACATTATACTGCATCTGCCCACTCACCCAACCTATCCAAGCCACCCTGCAGCCTCATAGCATCCTCATCGCAGCTCACACTACTATCTAGCTTTGCGTCATCCGCAAACTTGCAGATGTCACATTTAATTCCCTCATCTAAATCGTTCATATACATTGTAAATAACGAGGGTCCCAGCACCGAGCCTTACGACACTCCACTAGTCGTTGCCTGCCATTCTGAAAAGGACCCGTTAATTCCTACTCTTTGCTTCCTGTCTGCCAACCATTTCTCTATCCATGTCATTACCCTACCCCAATACCATGTTCTCTAATTTTGCACACTTATATCTTGTGTGGGACCTTATCAAGGGCTTTTTAAAGTCCAGATACACCACATCCACTGGCTCTCCCTTATCTATTCTACTTGTTACATCCTCAAAAAGTTCCAGAATATTAGTCAAGCATGATTTCCCCTTCATAAATCCATGCTGACTTTGACAGATCCTGCCGCTGCTTACCAAATGCGCTGCAAAAATATCTTTAACAATCGACCTTCCCCACAACCGATGTGAAGCAAACTGGTCTATAATTCCCAGTTTTCTCTCTCCCTCCTCTTTTTAAAAAGTGGGGTTACAATGGCTATCATCCAGTCCACAGGAACTGATCCAGAGTCGAGAGAACATTGGGAAATGATCACCAACGCATCCACGATTTCGTGGGCCACCTCCTTGAGTGCTCTGGGATGCAGACCATCAGGCCCTGGGGATTTACCTGACTTCAGTCCCAACAGTTCACCTAACACCATTTCCTGACTAATGAGGATTCCCTTCAGTTCCTCCCTCCCACTAGAACCACGATCCCCTAGTATTTCTGGGAGATTGTTTGTATCTTCCTTAGTGAAGACAGAACCAAAATACTTGTTTACGTGTCCTGCCATTTCTTTGTTTCCCATTATAAATTCACCCGTCTCTGACTGCAAGGGACTGACATTTGTCTTCACTAATCTTTTCCTTTTTACATATCTAAAGAAGCTTTTAGAGTCAGTTTTTATATTCCCCGCAAGCTTTCATGCTCTTTCACCCACCCTCTTAATTAACCCCTTTGTCCTCCTCTGTTGAATTCTAAATTTCTCCCAGTCCTCTGGTTTGCTGCTTCCTCTGGCCAATTTCTATGCCTTTTCCTTGGATATAACAATCTTGGATGTAGAATCTACTGATTCCCACAACAGAAAGCAAAGAACACCTGACACTTAGGTGAGCCAGACACCTTGTGTCACGTTTATTCCCGAAGCCCCTTTTAACTACAGTGCGTCTGACCATGGAGTTGTTATTGAGCTCTTGTGGCTGGACCTTCTCGTGAGGCTGCTGGCGAGTCGCCAGCGGTGACGGGCTGTATGCAAATCCAACGTGGGCGTGAAGGCACCACAACACTATCCTTGGTTTCCCTCGTTAGCCACGGTTGAGCCGCCTTCCTCGTTTTATTTTTTCGCCAGACAGGGATGAACAATTTCGGGAGTTCATTGATGCGGTCTTTAAATCTTTGCCATTGCATCTCCACTGTCAACCCTTTAAGTATAATCTGCCAGTCTATCCTAGCCAATTCCCATTTTATACCTTCAAATTCTCCTTTCTTTAGGTTCAAGAGCCTAGTCTCTGAATTAACCGTGTCACTCTCCATCCTAATGCAGAATTCCACCATATTATGGTCACTGTTGCCCAAGGGGCCTTGCACAACAAGACCGCTAACTAACCCTTCTACATTACACAATACCCAGTCTAGGATGACTTGCCCTCCAGTCAGTTTCTCTACATATGGGTTTAAAAACCGATCCCGTATACATTCCAGGAAATCCTCCTCCTCAGCGCTGCTACCAATTTGGTTGGCCCAATCTATATGTAGTTTAAAGTCACCCATGACAACCGCTGTACCTTTGCTTCACGCATCCCCAATTTCCTGCTTGATGCTATCCCCAACCTCCCTACTGCTGTTTGGGGGTCTGTACACAACTCCAACGGGCGTTTTCTGCCCTTGGCTATTTCGCAGTTCTACCCATACCGGTTCTACAGCATCCAAGCTAATGTCTCTCCTTGCTATTGCATTAATCTCCTCTTGAACCAGCAATGCTACCCCACCTCCTCTTCCTTTCTGTCTATACCTCCTGAATATCCAATATATCCTGCATGTTTAGCTCCCAGCATTGGTCACGCTGGAGCTATGTCTCTGTAATTCCAACTATATCAAATCCCTTAACTACTAACTGCACATTCAATTCATCCACCTTATTACGAATGCTCCTCGCATTCAGGCACCAAGCTTTCAGGTTCGTTTTTCTTATCTCCCTTCTACGTTTTGCTTCTGTCCTCCTTTTATGTCCCTCTGTCTCCTTGCATTGGTTCCCATCCCCCGCCCTGTTAGTTTAAACGTGACCTTTCCTACACTCTCTTTCCCGTTAACTGCGCAGATACGCTTCCACGGATACGAGGTTGATTCCACCCCCCCACTGTTTAGTTTAAACCCACCCGTGTAGCACTAGCAAACCTGCCTGCCAGAATGTCGACCCCTCTCCAATTAAGGTGCAACCCGTCCCTTTTGTACTGGTCACCCCTGGCCCTGATAGCATTGAAAATAGATGATAGAAAGTACAGCGTTACAGCACGGGGACAGGCCTTTTGGCTCATAATGTCCATGCCAAACAACATGCCATGTTAAACTTAACTCTTCTGCAGGTGATCCATATCCCACCATTCCCGGCATTTCCACGTGCCTGTCCAAAATCCTCTTAAACACCACCATCGTACTTGGGCACAGAGTGCTAGAGTAACTCAGCGGGTCAGGCAGCATCTCTAGAGAACATGGATAGATGACGTTTAGGATTGTGACCCTTCTTCAGACTTCAGGTCCTGTCCCGAAGCGTCACCTATCCATGTTCTCCAGAGATGCTGACTGACCCGCTGAGTTACTTTAGCTCTTTGTGTCCAATAATGATGGTGATGTTTAAGAGGCTTTTGGATACACACATGGAAATGCTGGGAATAGAGGGATATGGATCACGTTGCCGGAGATGCGATGGTTTTTGGTCGCTCTGCGGCCTAACATCATGGAGCTGGAGGCCTCCTCGGGACTGACTGAGCCCCACCGCGGGGCATGGGCTTAGCATCGGGGCCAATCCCTTGCCTGGGATTGCTCCACTGTGGCCTGTGGATTTTACCATCAAGGGCTCGCCGTTTCGGGAGAGACCGAGTCAGGAAGCTCCAACGAACCAGAGGCTCGACCACCCCGACCCGGGGACCGATCGCCGGTGCGGGGGAGCTGAGATTCCTCCCCGATGCAGGAGCCGACCGCCCCGATGCGGAGGGCTCGACCGCCGGCTACGGGAGTAAGAACGTCCCGCAAACGGAAGGCTCGAGCCCCCAAACGCAGGAGAACAAAAATGGGAAGAGATTTAACTCTTTTCTCGCCTTCCATCACAGTGAGGAATGTGGAGGAGTCACTGTGGTGGATGTTTATGTTTAAATGTATTTTGTGCGTTCTGTTACTTTTTATTTGTATGACTGACTTGGTAAATGAAATTCCTCGTATGTTAAAAAACAAATTGGCTAATAAAGTATAATTGTATTGTACTGTATTGTGCAGAGGAGATTAGTTTAACTTGCCATTTTGTTTGGCATGGGCATTGTGGGCCAGAAGGCCTATCCCCGTGCTGTGGTACTGTACTTTCTATGATCAATGTATAATTATATCATTGCCCAGTTAGAACATGATCTGATTCTAAATTGTAGATTCCTGTTGAATAATGCAAAAATAACTGAAGGGTAAAGAATATGTTTGAAATACCAAAGGATGTCTCTAATATTTATAGCTCTTCAGCCTGTGATGATTAACCTTTGCTAGATTTTCTTTGTCTTTTCTTACGTAAACTAGAATGTGCAGTTCCTGGTTTCCACCATTGTAGCTGCTTCCACCAGCACCCAGGTGGCCTGTTCCAGGCACCCACTCCCTCTGTGTTAACAAAAAGCCTTCACACAAGTGCCCTTCAACTGTCTTTTCATTGCAGCAACTCAAAGTACCCTAAGTACGGTAAGAAATGTAAAAACATATTTGTGGAGGTACATTTCTATAGTGCCCTTGGTTTATTCTTTGCTGCATTCAGAGCATTGAAAAACACTTCAGTAGCGCAGAACGAGTGCCCCTGAGAGTATTAGGAGAGCGCTTGTATTAGTTGAGTGTAGTTTAGAGATACAGCGCGGAAACAGGCCTTCGTCCCACCGGGTCCGCACCGACCTGCGATCCCCGCACATTAACACTATCCCACACACACTGGGGACAATTTTTACATTTACCAAGCCAATTTACCTACATACTTGTACGTCTTTGGAGTGTGGGCGGAAACCGAAGATCTTGGAGAAAACCCACGCAGGTCACGGGGAGAACGTGCAAACTCCGTACTGACAGCACCCGTAGTCGGGATCGAACTCGGGTCTCGGGCGCTGCATTCGCTGTAAGGCAGCAACTCTACCGCTGGGCCACCGGGCCGCCCTTATCATCAAACCCGCCGACTAGGGAGATGCCGTGGTGGTCTGGCGAGCTGACCTCTACCGTGCTCACAGACACCTCCTCCTACTTACCCCTGGACCATGACCCCACAGATGAGCACCAGGCCATTATCTTTGACCACCTCTGATGTTATCACTTCCGGCTGCCTGCCCTCCTCCACCTTATCGATCCCCAGCCCTGCATGGCCTGGTTTTACCTTCTCCTCAAAATCCATAAACACAACTGCCCTGGCCGACCCATCGTTTCTGCCTGCTGGTGCTCCTACTGAAATAATATTCCTGTACCTCGATTCCATCCTATCCCCCCTGGTCCAATCCCTTCCCACCTATGTCCAAGGCACCTTAGATACCCCTCGACTTTTCGATGACTCTCGGTTTCCCGGCTCCCAATCCTTATCTTTACTATGGACGTTCAAGGTAGGGTTCAGACCCACAACGTCACCCATCCTTTTTCTCTAGAGATGATGCTTGACCCACTACTCCAGCACTATTGTCTATTTTCGGTAGAAAACCAGCATCTGCGGTTCCTTCCTACACATCTCTCTGAAGTAGTGGTACAGCAAGAGCTGCACAGTGGCGCAGCAGTCGAGTTGCTTCCTTAAGGGCCTGTCCCACTTTCACCACCTAATTCACAACCTCTGCCGAGTTTGCCCTTGACTCATGCTCACAGCATGGTCGTCATGAGGTCGTAGGAGGTCGTAGGAGTTTGTAGGTAGGTCGTAGTAGGTCGTGATGCTAGTCGTAGGTACTTGTGGCATCAAGTAGGTCGGGGCGTTTTTTCTAGCATGATGAAAAATTTCCACGAGTAAAAAAGGTTGTGAATTAGGTCGTGAAAGTGGGACATGCTCTTAACAGCGGCAGAGACCCGAGTTCGATCCTGACTACGGGTGTTGTCTGTACGGAGTTTATACGCTCACCCTGTGTCCGTGTGGGTTTTCACCGGGTGCTCCAGTTTCCTTCCACATCCCAAAGACGGCAAGTTTGTCGGTTAATTGACTGGTAGAATTATAGATTGTTCCCAGTGTTAGGACAGTATTAGTGTACGGGATGATCGCTGGTCGGTGTGGACTCCCAGGCCCTGTCTCCGTGCTGTATCTCTATACTAAACTACACTAAACTCGTCCCCCAAAGAGCCAGCCTAGATTTTGTACTCCACACAGAATTTGAGTTCACAACTTTCTAATTCAGAAGCAAGAATGGTGTGAACAAAGCCACAAGGAATGCAGAAGGCGAACTGCTGTTTCATTAAACGCATGTCACTTACAATATTTGGATGGGAAAGTCGTAGCAAAACACCAATTTCAGTTCTTGCAATCTTCTTATCGATCTGAAAAAAAAATCAAAAGGATTCAGAATCATCATGGAAATATTAATAAAATATATTGATTCCAGATCCAAAATTAATTATATTAGGTATATTAGAAACTGATCAATCACTAACAATAAAACAAAGAAGTTTTATTGATTATAGTTTAATAATTGGTAAAAAATTAATATTAAGATTTTGGAAAGGTCCTACCTCCCCCACTATCAAAATGTGGATCACAGAAATGTCGGAGACACTTCATTTGGAAAGATTAAGACTTGTCCTCTTGGACAGGCTAGACCAGTTTAGAGGAACATGGTCTCCATTTATTGATTATCTAAAGGGACAAACTGGCTCGGTTCGAGGGCCTGACTGAAACCTGAATGAAGGAATAGATGAAGAATTATATACAATAGACCACTGATATATCTCCAGATTGTTTAATACTCCACTTACATTATTGATTTTCTATTTTTATTCTTATTTTATTTTTCTCTATTATTTCTCCCTATCACTTTCTCTCTGTATTAAAAATAATAAAAAGTATAGAAGTACAAACAAGAATGATTGTAAACTTTAAAAATATTAAGAGTGTACGTGATGAATAATATATTCTTTTTCTTTTTTTCACATTTTAATTTGTCTTAATATGTATTTACTTCTAATAAAAAAATATTTTTACAGACAACAAAAACCTCATTGAAACCTGCCATGGACACAACTCAGCGGGTCATGCAGCATCTTTGGAGAAAAGGACTAGGTGACGATTTGGGTCAAGACCCTTCATCAGGCCTGTCGTGTTGGATCAATAAGTTCTACATTTTCCTTGAACTTCGTCCCCTTTGATGTCTCGATTACACACTTTACCCTTCCTTATCTCATTGTCTCCCTCTCCCCTGTCTCTCAGTCTGAAGAAGGGTCTCGACCTGAAACGCCAACCATTCCTTCTATCTGGAGATGCTGCCTGTCCCGCTGAGTTACTCCAGCATTTTTTGTCCATCTTCAGCATAAACCAGCATCTGCAGTTCCTTCCTACACCATGAGTTTATCTATTTAGATGAGGCAAAATTAAGGGATGTGGTTCAATTTCTGCACAGTATTGAGTATCTATTGAATTTGGATAATCCTCTGTCCTGAGAAACTGACTGTGACTGTTCACTTATTCCATGCCCCTCGTGATCTTGTACAATAAGGTCACCCCTCGGCCTCCAGCACTCCATCAATGGTAGAAACAAACACCATCCGTGCAAATCCATTTTAATAGACTTTCCCATTGCCAGAGTGACCCCACACAAGCTGGAGAAGCAGCACCTCACATTCTGTTGATGTTGTTTATAGCCCAATGAATATTGAATTCTCCAATTTTAGGCCCCACCTCCAGCCTTCTCCTCTTTCTTTGGTTTAGTTTAGTTTAGTTTAGAGATACGGTACGGAATCTTCGGCCCGAGTCCGCGCCGACCAGCGATCCCCGCGCACTAACACTATCCTACACACACCAGGGACAATTTACAACTATACCAAGCCAATTAGCCTGCAAACCTACGCGTCTTTAGAGTATGGGAGGAAACTGGAGCACCCGGGGAAAACCCATGCAAGTCACGGGGAGAGCCTACAAACTCCGCGAAGACAGCACTTGTAGTCAGGATCAAACCCGGGTCTCCGGCGCTGTAAGGCAGCAACTCTACCACTGCGCCATCGTGTCGCCCTCTACCTTGTGTGACGGGTTTACCCCCATTTCTCCCGCTGTTCCGGCCCCTTTCCCCTTCCACCTTTATCCTTCCCCTGAAATACTTCACATTTCACTCCTCTCCTCATCTAACGTTTGGGCGGTGGCCCAGCGGTAGAGTTGCTGCCTTACAGCGAATGCAGCGCTGGAGACCTGGGTTCGATCCCGACGACCGGTGCAGTCTGTACGGAGTTTGTACGTCCTCCCCCTAACCTGCGTGGGTTTTCTCCGAGATCTTCAGTTTCCTCCCACACTCCAAAGACGTACAGGTTTGTAGGTTAATTGGCTTGGTATCAATGTAAAAATTGTCCCTACTGGGTGTAGGATAGTGTTGATGTGCGGGGTCTCTGGTCGACGCGGACCTGGTGGGCCGAAGGGCCTGTTTCCACGCTGTATCTCGAAACTAAAGTAAACACCCGTTTATCTCCTTTCCATCTCTAGCCTTTGGTCAATCTAAACTCCCTCACCCGATATCCACCTGTCACCTTGCCCACCCATAGCCTTCTCCCTACTACTACAAGAGCCTGAAGAGTCGCGACCCAAAGCATCGCCTCTCCATGTCCTTCCGAGATGCTGATACAAGGAACTGCAGATGCTGGTTAAAAGAGAAAAAAAAGACACAAAGTGCTGGAGTAATCCAGCGGATCAGACAGCATCACTGGAGAACATGGATAGGTGACATTTCGGGTTGGGACCATTCTTCGTTGGTAAACCCGTTTACCCGTAATCATGCCTTTACACTGTATAAATTGCATTTATATCAAGGCTGATGGATATGGTAACAGTTTATCAACAAAATAATGCACGAAAGGTACTCCTGTGTGGATAGAGGAACAGCAAAGGCTAGATGAAATGGATTTTATTTGCGAATAACCTATTTTGTCTGCTAAGTACATCTAATTTTGGAATGAACTCCATTTCAAATGACATCTGCCTGAGTTAATTTTCACCTACAGAAGTTGTCTGAACAATCACTAATAAACAGGACATGGGTATCATCAGTGGAATACTTCAAGAATATCTTTGACCTAATTTTTCAGGTTACAATGTCCTGGACATGATTTACTTTCACATGGAACGTGTAGAACTATATATATAAAAAAATAACAAAACATCTACTGGAAGCACAAGTTTTGCAAATGCTGGAATCCCCATCATAAAAACAAACTGCAGGAAGAACTCAGTGGGTCAGGCAGCATCTGTGGAGGCATTGAATTCACCAATTTTAGGTAACTCACAACCCCCCCCCCCCCAACCTCCATTTATTTTCCCGCCTCCCATCCCTGTGTGCTGGAGACACACCAATTTCTCCAATCCCCCCCTCCACCTATATTCCTTCCTCTGGCTTCACAATTCGTCCATCCTCTTCCATCCTTATCTCCTTATTTCATCTGTGGCCTTTGTCCAACCGTCTGCCGATAAAAATGCCCCCTCAGCTGTATCCATCTATCTGAAGAAGGGTCTCGACCCGAAACGTCGCCTATCTCCTTCGCTCCTTAGATGCTGCTGCACCCGCTGAGTTTCTCCAGCCTTTTGTGTACCCTCCATCTATCACTTGCCAGACTTTGTGGCATTTGTGGTATTGGTTTCTTATTGTCATGTATACCAAGATACAGTGAAAAAACTTTGATTGGGTTCTCTCCAGGAAAGTCACACTATATAATAGATAGTGCAGAAGATAAAATAAATAGAGCTCAGATAGTGTTATTGCTTATAGAGTGGAAACAGGGCCCTCACTTTAAACCTATGTCCTCGGTTTCCCAATTCCCCTACTCTGGGCAAGAGACTCTGTGCGTTTACCCAATCTATTCCTCTCATGATTTTCTATTCCTCTCATGATTTTAAATCTTTGATTTTGTCTTTGATGATGTTGGCTGCCTTCTCAAGGCAGCGTGAGATGTAGATGGGATTCAAGGGTGGTTGGAGTCTGGTTTAGTTTGGTTTAGTTTAAAGATACAGCACAGAAACAGGCCCTTTGGCTCACTGGGTCCGTGCCAACCAGCGATCACCTGCACACCAACACTATCCTACACACATTTGGGACAGTTTATAATTTTACCGGAGCCAATTAACCTACAAGGCTATACATCTTGGGAATGTGCGAGGAAACCGGAGCACCCGGAGAAAACCCACGCAGGTCACGGGGAGAATGTGCAAACTCCGTACAGACAGCACCCATAGTCAGGATCGAACCCGGGTCTCTGGTGCCAAGGCAGCAACTCTACCACCCTTGTCTGTGAGACGACTGCCATGTTGAATTTCCTTCGCTTTCTGAAGAGGTGGAGACATTGGTGTGCTTTCTTGGCCAGAGCGTCAATGCAGTTGAAGTAGAATAAACCTTGGCCTGCAAGTACAGCTGGGGTCATCCTTGCTTCTGTTATGAGTGCAAGACTCCCTATAGGATTTACAGCGATAATCCTAATTAACTTGGAAACACAAAGGAACTGCAGATGCTGGAATTTTGAGCAGAACACAAAGTGCTGGAGGAACTCAGTGGGTCGGACAGCATCTGTCTTCTTCTTGCCTCTGGCGTGCACAGCCTAAAGTTGTAGGACAACTTGTTCTATTGGATCTTATTTGATTGTGCACGCTCGGTTGATTGCATTCGTCGAAACCACGTGAAGGTTGCAATCTCCCACCCCACACCATCTGTGGCGGGGATGGACTGGTGACGTTTAGGGTTGGGACCCTTCTTCAGACTCCCTAAATATAATACAAAGTGCTGGAGGAATTCTGTGGCTCAGGCAGCACCTGTGGAGGGAAGAGACAGGTGATGTTTTAGGCTGGGCCCCTTCTTCAGACTCCTTGAGCTCAATACAAAGTGCTGGAGGAACTCATCAGGTCGGGAGGCAGCTGTGGAGTCTGATTAAGGATCGCAACCTAAACCTTCACCTGTCCCTTCCCTCCAGAGATGCTGCTGGACCCGCTGAGTGACCCCAGCACTGTGTGTCCTTTTTCATAGAACAGTCCAGCACAGGATTAGGCCCTTCAGCCCACAGTGCCCTTGCTAAACATAATGCAAAGTTAAACTAATCTCCTCTGCTTGCATGTGTCCATATCCATCCATTCCTTGTAGCACGGTGGCGCAGCAGGAGAGTCACTGCCTTACAGCGCCAGAGACCTGGGTTCGATCCTGACTACGGGTGCTTGTCTGTACGGACTTTGTACGTTCTCCCTGTCACCGGTGTGGGTTTTCTCCGAGATCTTCAGTTTCCTCCCACACTCAAAATGCTTACTGGTTTGTAGGTTAATTGGCCAGGTGTAAATATAAAATTGTCCCCAGTGTGTGTGTAGGGGAGTGTTAATGTGCGGAGATCGCAGGTCGGTGCGGATTCGGTGGGCCAAAGGGCCTATTTCCATGCTGTATCTCTAAACTAAAACTAAACTAAACACTGGAGAGGTATGCCCCTTTTTGGGGCAATGATGTTACCGGTTTTCAGGAGATACCAACAGACTATCTGGCAAAGTTCCCAAATGTCACTTCCTTTTAATTCAATCATGGGCAGTAAAGGCCAACAGTCGGTAGCCATGTTTTGGAAGGAACTGCAGACGCTGGTTTAAACTGAAGAGCTGGAGTAACAAAATGCTGGAGTAACTCAGTGGGACGGGCAGCATCTCTGGAGAGAAGGAAAGGGTAACGTTTCAGCTCGAGACCCTTCCCCAGACTGAGGTATCCATCCAGGGCTTTGTCAGAGGGACGTTAAATGACCATGGCATTGTTTTTAGGTGAGTCAGGCAGAGGCCAAACCAGGCAAGGAAATCAGGCTTTCTTCTCTCAAGACCACTGGTGAACCAGGTGGACTACCTGTGGTCATGTTCATAAGTGATAGGAGCAGAATTAGCCCATTCGGCCCATCGAGTCTACTCCGCCATTCAATCATGGCTAATCTATCTTTCCCTCTCAACCCTATTTTCCTCCCTTCTCCCCATAACCCCCGACACCCGGGCTAATCAACAATCTATTTAGTTGGTGAGACCAAGCGGAGGCTGGGCGATCGTTTCACCGAACACCTCCGCTCAGTCCGCAATAACCAACCCCACTTCCCGGTGGCTCAGCACTTCAACTCCCCCTCCCATTCCGTATCCGACCTCTCGGTCCTGGGCCTCCTCCACGGCCAGAGTGAGCAACACTGCAAGTTGGAGGAACAGCACCTCATATTCCGCTTGGGGAGTCTGCATCCTCTGGGCTTAAACATTGAATTTTCTCAATTCTGTTAACCCAGGCTGCCTCCTCCCCTTCCCACCTCTCCCTCAGCCCTCGGGCCCTGGCATTCCTTCTCTCTCTATCTCCCCCCCCACTCAAGTCGCACTAGCTTCTCATTTTCACACTACAAACAGCTTACAATGGCCTGTTTCCTTTATCATCGATACTTTTTTGCATATCTTTCATTCATTGTTCTTTATCCCTCCACATCACCGTCTATATCTCTCGTTTCCCTGATCCCTGACCAGTCTGAAGAAGGGTCTCGACCCGAAACGTCGCCTATCTCCTTCGCTCCTTAGATGCTGCTGCATCCGCTGAGTTTCTCCAGCTTTTTGTGTACCCCAAGAATCTATTAAACTCCTTCTTAAAAATATCCATTGATGGCCTCCACTGCCTTCAGTGGCAATGTAATCCACAGATTCACCACCCTCTGCCTAAAGAAAATCCTCCTGATCTGCTTTCTAAGGATACATCCTTTTATTCTGAGGCTGGGCCCTCTGGTCCTCTTGGTTAATCATGGTCTTCATGGATGGTGAGTGACTTGAACACGCTGCTGTGGTTGAGGCAGCTACGATAGTGACATTTAGAAGACTTTTGGATGGAGGCTTATGGATATGCAGGGAAGGGAAGGGTATGGATTATATGCAGGTCGATAAGTAGTCTTGGCATCATGTTAGGAACAGACTTTGTGGGCCGAAGGGACTGTTCTTGTGCTGTATTGTTCTATATGTTGTAAATCTGTATTGTTGGAGGTCAGATGAAATCCAGAAAAACAAATCTAAAGGCTTTGGATTCAACACTGGCACAGGGGTAGCGTTGCTGCCTTACAGTGCCAGAGACCCAGGTTTAACCTTGACTACGGGTGCTGTCTGTGCGGAGTTGGTACGTTCTCCCCGTGACCTGCTGGGTTTTCACCGAGAGCTCCGGTTTCCTCCCGCACTCCAACCAAGTACAGGTTTGTAGGTTAACTGGTTTGTATAACTGTAAATTGTCCCGAGTGTGTGTAGGATAGGTGTTGGTGTGCGGGGATCGCTGGTCGGCGCAGACACGGTGGGCCGAAGGGCCTGTTTCCGCGCTGTAAATCTGCACTGAACTAAACGAAACATGAAAACCCTTAAAACTAAACTGTTTGAAGAGCTGAAATCTAACAAGAATAGGTATGTTCGGACACACTCAGCGAGCCATGCTGTGAGGAGAGAGTGTCGCGGTGAGTTGAAGACTGAAGTGTTGGTTTTAGTTCTCTCTGCTGGTGGCTGTTTGCCCTGCTGAGTGTTTCCAGCGTCTGTCTGCTGTGTTAATATTATAATGAATGCCCTGTCTACTCAGGATTTACTGGTTCAGCGACAGCCACACTTGAAACACACTTCACAGACTCTAACAACACTTTGGGACATCATGAGATTGAGTAAAACGCTAATGGAACTCCAGTCTTTTATCATATTATAGATCCACCGATATCATCCAAAGAGCAGAGCTCTCAGCGTTCAATCCATTCACTCTAAACAGATGGTATCTGTACAAACGCTTATTCACCTCTCTTTGATTTTTGTGCTATCTATCGTATGTAGAATAGCTAATAAGTTCAAAAGAACGATTTCTATTTATACATTGCCTTTCAAGCTCCATTCAGGATGTCAAAGATCCTCTAATACCTATAAAATATTTAGTCATTGAGCATGGAAACAGGCCCTTCGGCCCAACTTGCCCATGCTGACCATGAAACCCCTTCTATACTAGTCCCACCTAGTCCAGGTTTGGCCCTTATCCATAGCCTCTATTTTTAAGAGTATATTTTGATGTGATCCAGAAGAGATATTCTGTACTTGGGAACGTTTAGACTTGACTTTAGGGATATAGTATGGAAACAGGCCCTTCGGCCCACACGGTCTGTGCTGACCAGCGATCACCCCACACACTAGCACTATCCTATACTAGGGATAACTTACATTTTTACCGAAGACAATTAACCGACAAACCTGTATGTCTTTGGAGCGTGGGAGGAAACCGGAGCATCTGGTGAAAACCCACTTGGTCACAGGGAGAACTTGCAAACTCCATAAAGACAGCACCCATAGTGAGGATCGAACCCGTGTCTCTGGCGCTGTGAGGCAGTGCTCTACTGTTGTGCCATCCCTTATCTTGTTGGTGGAAGGATAAATATTGGCTGGGACACCGGGCTCTTCTAAAAGCAGTAACAAGGGACCTTCTAGTTCCAGTAGAATGAACATCCCTGACACTGAATAATCCCTGCATAGTTATATCTCCATCCACCAACATTGTCTTCTACACAGCTGGTAGTGCAGCCACCTCTCAGTTCCATAGACCTGGGTTTGTTCAAAAACCTCAGGTGCTGTCTGTGTGGAGTTTGCATGCTCTCCCTGTGGTCACATGGATTTCCTCAGGGTGCTCCGATTTCCTCCTACATCCCAACATGTGCGGGCTTGTAGGTTAATTGGCCTTTATAAAACCTCTCCTAATGTATTTTAAGGAAATTGGGATAATACGGAACTAGTCTGAATGGATGATCGATGGTCAGCGTGGACATGGTGGGCTGAAGGGCCTCTTTTCATGCCCGACTACCCGACAGTGTTTGACGGCACTGGGCCAGTACTCGCTGGAGTTTAGGATGAGAGGGGACCTCATTGAAACTTACTGAATAATGAAAGGCTTGGATAGCGTGGATTTGGAGACGATGGTTCCATTAGTGGGAGAGTCAAGGACCAGAGGGCAAAGTCTCAAAATAAAAGGACGTACCTTCAAAATGGAGGTGGGGAGAAATTCTTTAACTGGAGGGTGGTGATCTGTGGAATTCATTGCCATAGAAGACTGTGGAGGCCATGTGATTGGGTATTTATAAAGCTGAGATTGGCAGATTCTTGCTTCGTAAGGGCATCATAGGTTAAGGAGAGAAGGCAGGAGATTGAGGTTGCGAGGGATAAAATTAATATTAAGCCAGCAAGATAATTACTGTTGCTGAGGTATTTTATTGCTGAACACCATATTGGTCCACCAAATGGATGCTTCAAAGCAGCTGGGCGTGTTTCCTTGGTACATAATTTCACAGGTACGGACCTCTCCACCATCGAAGGGATTTATAAGATTCGCAGCATCAAAAAATCAGCCACCATCATCAGAGACCCACACCACCCTGGCCGGATTTCACTCCTGCCATCGGGAAGAAGGTACAGGAGCCTGAAAACTGTAACGTCCAGTTTCAGGAACAGTTCCTTCCCCACAACCAACAGGCTATTAAACACTGCAACCTCCAAATAAGCTACATGAGGTGATGGTTTTCACTTTCTGCACTATTGTTTATGTGTGTGTATATATATGTATATGTATATATATATATATAGACATAATTTTTTCTCATTTATTATATTGTTTCCAGAGTACTATGTCTACATATTCTGTGTGTAAGAGAAGAGTTAGACTTAGCTCTTAGGGCTAATGGAATCAAGGGATATGGGGAGTAAGGGGGAACAGGTTACTGATTTTGGATGATCAGCCATGATCAAATTGGAATGGCGGTGCTAGCTCGAGGGGCCGAATGGCCTTCTCCTGCGCCTAATTTATATGTTTCTACGTTGTGCTGCAAATAAGAATTTCATTGTTCTGGGACACATGACAATAGAACACACTTAGTCATAATTCACCGACCCCTTAAATATCATTATACCTAGTCCATTTTACCCATCGCTGTGCAGCTGCACACAAGGTGCTTATTAGGCCCCGTCTCATATGTAAATCTTTCCCTTTGATCTCTTTTTATTTTCTTTCATAAAATCTTCTCCAGTCCCACAACATGGGCACAGCGGTGCGGCTGGTAGAACCACTTCCTCACAGCGCTAGGGACCCAGGTTCGATCCAGAGCTTGGATGCTGTCTGTGTGGAGTTTGCACCCTCTCCCTGTGACAGTGTGGGTTTACTGCGGGTACTCCGGTTTCCTCCCACATCCCAGAGACGTGCAGGTTTGGCCTCTGTAAGAATGCCCCTAGTGCGCAGGGAGTGAATGAGAAAGTGGGATAACATAGAACTAGATCAGTGGTCGGTGTAGACTCAGTGGGACGAAGGCCCCGTTTCCACACTGTATCTCCAAACTAAACCCTCTGGTTCCAAGCTCAAGAATTTCCTCCCTAATTCTTGAGCAGTTATAACTGAGATGGAAGTCACGGCCACAAAGGAGCAGGACTTTGGAACAGCTTACCAAGGGTGTAGAGGAAGAGACCACTGTGGATACTTGGCACTGCTTTGGAGACGGATGCGGTTTCTATGTCTGATGGGTTGGAAGAGAATGCTACACCAAACATTTAGCCTGGCATTTAAAAGGAAATGGATTTTGCTGAGCTCTTAATTCATGCTTAGATAATGGGGCGGTAGAGCAAGCCTATTAAGAAGCTTTCTGAGTATCAGAAACAATAGATTTGACAGTCACAAAGATTCACTGTGGAATCTGCATTCCATTTGTTCGCCTCTCATCGCGTTCAGTTCAGGGCACCATGTTCTAGGAAAAATGTAGTCAAGCTGGAAAAGGTACAGAGAAGATTGTCCACAGGACTAGAGGGTGTGAGCTACAGGGAGAGGTTGAGTCGCCTGGGACTCTGTTCCTTGGAGTGCAGGAGTTTGAGGGGTGATCTTATCGAGGTGTATCAGATCATGAGAGGAATAGATCGGGTAGATGCACAGAATCTCTCGCCCAGACTAGGGAAATCGAGGGCCAGAGGGCATAGGTTTAAGATGAAGGAGAAAAGATTTAATAGGAATCTGAGTGGTAACTTTTTGACACAAAGGGTGGGTGGGTATATGGAACAAGCTGCCAGAGGAGGCAGTTAAGGCAGGGACTATAACCAACATTTATGAAGCAGTTAGACATGTAGATGGATGGGGCAGGTTTGGATGGATATGGACCAAATGCTGGCAGGTGGGACTAGTTTGGCTGTGTCATGTTGGCCGGTGTGGGTAAGGTGGGCCAAAGGGCCTGTTTCCACTCTATGACTCTATCACTTCAAAGTGTCTGGGATGGGTTAAAGACTTGGGACACGTTGGACTCACCATTTCTGAGAGTCCTACTGCTGACATCTGGGGTGGCACGGTGGCGCAGCGGTAGAGCTACTGCCTTACAGCGCCAGAGACACGGGTTCGATCCTGACTACGGGTGCTGTCTGTACGGAGTTTGTACGTTCTCCCCGTGACCTGCGTGGGTTTTCTCCGGGTGCTATGGTTTCGTCCAACATCTCAAAACCGTGCAGGTTAGTAGATTAATCGCACTTTGTAAATTGCCCTTCGTGTGTGGAGAATGCGATGAGAAATTGATATAACATAGAATTACTGTGAATGTTGGCGAGACCAAGCGCAGGCTCGGTGATCGTTTCGCTGAACACCTCTGCTCAGTCCGCCTAAACCTACCTGACCTCCAGTTGCTAAACACTTGAACTCCCCCTCCCATTCCCACACTGACCTTTCTGGCCTGGGCCTCCTCCACTGGCAGCACAAATTGGAGGAACAGCACCTCATATTTTGCTTGGGTAGCTTGCACCCCAGCGGTATGAACATTGACTTCTCTAACTTGAAATAGCCCTTGCATTCCCCCTCTCTCCATCCCCTCCCCCTTCACAGTTCTCCGACCAGTCTGACTGTCTGAGAGTACATTTTATCTGTTGCTACCTTCTCCCAGCTAACAACGATCTATTCAACATTTTACTTGATCTCCATTCCCTTTGTCCTGGTTTCACCCCTTACACTTCCTTATCTTTCCTGACATCAGTCTGAAGTAGGGTCTCAACCCGAAAACGTCACCCATTCCTTCTCTCCAGCGATGCTGCCTGTCCCGCTGAGTTACTCCAGCATTTTTGTGTCTATCTTTGCTTTAAACCAGCATCTGCAGTTCCTTCCTGCACGTACTGTGAATGGGTGGCATGGAATGCTGTTTCTCTAAAAATTTAAAACCTTTCTGTGTTTCCTACTTGATAATATTAATCAATGGGACTTCAATGGCCATTAAATACTCTTGGGATGATTTAAAGGGCACAGTAGTTTATGTAGTTATCTAAAAATGGAGAAATCAATGGTCTCATTATTGTTCACATCAGAGAAAAGATGCAAGAAAATAGATAATGATTCAACATACTTTTATATTAAGCAGATTCAATGCGGGAAGTTGGTAAATCTCAGCGGATGACGCAGCATCTATGGAGGGAAGGACTAGGTGACGTTTCAGGTCGTGCTCCTTCTTCTTCTGAAGGGTCTCGACCCGAAACGTCATCTATTCCTTCGCTCCATAGATGCTGCCTCACCCGCTGAGCCTCTCCAGGATTTTTGTCTACCTTCGATTTTTCCATCATCTGCAGTTCTTCCTTAAACAATGAGGGAAGTTAATCACTTCTAAAGACGTGCATCATGCTCATCTCCTTGTCAACAGGTTTCGTTTTTTTAGTTTAGTTGAAAGGTACAGTGTGGAAACGGGCCCTTCGGCCCACCGAGTCCACGCTGACCAATGGTCACCCGCACACTTGTTCTATCCTACACACTCGGGACAATTTTTACAGAAGCCAATTAACCTACAAAACTGCACGTTCTTGGAATGTGGAGGGAACCTGAGCACCCGGAGGAAACCCACGTGGTCACGTACAAACTCTGCACAGACAACACCCGTAGTCAGGATTGAACCTGTGTCTCTGGCGCTGTGAGGCAGCAAATCTACCGCAGTGCCTCCGTGCCGCCCCAAATCCATGTATCTGAGCTCTTTGCTACCAATTTATCTGTGAATAGTCACTAATTAAGAAGAAAATTGACTAATTAAGAAGAAAATTGGAACAGGTTGTTCTCCACCTATAACCCCACTCCTCCAAACGTGCACCAGACTAGACCGTATCCTTGAGCAAGTGGCTAATTGAACGCAGATGAGTTGCAGTTCCTTCAGTTCAGTTCACTTTATTGTCACGTGTACCGGGGTAGAGCGAACAGCGTTTGTTGCGCGCTATCCAGTCAAGCTCAGAAAAAAAGGAGTGAACATTTAACTTTCAATCCCTTAACACTCTGCTCAGTATTAATACAGGAAGGGGTACATTGAAGATAGTGAAACGTGTACCTTATTCTGAACGGCATCATTTGGAGGTAGCGAAAGGGGAAGATAAGAAGGAAGAACCATAAGAGAACAACAAAACCAGGGTTTGCCGAGAATACCCACTGGTTTAACTACGTAAGCAGAACGGCAGCCAATGTTGAAATTGTCATCAGCTGAAGCCATGCAAAGCTGGGTATGACAGATCTTTAGACAGTGTTTCTGGGGAACACCATGCCGCGCGCGGGATTCTCGCTTCCACCCTGCCATCTGCTTCCATTCTGATACATGCTGATTCAGAAATCGTACATTCGCATTCGGTATGTGTGTGAACTGAGGCTCGAGCCGGGTGCTTAATGTCGGCGCTGTCCACGCCTCAGCTTCATCATGCCAGCATCATTTGTGTGTGAATGAAAGCCACGCGGTGTAGAGTCATGCAGCACGGAAACAGGCCCTTCAGCCCAACTAGCTCGTGCCGACCCATCTGTACTAGTCCCACCTGCCCGTGTTTGGTCCATATTCTCTTAAACCTTCCTATCCTGATAAGGGGTACTAATTTTGGATGATCAGCCATGATATTGAATGGTCATCCACCATCAGTACCCCATATCAGGATAGGAAGTTTAAGAGGATATGGCTCGAAGGGCCGAATGGCCTACTCCTGCACCTATTTTATATGTTTCTATGTATGTACCTGTCCACTTCCTTCAGCAAGACATGGGCCCCCATATCTGAGGAAGGATGTGCTGACGTTGGAGAGGGTCCAGAGAAGGTTTACGAGAATTGTCCCAGGAATGATTGGGTTAACATATGATGAGCGTTTGACGACACTGGACCTGTACTCGCTGGAGTACTGAAAGATGAGGAGGGACCTCATTGAAACTTACCGAATAGTGAAAGACTTACAAAAGTATTCATACCCCTTGAACTTTTCCACATTTTGTCACGTTACAACTACAAACGTAAATGTATTTTATTGGGATTTTATGTGATAGACCAACACAAAGTGGTGCGTAATTGTGAAGTGGAAGGAAAACGATACATGGTTTCCAAATTTTATTACAAATAAAAAACTGAAAAGTGTGGCGTGCAAAGGTATTCAGCCCCCCTGAGTCAATACTTTGTAGAATCACCTTTCTCTGCAATTACAGTCTTTTGGGGTATGTCTCTACCAACTTTGCACATCTAGAGATTTAAATTTTTGCCCATTCTTCTTTGCAAAATAGCTCAAGCTCAGTCAGATTGGATGGAGAGCGTCTGTGAACAGCAATTTCCAAGTCTTGCCAGAGATTCTCAATTGGATTTAGGTCTGGACTTTGACTGCGCCATTCTAACACATGAATGTGCTTTGATCTAAACCATTCCATTGTAGCTCTGGCTGTATGTTTAGGGTCGTTGTCCTGCTGGAAGGTGAGCCTCCGCCTCAGTCTCAAGTCTTTTGGAGACTCTAACAGGTTTTCTTCCAAGATTGCCCTGAATTTGGCTCCATCCATCTTCCCATCAACTCTGACCAGCTTCCCTGTCCCTTCTGAAGAAAAGCATCCCCACAGCATGATGTTGCCACCACCATGTTTCACAGTGGGGGATGATGTGTTCAGGGTGATGTGCAGTGTTAGTTTTCCGCCACACATATCGTTTTGCATTTAGGCTAAAAACTTCAATTTTGGTCTCATCAGACCAGAGCACCTTCCTCCACATGTTTGCTGTGTCCCCCAAATGGCTTGTGGCAAACTGCAAACAGGACTTCTTATGGCTTTGTTTCAACAGTGGCTTTCTTCTTGCCACTCTTCCATAAAGGCCCGATTTGTGGAGTGCACGACTAATAGTTGTCCTGTGGACCAATTCTCCCACCTGAGCTGTGGATCTCTGCAGCTCCTCCAGAGTTACCATGGGCCTCTTTCTTGGCTGCTTCTCTGATCAATGCTCTCCTTGCCCGGCCTGTCAGTTTAGGTGGACGGCCATGTATTGGTAGGTTTGCAGTTGTGCCATATTCTTTCCATTTTCGGATGATGGATTGAACAGTGCTCCGTGAGATGTTCAAAGCTTGGGATATTTTTTTATAACTTAACCCTGCTTTAAACTTCTCCACAACGTTATCCCTGACCTGTCTGGTGTGTTCCTTGGGCTTCATGATGCTGTTTGTTCACTAATGTTCTCTAACAAACCTCTGAGGCCTTCACAGAACAGCTGTATTTATACTGAGATTAGATTACACACAAGTGGACTCTATTTACTAATTAGGTGACTTCTGAAGGCAATTGGTTGCACTGAATTTTATTTAGGGGTATCAGAGTAAAGGGGGCTGAATACTTTTGCACGCCACACTTTTCAGTTTTTTATTTGTAAAAAAATTTGAAAACCATGTATAATTTTCATTCCACTTCACAATTATGCGCCACTTTGTGTTGGTCTATCACATAAAATCCCAATAAAATGCATTTATGTTTGTGGTTGTAACATGACAAAATGTGGAAAAGTTCAAGGGGTATGGATACTTTTGCAAGCCACTGTAGACAGAGTGGATGTGGAGAGGATGTTTCCACTAGTGGGAGAGTCTAGGACCAGAGGTCATAACCACATAATAAAAGGACATACATTTAGAAAGGACATTTATTTAGTTAGAGGGCGGTGAATCTGTGGAATTCATTGCCACAGACGATTGTGGAGGCCAAGTCAATGGGTATTTTTAAGGCAGAGATTGGCAGATCCGTGATTGGTGCGGGTGTCAGGGGTTATGGGGGGAAGGCAGGAGAATGGGGTTGAGAGGGAGAGATAGATCAGCCATGATTGAATGGTGGAGTAGACTTGATGGGCCGAATGGCCTAATTCTGCTTCTAGAATGTATGAAGGCAAAGTAGGCAGTCTCTGCCTCTTGAAGCGATTATTAAATCTCCACTGGTATAGCACAGCCAATGCACAATCAGATTAAAGACTCAAAAGTAGAAACATCTTACAGTTTTCTGCAGGACCTTTGCTGCATATTGCCTTTGGGTTTGCTTTTCTTGGCATCTATACACGATGGACGTAGCACCCCTGTCGGGAGAGAAGAAAAGGCAGGTTAAAATAAGCCCTAATCCATGGGGAGTTATTTTAGAACCTCATTATCATTGAACTGCATTTACATTGTCCAAGCAAGGTGTACATTTGGTGTTAGTGAGCCGTCCTGGTGTAAGAACAGAGAGCATAGAACAGGACAGCACAGGAACAGGCCCTTCGGCCCACGATGGACATACGAGATGCATCAAGCAATAGACAGCTGTTGCACGAACTGTAATTAGAACGTAGAACAGTACAGCACAGGAACCAGCGCCCCAGCCCACAGTGTTTGTGCCGAACATATTGCCAAGTTAATTTGTCTGTACATGATCCATATCCCTCCATTCCTTGCACTTCCATGTGCCTATCTAAAAGCCTCTTAAACGCCACTATCGTGTGGGCGGGCGCGACTCACGTTGCAGCGGCCCCTACAGCCTGTCTGTCTTTTTTTTAATTTTTTGTCTAGTTAAATGTAGTTGTTCGTCTTTTTTTTTGTATCGTGTTCCTAACTGTGTATGTGTGGGGGGTGGTGGGGGGGGGGGAAACTTTAAAATCTCTTCCCTGCACGGGAGACCCGACTTTTTTCCCTGTCGGGTCTCCGTTGTCGTTTGGGCCTAGCACAGCGGAGTGGCCTCCGACCGGGATGAGCTGCGGACTCACCATCGTGGGGCTGGCCGGCCTCGGAACGTGGGGAGCGGTGGTGGCTCGCCGCTGCAGCCCGACTCCGGGCTCCGGAACACCGCGTGGGGAGCGGTGGTGGCGCGCCGCTGCAGCCCGACTCCGGGCTCCGGAACTCCGCGTGGGGAGCGGTGGTGGCTCGCCGCTGCGGCCCGACTCCCGACTCCGGGTGGACTGTCGGGATATCGGGAGTTCGCGGGTCCGGGTGAGAGACCGGTCTCCGGAGCTCCCGCAACACAGCTTCTCCAGCCCGTGTCGCGGGGTTGGAGCGACCCGGAGCGGGGCCGTACATCGCCCGGCGCGGCTTCGGTGTCCGCGGGACATTCCAGCGGGACATTCCAGCGCCCGCCGGGGGCTACAACGCTGTGACTTTGGGCCTAGAGCGGGGCCGTACATCACCCGGCCCAGCGCGGCCTCCAGGGCCGTGGGACTTGGCACCGCCCGTCTGGGGCTTCGACCTCAGGAGAGAAATGGTGCGGGGGAGAGAGAAGACTTTGCCTTCCATCACAGTGAGGAGGAGATTCACTGTGATGGATGTTTGTGTCAATTGAATTGTTTGTGTGTTTTTTATGAATTGTTCTGGTTGTAGAAACGGAGTTTCGTTCGAGCCTCTCTGAGGTTCGAATGACAAGCAATAAAATCAAATCAAATCAAATCAAATCGTATCTGCCTCCACCACCAGCCCTGGCAATGCGCTCCAGGTCCCCATCACTCTTTGTGCAAAAAGGCTTGCCCTGTACATCTCTATTGAACTTCCCCCCCTCTCACCTCACAGCTGTGCCCTTTAGCATTTGACAATTCCAAAGGTTCAACTCTAGCTATGCCTCTGATGTTGATGAGAATTAGAGCATACATTTCGAGGGAACCAGAATATAAAAGCAAGGATGTAGAGCTGAGGAATTATTCGTCGTTGGTAAGACCACATTTGTAATATTGCGAGCAGTGTTGGGTTCCGTGTCTGAGGAAGGATGTGGTGGATTTGGAGGAGGTCCAGAGGAGGTTTACGAGAATGATCTCAGGAACGACTGGGTTAACATCTGAGGATCGTTTGAAGGCTTTGGGCCTGTACTCGCTGGAGTTTAGAAGGGGGATCTCAATGAAATCTACTGGGTAATAAAAGGCTTAGGTAGAATGGACGTGGAAAGGATGATTCCAGTAAAGGGGGGAGTTGAGAACTAGAGGGGATAGTCTCAGATTAAAAGGACATACCTTCAAAATGGAGGTGGGGAGAAATGTCTTTAACCAGAGGGTGGGGGTTCTGTGGGATTCATTGTCATGGATGTCGGTGAAGGTCAAGACATTAGTTTTTTTTAAGGTGGAGATTGATAACTTTTTGATGAGGAAGAGTGTCAAAGGTCACGGGGAGAAAGCAGGAGAATGGGGTTGCGAAGTAAAAATAGATCAGCAATGATTGAATGGTGGAGTAGACTCAATGGGCTGAATGGTCTAATTCTGCTCCGATTGTCTGAATATCTAAAATAATCCAAGTCTATGGCCTCTAGTGATGGACGTTTGCACCTTGGGGGAAAGATTCTTATTGTCTATCCTATCTAGGCCTCTCATAATTTTATGAACTTCAATCGTCTCCCCTCAACCTCTGACGTTCCAGCGAAACAATCCAAGTCTACCCAACCTCTCCCCGTAGCTGAAAGCCTCTAATCCAGGCAGCATTCTAGTAAACCCTCTCGGCACCCTCCACGTCTAAGCCTCCACATCTTTCCTGTAATGGGGCGACCAGAACTGCACGCACTACTCCAAATAAGATGATATAATCAGTCCGCCTGGGCCTACCTGATCTCCTGGTTGCCAAACATTTCAATTCCCACACTGACCTTTCTGTCCTGGGCCTCCTCCATTGTCAGAGTGAGGCCAAACGCAAATTGGAGGAACAGCACCTCATAGGTCGCTTGGGCAGCTTACAGCCCAGTGGATTAATATTGATTTCTCTAACCATCAAGTATCCCTTGCATCCCCTCTC
This sequence comes from Raja brachyura, assembly GCA_963514005.1. The sequence continues at coordinate 30,510,764 of OY740810.1, forward strand.
TCTCCGTCCCTCCCCCACCCAAGTCGTTGTACCAGCTTCAAAGTCGTCTCGTTGAGTCTCATTGTCTGTAACTCGTTTTCACCTAGCCCACAGCTGCCAATGGCCTGTTTCCTTTATCATTGTTATTTTGGTGCGTATGTTTCATTCATTTGTTCGATATCTCTCTACACCACCGTCTATATCTCTCGTTTCCCTTTCTCCGTCTCTCAGTCTGAAGAAGGGTCTCGACCCGAAACGTCACCTATTCCTTTTCTCCAGAGTGACTCCAGCATTTTGTGTCTCTGAGATGCTACGACTGTTCACTTTTCATCAGTAACATTCTTCACATCGAGTTCTGCAGATAAATGGATACCCAGAGGCGAGTCTTTTAACCAGTTAATTAACAACCAAAATTAATTATTTCTGTGATTTATTACAGCATTACATTCATTCCACATTACTAACTGTTACACCCCACAGAAATAGATGTTTGTTGAACACATTAATTGAAATTAGCAGCTCAATTTCCAAATCTTGACGTACCACAATCTTCTTCATATGAAAACCTTCCTATGGTCTCAAATTACATTAGGTGATTTGCAATGAATAGTAATTCAAATGTTCATATACAACTCATTAAACCACTATTTTAATGAAAATCTCAACTCTTAAATAAAATTTCATGCGGGATCATTAATAAATCCGCACAGGGTTAGTTCAACCTTTAAGTCTCCACTGAATGTAAGAACATTTTGGAAAATCAAATTATGTACTTAACAACCACAGATCAAGTCAAGCACAAAATTTGAAAGCAGAGATTAATGTGACATTATTCATTTAACATTACTTCCAGTGGAAAATGCAACACTGGGGATTTATATGATTATTTATGGAAGTGTGCATTTGCCGCACATGCAGCGTGGAAACAGGCCCTTCGGCCCACAGAGTCCTCACCGACCTGTTCACGCTAGTTCTACGTTATCCCATTTTCACAACCCTTCCCCACTCACTGGGGGCAATTTTTACGGAGGCCAATTAACCTACAAACCTGCCCGTCTTTGGGATGTGGGAGGAAACTGGAGCACCCGGGGGAAACTCACATGGTTGCAGGGATAACGTGTAAACTCTACACAGACTGCACCCGAGGTCAGGATTGAACCCGGGTCTCTGGCGCTGTGAGGCAACAGCTCAACTAGCTGCACCACCGTACCACCCCACCAGTTCTTCTACAAGTTAATCAATGAGTCATTTGGTGAGAGTTTGCTGTGCGCATTGGCACCCGTGCACCCCACGCGGCACAGTGGCGCAGCGGTAGAGTTGCTGCCTCACAGCGCCAGATATCCGGGTTCGATCCTGACTATGGGTGCTGTCTGTGTGGAGTTTGCACGTTCTCCCTTTGACCGCATGGGTTTTCTCCGGGGACTCCGGTTTTCTCCCACACTGCAAAGACGTGCAGGTTTGTAGATTCATTGGCTCCTGTAAATTCTCCCAAGGGTGTCGGATAGAACCAGTGTACGGATGATCGTTGGTCGGCACGGATTCGGTGGGCCGAAGGGCCTGGTTTCCAAACATAATCTCTAAACTAAAACAAAAACTAAAATAAAAACTAAACGTCAGTGAACACTTCAACGGTGCTTCATGGCCCGCATGTAACTGAGGACATCTTGAAGCTTTGACAGGCAATGCAGAATCACAAGCAACACTGCTCCAGTTTGGTTATGATCACCAAGGTCCACAGCGTTGAGTGTGTTATATTCACACGCTATGCTGGAGATGCACCTGACAAAATGATGGTGGGAGGCCAAATTTCCAGGCCAATCCTTAATTGTTTTCTAACACGCGATTATAAGGTCATGTCATAAGTTATAGGAATTCGGCCCATCAAGTCTATTCCGCCGTTCAATCATGGCTGATCTATCACCCCCTCCTAATTCCCATTCTCCTGCCTTCTCCCCATAACCTAGAATCTATCTATCTCTGCCTTAAAAATATCCAGTGGTGCGGCGGTAGAATTGTTGCTTACAGTGATTACAGCGCATGCAGTACCATCGATCCGGGTTCTATCCCGACTACGGGACCTGAAACATATAAGATTTTTAAGGGTTTGGACACGCTAGAGGCAGGAAACATGTTCCTGATGTTGGGGAGTCCATAACCAGGGGCCACAGTTTGAGAATAAGGGGTCGGCCATTTAGAACGGAGACGAGGAAATACTTCTTCTTACAGAGAGTGGTGAGTCTGTGGAATTCTCTGCCTCAGAGGGCAGTGGAGGCAGGTTCTCTGGATGCTTTCATGAGAGAGCTAGATAGGGCTCTTAAAGATAGCGGAGTCAGGGGATATGGAGAGAAGGCAGGAACGGGGTACTGATTGGGGATGATCAGCCATGATCACATTGAATGGCGGTGCTGGCTCGAAGGGCCAAATGGTCTACTCCTGCACCTATTGTCTGTTGTCTATTGCCTATTGTCTGTCTGTACAGAGTTTGCACGTTCTCCCCATGACCCGTGTGGGTTTTCTCTGAGATATGCGTTCCTCTCACACTCCCAGGACGTACAGGTTTGTAGGTTAATTGACTTGGTGTATATGTAAAAATAGTTCCTAGTGTCTTGATGTGCGGGGATTGCTGGTCAGTGCGGACTCGGTGGGCGTAAGTGCCTGTTTCTGCGCTATATCTCTAAACTAAACCGTTGCTCTCGCTCCTCATTTAAAGCCTCGCTCACAGTGAACGAGAGTTCAGCCTTAGCCGCGGCATCATCCGTAAGCAGATTTGGACATGATTTAGTCAAAACAAATCAACAGTAAGTAAGGCCTTAGGCTGGATAATATCTGGAAAGGAAATGATCATGAGGTTAAACAGGTCTGGGAATGAGATTAAATAAAGCCTTCTGGATGCCTGACAGAGAGCTTGGCCTGGAATTGCTGTCATGTTATCGTGGAAAAGCATCTATAACACAAAATAAAACTGAGTGAAACAAGGTAGTTAATTTGTGAGCTTCTGCATGTGATTGTACAACAGTGCACACATTTATCACCCCTTACGGTCGAATAACAAGACTCAGATCGGTTGATTGATTGAAGGACACACCATGGAAACAGGTCCTTCGGCTCACGGAGCCCACGTCGACCATCGATCACCCGCTCACACTAGTCCTCTCCAGAGATTCTGCCTGTCCTGCTGAGTTACTCCAGGTTTTTGTGTCTATCTTCAGTTTAAAGCAGCATCTGTAGTTCCTTCCTACACACTAGTTCCTTGTTACCCCACTTTCTCATCCACTCCCGACACACTGGGGGGGCAATTAAGCTACAAACACGCACTTCTTTCGGATTTGATAGGAAACTGGAGCACTCGGAGGGAGAACGTGCAAACTCCACACAGACACTGCCCGAGGTCAGGATCGAACCCTGGGTCTCTGGTGTCGTGAGGCAGCAACTCTATTGTCTGTGCCAGTATGTCTGAAGAAGGGTCACCCATTCCTTCTCTCCAGAGATGCTGCCTGTCCCGCTGAGTTACTCCAACATTTTGTGTTTACCTTCGATTTAAACCAGTATCTGCAGTTCTTTCCTACACATTATGCCGCCCCTGATATGGATCCGGTTGTGGTCATGGCAGGTTTTCTTTTCCACAAGTAAATTTATTACATACGTACAAAAGAAAAAAAAACGTGCACAAACTGTCCATTTTCTACACCCTCGGGACCATTCAACAGTCAGTCAGGCCTTAGGCTGGATAATATCTGGCAAGGAAATCGTCAGGAGGCTAAATCAGTCTGGAAATGTGATTAAATAAAGCCCTCGCGATAATTGTACAGAGGCCATTAAACTATAAACCCGCGTGCCTTTGGGATGTGGGAGGAAACCGGAATACCCGGATGAAACCCAGGCAGTGAACGTACAAACTCCGGACAGACAGCACCCGTAGTCAAGATGGAACCTGGGTCTCTGGCGCTGTGAGGCAGCAACTCTACCGCTGCGCCACCGTGCCGCCCTGGTGCTGGTGGTCAATATTTGCGGCAGGTTCCTGGTGATGTCGGAGTAATGTCAGGGGGACACTGACAGGATTGGTCTATTATCTGTTGTGTGATGGCAGCATGGACCTCTCGCCAGGAATCCTTGAGATTGTGTCAATATTTGACCGAGTCTCTCCGGGAGCCATGCTGGGCTTTTGACCCTGAGAAGCTCGTGTCTTTTTCTGCAGCACCCCAGGAGAGTACATCAACATTTGCAGGATTTGTGCCGGTGTTCTCGAGAGCATGTTACTGTTCACAGGGGCTCCAATAACAACAAGGACTGCTCGTAGTTAGAAAGCACTTTCACTGCAGTAGAGCATCCTAATGGACCTGTCCCACAGGCGATTTTGTAGGCAATGTTGTCGCCAGGAATCGCAGGGTGTCAGCGTTTATCAGCGACCTGCTACGACTATGACAGGCGCCGGCAGTTGCCTGAAAAATCATCAACTCGGACAGGTCCATAAGTTGCTGCTCACTGTGCTGTGTAAATATTCAAGAAGAGATTACAGAGACACACAGCGAGCGTGGCCCTTTGTACTCCCGTTCTTCCTCACATCCCAGGGCCTTCAACATTCCTTCCAGATGAATGGGTGATTGATTTTCATTTCTGTCAATTTAATCGTACTTGATGACCACATTGGAAAGACCAAAGGCAGACTGGGAGATTGCACTGTGTTGCACCTCAGGGCGGCAGTGTGGCGCAGCAGTAGAGCTGCTGCCTTGCAACGCCAGGGTCCTGGGTTCGATCCTGACTAGGGGTGCTGTCTGTACGAGTCAACGTTAAGGGCATGTCCCACTTTCACTACCTCATTCACGATCTTTTTTACTCGTGGACATTTTGTCATCAGGCTAGAAAAGCGCCCCGACCAACTTGATGCCACGAGTACCTACGACCAGCATCACGGCCTGCTATGACCTACCTACGACCTCGTGACGACCATGCTGCGAGTATGAGTCAAGGGCAAACTCAGCAGAGGTTGTGAATTAGGTCGTGAAGGTGGGACAGGCTCTATATCTAGCGAAATAGTTGCAGCTAAATAGTTAGATAGCTAGTTAGACAGACAGACAGACAGTTAGCAAGCTAGCTGGAGAACCTGACTAATAGTTTGCTCCAAAAGGTCAAATTTTGGACCAGTGCATCGTAGCCCTGCAGTTGTCTAGGGGTCGGCTGGACCAGATGCCGCTCCAAGAGGCCGAGCGCGTGGACCGGGCGCGGACTACAGTTGTGGAGCAGCAGCGAAGGACACCATGGCTACGCATGGCCAGGCCAACCCTGCAACGTCGCCAGGACAACGGGCCTTCAAGGTCAGGCCAAGAACCCTGCACTTATTGCAACTGGGACTTGAAAATTGCGGCAAACGGTACACTATTGCAGGTACTACTGCTAATACACTTGTACTGTATGGGAGATGCTTATCTGATATGTATTTAAGTGGTGATGTATACAAAATAAATTTCACTGTACTTTGGTACATGTGACAAATAAAGTGCCGTACCAGTACCGTAATATAGCAAACAGGAAGGTTGATGGAAAATATTCTGAAACGCAGACGCAAAACGGCTCAAGACCAAACCAGCTACTGAAAGACAAATAAATTTGCGGATGTGCAAAGATTCTTCAGATAGTGTGTGGTGAAGTGGGGTGGGCAGTGCCCCGCGATGGACGGGGCAGTGTCCGCCACTCTTTGTAACCTCCTTCATTCCCGGGTGTTTGAGTTATTGAACCAGGGCGTGATGCGACCAGTGAATCTTCAGAAGCGCGTTGTGGCACGGTGGCGCAGCGGTAGAGTTGCTGCCTGACAGCGCCTTACAGAGACCTGGGGTCGATCGTGACTCCTTTTGGAGTTTTGGAGGAAGCCGGAGCATCCGGAGAAAACCCACGCGGTCACGGGGAGAACGGACAAACAAAGTTTGAGGACACTCAGCATGATGATGAATATTCTTTTGAACTTCACCAGGTGTCTGGTAGAGTTCAACAATTTGAACGCCCTGGAACAAAGGACGTTGCAAAGGGTGGTAGTACACTGCCTGGCCCATCGCAGGTATTGACCTCCGAACCATCGATAACAATGCCTCAAAAAGGGAGCTAATATCATCAAAGACCCACACCAACCTGGCCATGCTCTCATTTCACTTTTACTATTGAGAAGAAGATATGGGAAAACCGTGACCACCAGGGGGCGGCACGATGGCGCAGCGGTAGAGTTGCTCATTTACAGCGCCAGAGACCTGGGTTCAATCCTGACCACGGGTGCTGTCTGTACGGTGTTTGTACGTTCCCTCTGTGACCACATGGGTTTTCTCAGTGAACTCTGGTTTCCTCCCACACTCCAACAAGATGTACAGCGTTGCAAGTTAATTGTCCCTAGTGTGTGTAGGATAGTGTTGATGTATGGGGATCTACATCTTACTTAATGCATTGGTAGTTCCATGTATAGTAATGTTTTATTTCAGGATCGGCACATGGAAAGGATTGATAGGAGGCACTGCCTCAAAATGGCAGCTAGTATCATCAAAGACCCACACCCACCCTAGCCATGCTCTCATTTCAATCTTACCATCAGGAAGAAGATCTGGGAAAACCCAGATCTTGCTATTGAGGGAGTGCAGCGTAGGTTTACAAGGTTAATTGCCAGATGGCGGGACTGTCATATCTTGAGAGAATGGAGCAGCTGGGCTTGTACACTCTGGAGTTTAGAAGGATGAGAGGGAATCTCATTGAAACATATAAGATTGTTAAGGGCTTGGACACACTAGAGGTAGGAAACATGTTCCCGATGTTGGAGGAGTCCAGAACCAGGGGCCACAGTTTAAGAATAAGGAGTAAGCCTTTTAAGAACGGAGACAAGGAAACACTTTTTCTCACAGAGATTGGTGAGTGTGGAGGCAGGTTCTCTGGATGCTTTCAAGAGAGAGCTCGATAGGGCTATTAAAAATAGCGGAGTCAGGGGATATGGGGAGAAGGCAGGAACGGGGTACTGATTGGGGATGATCAGCCATGATCACATTTGAATGGTGGTGCTGGCTCGAAGGGACAAATGGCCTACTCCTGCACCTATTGTCTATTGTCTAAAACTGTGTCCCCCAGATTTAAAAATAGTTTCTTCCTAGCAACCGGCAGTCTCTTGAACACTACACAATATTCACCTCAACTTTGAACACTGGTCTGTCTTTGGTTGCACTGAGGGCTTCAGGTTTTTTTTTGTACTAATATTGGGCTATTTAATTTATAAATACCCCAATATTAGTATTTTGCTTATCACATATTATCTATATGTATTACAGGCCTGTTAAGCTGACGCGAGTCAGGATTTCATTGTTCCATGGTTACACAAAAAGCTGGAGAAACTCAGCGGGTGCAGCAGCATCTAAGGAGCGAAGGAGATAGGCGACGTTTCGGGTTGAGACCCTTCTTCAGACCCTTTTTCATTGTTCCATTGTCAGTACACAAGGTAATTAAGCACTCTTGTCTCTTGAAGTTGCAGGGTTACTGAGGTTGGGATTTGTAAAGCATAGAAGGCTTTGAAAACATCAGATTACTGGTATTAAAAAAAAAGGAATTGCAGATGTTGCTCAATATCAACGATCGATACAAAATGCTGGAGGTAACATCTCTGGAGAAAATGGGCAGGTGACGTTTCTGGGTCTGGTCTAACGAAGGGTTCTGACCCAAAACGTCACCAATCCATGTTCTCCAGAGATGCTGCCTGACCTGCTGGGTTACTCCAGTATTTTGTGTCTATCAGGAGGTTTCACTGGACTAGCCTTCAATTTAAGTCAGTGTATGGATGGGTGATTCTTCTTCCACAGAATACTGCAATCTAATTGTCTTGCTGCTAATTTGGGTAATCTTCCCAAATGTGTGTGTTTGCAAACATCTTCCTTCAGCAAGCAGTGAATCACAACTGATGAAGAAAGCCAATGCGACAAACTATTGCCATGGGGTGTGTGGAGGAAGTTGTCTGGTTTAGTTCAGTTTCGAGATACAGTGTGGAAATAAGATGTTCGGCCCACTTTGTCCGTGCTGACCAATGAGCACCCATTCACACTTGTTCTATGTTATTCTAGTTTTGCATACTACACACTAGGGGCAATTTACAGAAGCAAATTAACCTACAAATCTGCACGTCTTTGGGATGTGGGAGGAAACCGGAGCACCCGGAGGAAACATAGGGAGAACTGTGGGATGATGTTTATAAAACACTTCACATAAGACAATATGGACATAGGGGTCATAAGTACATAAAGAATAGGAAGATAATTAGGCCATTCGGCCCATCGAGTCTACTCCACCATTCAACCATGGCTGATCTATCTCTACATCCTTAACCGATTCTCTGCCTTCTCCCCTTAACCTCTAACACCTGTTCTAATCAAGAATCTATCTATCTCTGCCTTAATAATATTCACTGACTTGCCCTCTACCAGCTTTCGGCAACAGAATTCCACAGATTCACCACCCCCTGACTAAAGACATTGCTCCTAATTTCTTCCCTGAAGAAACATCCTTTAATTCTGAGGTTATGGCCTCTAGTTCTAGACTCTCCCACTAATGGAAACATGGCACAGTGGTGGAATTGCTGCCATGCAAGGCAGAGACCCGGGTTCGATCCTGAATACGGGTGCTGTCTGTATGGAGTTTGTACGTTTTCCCTAGACCGCGTGTGTGTTCACACTCCACAGATGTACAGGCTTGCAGGTTAATTTGGCTTCGGTAAAAACTGTAAATTGTCTCTAATGTGTAGGATAGTGCTAGTGTGCGGGGATCGCTGGTCGGCGAGGTCTCGGTGGATCAATAGGCCAGTTTCTCTAAACTAAACTAATCTAAATAAACTGGAAGATAAAGTCCATTGAATGAAGAAGTCGTTTTGTTTGTGCTTATGACTACCTTATGACTACCAATTGGATCTTGGACTTCATATTCATTAACGTGCCTTCATCAAGGTGCGGAGAGAGTCAACACGTTCAAGTTCCTGGGCATGCACATGTTAATCCTGGCTAAATTGAAGAGGCTAGGACTTCAAAATGGGGTAACGTTTCAGGGTTGCTGGGAGATTTGGTCAATTTGGAACTGCTCTCTACAGAGCTGGGACAAGCTGCGAGAGGTGCCAGGGAGTCTGGAACTTAGATACAATTTGCAAACAAAGAAAGGGAACATCTGCAAACCCAGTCAATTAGGTGTAAAATGCATAGAATGGATTGGATGGCTGCAAACCAGACATACACCTTGTAAATAATTGTAAATAATGTTGCAGAGTTCGACTTTGCCGAGTGTTGATTGGATCTGTACAGACAGCGCCCGTAGCGCCCGGGATCGAACACGGGTCTCCGGCACTGCAAGCGCTGTAAGGCAGCAACTCTACCGCTGCACCACCGTGCCACACTGTAACAACTATGAACAATGGCAAGCTCTTACTTCATCTCTGTGTCTGGACTTAAAAGGTTTATTAAATTATACTCCAATTAGTTCTAATGTTTATTTGCCTGCACTTAGAGTTATAGTGTCAGTCAGCGTGGAAACAGGCCCTTCCTTCAGCCCAACTTGTCCACACTGATCAACGTGCCCCATCAACATGTCCCATTTGCCTCGTTTGCCCCATATCCCTCTAAACCCATCCTATCCATGTGCCTATCTGAAATGGTTCTTAAATGTTGCAATAGTACCTGCCCCAACTACCTCCTGCAGCAGCTCGTTCCACGCACCTACCACCCTTTGTGTAAAAAGGTTGCCCCTCAGGTTCAAATTAAACCTTTCACCCCCCTCACCTTAAACCTATGTCTATATGCTTATGTAAACCAACTACTAAAGTTATCGAGTTTCCAGCAGCTAACAGAGATCTAATCTCCGGGTTAAAAGTACGAAATGCAAAGAGCGATAAATAATAATTACATTATTTCTTACTTTGTACTGTTTTCCAAATTTAATGCCATTGTGACAGATGTTGCTGCCATTGACTCTACATTAGCTGTCTTGTTGTTGGATGTAATTGTTTGCACTACTCGGACAAACACCCTTCCTGTTTCCAGTTACGATAAAGCAAGCGTATCTGATATTTCTATTCTAAAAAACCCACTCGGAAGGCCATTATTTACCTTGTGGCGCTTCTCAATGGAACATGAGATAATATCAGCCAACAAAGTGCTAGCAAGTACTAAATAAATAACATGATTTAAATTGGCAGACATTGAATGAATGCTTCTTAAGTTTATATCCAATATAAACTTGTCATCCGCATTTTCAAACCCTTCCACTCTTCTGTAACTTGCTCTGGCTCTGCAACTTTTGAGGATTTGAACTCATCTTGCGTCACAGTATTCCTGATTATAGTTTACGGCCGTAATTGTGCAATTTAAAAACTAAGTTGCTGAAGTATGCCAACTCCCAGGACCATGGCAAAGTTCGAGTATCTGAAGGGGCTGCTCCTCAAGTTTTGGCTCCACTTTAGTCCGACGCTATTGATTTATGGGCACCCGGTACTGAGGGGAGAGGGTCGGGAGGGAGGAGGGGGTCTCCCTGTCGGTCTGCTCCTGGGCCTGGCCAAGATGGCCATTCGCGGGTCCAGGCAGCGGGCAGTCGACGTCCGCACAGCGGTCGGCCGCCTGCCCCTTTTCCGGGGTTACGTCCGTGCCCACGTGTCCCTGGAGAGGGAACGCACACGCGGTGTCCACGGGGACTCTGGAGGCCGTCCGTGAACGCTGGTCACCGCGGGAGCTCGAATGTATTGTTGATAAAAATGTTCATATTTTAATATGTTAACATTGTTTGTAAAATGCCAACATAGGCAATCTTTGATCGTGTTACTACTTTGTATTTTTGTTTGTTCTGAATAAAAACATTTTGTATGGAAAAAAAAAGACCATGGCAAAATAATAAAATGACAGAGATAATGTGTTGGAGAGGGTCCTGAGGAGGTTTACGAGAATGATCCCGGGGATGATTGGGTTTAACGGATATGGGCCTGTACTCGCTGGGGTTTGGAAGGATGGGGGGGGGATCTCATTGAAATTTACCAAATAATGAAAGGCCTAATTAGACTGGTTGTGGAGAGGATGTTTCCACTAATGGGAGAGTCTGGAACCAGAGGGCACAGCCTCAGAATAAAAGGACGTACCTTCAAAATGGAGATTTCACATTGAAACGTACCGAATAGTGAAAGGCCTGGATAGAGTCGATGCGGAGAGGATGTTTCCACTAGGGAGTCACCTGGTGAACCTTGGTTGCCTTGCATGTGTTTCCTTTATCAGGAAGGGAGATCATTAAGGGAGACACAGCATTCCAGTGCAGTCTCACCAGGGTCATACATGAGGGGGGGGACCTCATTGTAACGTAGAGAATAGTGAAAGGTTTGGATAGAGTGGATGTGGAGAGGATGTTTCCATTAGTGGCAGAGTCTAGGACTAAAGGCCTCAGAATTAAAGGACGTTCGTTCAGGAAGGAGATGAGGTGGAATTTCTTTAGTCAGAGGGTGGTGAATCTGTGGAATTCTTTGCCACAGAAGGCTGTGGAGACAAACCCATTAGATATATTTAAGGCAGAGATAGATAGCTTCTTGATCAGTACGGGTGTCAGAGGTTGTGGGGAGAAGGCAGGAGAATGGGGTTAGGAGGGAGAGACAGATCAGCCATGATTGAATGGCGGAGTAGACTTGATGGGCTGAATAGCCTAATTCTACTGCTATCACGTGATGTTAAGATTACAATAAGACAGCTTTTCTCAAAGTCACTTGAAATAAAAGCCAATATGGCATTAGCCTAATTGCGTGCTGTGCTACACATTATCCTTCAGCGATCCATGAATAGGGGCCTGCAATCTTCCCTGTGCATCAACATCCCTCTCAAGCAGCTACAAAATACTCTGTATTTATTTTCTATATCTAAAAAAGGTGGTTAAAGAGCCATTTTCAAATGGGTTCCTTCAATAACAGCAGAGAGGGTATGCTTTACATCTATTGAAACAATTTGCAAAATATTTTCAAGAACTGTAAGAAGTTGGGACATCAGACAAAATAGTCCCACCCGAAACGTCGCCCATCCATCTTCTCCAGAGATGCTGCATGACCCGCTGTGTTACTCCAGCACTTTGTGCCTTTGTTTCGTAAGCCTGCATCTGCAGTTCCTTGTTTCTACATTTTGACTGCTCCACTGCAAAATATCCTTGAGTGTGTAAAAGAGACCCGACCCAAAACATCACCTACCTACGTTCTCCAGCGATGCTGCCTGTCCCGCTGAGTTACACCAGCATTATGTGTCTTTGCTTAGACAAAACGCTATTGTTTATTGCAAGGGGATTTGAACTCAAAAGTAGAAAAATTGTGCTTCATTTACTTAGGGCAATGGTAGTTCCATGTTTGGTATTAGTTTTATTTAAAGGATCTAAACATCTGATCAAAGGGGAATATCATAATTGCATCAACCCCACGCCAAACCCCACTAGAATTCTACATGTTTCAGTGCAATCACCACTCATTCTTTGCAACACTGACGAAGGCAGATCCTGTCTGCTTGTCCACTCTTTGTTGGACTCCCTTCCTCCCTTCTTCCCCCCTCCCCCACCATCCCTGTGCAACCTTATTGCTGCCCCTCACATCACAAGTAGACCCTTCCTTGATGATGATTCCAAGCCTGCACACAATATTCCAGGTACACTCGCACCAGAGCTCTATATATCATGATCGTAACATACCTCCAGCTGTACCTTCAGCAACAGACTGGTTCTGCCATGATGCAGTACAGTGCAGGTGTGCGGTCATGGTGGCGCAGCGGTAGAGTTGCTGCCTTACAGCGAATGCAGTGCTGGAGACGCGGGTTCGATCCCGACTACAGGTGCTGTCTGAACGGAGTTTGTATGTTCTCCTCATGACCTGCGTGGGTTTTCTCAGAGAACTTTGGTTTCCTCCCACACTCCAAAGACGTACAGGTTTGTAGGTTAATTGGCTTGGTAAATGTAAAAATTGTCCCTAGTGGGTGTAGGGTAGTGTTAATGTGTGGGGATCGCTGGTCGGCACCGACCCAGTGGGCCGAAGGGCCTGTTTCTGTGCTGTATCTCAAAACTAAACTGAACTAAAAGAACGGCACAGGAGATCCTTCTTCCTTGTGGCTATCAAACTGTACAACTCCTCCCACTTCTGTCGTGGGGTAGACTGACCCCCCCCCCCCTGCTCCCCCCCCCCCTCAATCTTTGCCTATCCCCAATCCTTTCCACTCGTCACTTTAATTTCATTCTTCATGTATCTTGTGTTTTATGACTGTTGGCAGATCAATTTCCTTCCTTGGATAAATATCGTATCGTTTAGTAAATCCACACCTCTTTCCAAGGCCAGAATATCCTAGCTAAGATGCAGTACCAGAGCCGGTCACATTACTCAAAGAATATATGGCCCGAGAAGTCCATTCGGTCCTCTAGCCCATGCCAGCATTCATGCTCCATCAGCCTTGTTTTCTCTCATCTAAACCAGCGTAAGCCCATTCTATCTCACTTGCTCATCGGTCTCCTCTTGAATGCACTGCTACTATTTGTCTCACTCATGCCCCAGTGGTGGTAAATTCCACACCCTGAGCAATCTTTACCCGTCTAGGTTTATTCCAATTTCCCATTGGATTTCACACAAGTTTCTGGTATTGATTGTGCCCTGTTAATAAGAGCAGACGAGGTGGATGCAGAATTGTGCCATCCGGCCCACCGTGTGTGCTCTGCCATTCGATCATGGCTGATCTATTTTTCCTCACAAAACCCCATTCTCCAGCCTTCTCCCCGTACCCTTTGACACCCGTTTATGTTCTATCCCACGTGGAAACATTCTCCCTGTATCCTTTCAAACAAAAGCTTCAATCATTTCAAAGAATCGAGTTATCAAGGGAAAAGGGGTTCATGAAGCTGGATCTGCTTATCTTTTTTTTACGTTTAGGTTAGAGATACAACGTGGAAACAGGCCCTTCGGCCCACCGAGTCCGCACCGATCAGCAATCCACACACATTAACGCTATCCTACACATTCTAGGGACAATTAAGGGACAGAAGTTTAGGGGTAACATGAGGGGGAACTTCTTTACTCAGAGTGGTGGCTGTGTGGAATGAGCTTCCAGCAGAAGTGGTGGAGGCAGGATCGATTTTAACATTTAAAAGTAAAGTGGATAGGTATATGGACGGGAAGGGAATGGAGGGGTATGGTCTGAGTGCAGGTAGATGGGACTAGGGGAAAATAAATGGTCGGCACGGACTGGAAGGGCCGAGAAGGCTGTTTCCGTGCTGTCATTGTTATATGGTTATATGGTTAATTTTACATTTGCACCAGGCCGATTAACCTACAAACCCGTACGTCTTTGGAGTGTGGGAGGAAACTGAAGATCTCGGCGAAAACCCGCGCAGGTCACGGAGAGAACATACAAACTGCATACAGAGAAGCACCCGTAGTCAGGATCGAACCTGGGTCTCTGGCACTGTAAGGCAGTGGCTCTACCACTGCTGCACCGTGCTGCCCTGGTCTACAATGAGGGCATTGTACAACAAGCAGTAAATCACTAAACAGCAGTATAATGAAGCAATGCTATAATTGAGAATTTGGAATACATTTACTTCCTACAGTACAGTATATGATTTAATTGATATTTCAGTCAGTCGTTCCTTTGTCTGGAGAGGAGTTATTCTACAATGTGCCTGGCTCCTTTGTGAGACAGTTTCCTCTCCAATGCCCTGACGCAGCGGGGAACCCATCAATCCCCCACCTAATTGCTAACTTGTGCTTCTGAATTAAAGTCCCGTGAGGCAGAGAATTGCTCCTTGTGGCAGCGTTAGCAGCAAGATAGAGGATATTTATCCCGATTTCCACTCCAGCTCGAATACTTCAAAGTCACTTTTGCGCCAAATGTTTGGAATTTTTTTAGAACGGAGACGAGGAAACACTTTTTCTCACAGAGAGTGGTGAGTCTGTGGAATTCTCTGCCTCAGAGGGCAGTGGAGGCAGGTTCTCTGGATACTTTCTTAGGGCTAGATAGGTCTTAAAAATAGTGGAGTCAGGGGATATGGGGAGAAGGCAGGAACGGGGTACTGATTGGGGATGATCAGCCATGATCACATTGGATGGCGGTGCTGGCTCTAAGGGCCGAATGGCCTACTCCTGCACCTATTGTCTATTGATCCTGATCTAAATAAAACCACTAAACATTATTCCTCTTATCATGTATCTACAAACTGTAAATGGTTTGATTTTAATTATCTGCTGACTGGATAGCACGCACCAAAAAGCTTTTCACTGTACATGACAATAAACTAAACTGAATTCTGAAAATTATTAGAAAGATGAGTAGTTTGTGATATGTCAAGAGAGAGGGAGAGAGAGTGTTTTATTGTCATATGTCCCAGATAGAACAATGACATTTTTACTTGCTGGAACACAACAGAATATGTAAACATATGTAAACAATATAATCAACGAGAGATAAAAAAGTTGTGTATATATACACATACTCACAAATACACACATATACCGTATATACTGTATATGTGTATGAGCACACGCACACGGACACACGAAAAACAAATACTAATAGTGGAATAATAACAATAATAGTCTATTGTAGTTCAGAGCTTATTTGAGGTTGTGGTGTTTAATAGCCTGATGGCTGTAGGGAAGAAGCTGTTCCTGAACCTGGACGTTACAGTTCTCAGGCTCCTGGACCTTCTTCCCGATGGCAGGAGTGAAACGAGTGTGTGGCCAGGGTGGTGTGGGTCTCTGATGATGCCGGCTGATTTTTTGAGGCAGTGACACCGGTAAATTCCTTCGATGGTGGGGAGGTCAGAGCCGGTGATGGACTGGGCAGTGTTCACAACCTTTTGTTTAACCCAGCGGCATGCATGCTGGGGAAACATGGTGGGAAAAGAGGCCAACATAGTGAAGGGAACTTAAGGATGTTAGGAGAAGCAATAAATGGAATAATCATGTGGTTAGATTCCACGGCAATAACTAGATAAAGTTCAAATAAACATTTGGGTTGTAAGAACCGCAGAACCGTTGGTTAATATGCAAAATGGCACAAAGTGCTGGAGTAACTCAGCGGGTCAGGCAGCATCTCTGGAGAACATGGATTTCGGATCGAAACCAGGCTAGTGGGGCAATAAAACTAAGCATGAGATAAGGGTTTGCAAACAATAGGAGAATGGTTGTTCAATTAACTAAGAGCAAACAGAAACTTGAAGGTTACTCTAAGAGAGAGGAAACTAGCATGAATGATCACGAAGCAACATTGATAACTGATGAATTTTTTAAAATAATGTAATATCCGTGTGTACCCATTGAAATGCAGAATAGAAGAGGCTGTGGCTGCCGCGAATCTTTGAAACACTTTGGGTTCTCTCAAAGTGCTTCCTAGTGCCTACTGTCAAGACCGACTTGTTTGAGAAACTCACCACTGCTCTACGAGATGTTCCTTGTGTCTGTTCCTATCTGAGCTGTAATTAAGAGGGCAACTAGGGCCCATGTGATAGCCATATTCAGAGTACAGGTTCAACACACAATTCCCTCCAACAATCAATTATTTACAACAAACAATGTCAAGTCATGAGTGCTCAATTGTCATTTGTGCTGACAACAGAACAATTAAAATTTTACATTCAGTAGCATCCAAGACCGCAAGAAATTGCAGCGAATTGTGGACGCAGCCCAGACCTTCACAAAAACCAACCTCTCTTCTACTGACTCCTTTTATACCTCACGTTGCCTCGGCAAGGCCAGCAGCATAATCAAGGACGAGTCGCACCCTGGCCACTCCCTGGTCTCCCCTCTCCCATTATGTAATAGGTACAGAAGTGTGAATCGCACACCACAGATTCGGGAACAGTTTCTTCCCAGCTGTTATCAGGAAACAGAGTCATCCTACCACAACCAGAGAGCAGACCTGAACTACTATCTACCTCTTTGATGACTCTCGGACTATCCTTGATCGGACATTACTGGCGTTCCCTTGCACTAAACGTTATTCCATTCTCATGTATCTTTACACTGTAAATGGATCGATTGTAATCATGTGTTGTCTTTCTGCTGACTGGTTAGCACGCAACTAATGCTTTTCACTGTACCTCGGTACACGTGACAATAAACTAAACTGAAACTGAAACAACAGGCCAGTAAACTCATTGTACATAACGTATAATAAGCACAAAAAATATATATATATTAATAATCATAATACTAGTGCAAAAAGGCATGACATACTTAGTGCAACCAAAGACACTCCACAGTTCATAGATTTGTTAGTGTTTTGCAGTGTTCAGGAGCTTGATGGTTGTTGGGAAGAAGCTATTTGTGAATCTGGTGGTCACGGTTTTTAGACTCCCGACCTTTCTTCCCAATGGTCGGGGTGAAATAGGAACGTGGCCATGGTGGTGTGGGTCTTTGATGATGCAGGCTGCCATTTTGAGACAATGTCTCCTACAGATACCTCCGATGGTGATCCCTTCGAAGATCCAAAGAATGAAGAGATAGACCAGAGATAATACCAGAGATAGACATAAAACGCTGGAGTAACTCAGCGGGACAGGCAGCATCTCTGGGTAGACGAAATGAGTGACTTTTTTGGTCAAAACGTCACCCATTCGTTCTCTCCAGAGATGCTGCCTGTCCCACTGAGTTACTCCAGCGTTTTATGTCTATCTTCAGTATAAACCAGCATCTGCAGTTCCTTCCTGCAATATGTAAATACCGGGCATAGTGAATAAAATGATTTAGAAGAGCCTTGTATTTGCCGGCACTCCCGGATTTAGACACGGGATATGTTCCGTGAACCCTTATGTAAGTCAGACTTGAAGTAAGTTAGAATCACCATCCCGTGCCCGAAATAGCTCACTGAGTCTAAAGAAGGGTGTTGACCTAAAATATCACCTATCCATGTTCTCCAGAGGTGCTTCCAGGCCTGCTGAGTTAAGGCCCTGTCCCACTTTCACGAGTTATTCACGAATTCTCCTGAGTTTTCCCCTTGATTCAAACTCGCAGAATGTCTGTAACGAGTCCTTAGGAGATCGTAGAAGTTCGTAGATATACCGTAGCGGCTCGTTATGCCAGCCACAGGTACACGTGGCACCAGGTAAGTCGGGACGTTTTTTCCAGCCCGATAAAAAATGTCCACGAGTAAATAAATGGTCTGGATGTAAGAAATTGCAACTTTTTGCTTGTAAGGGGGGCATCGAAATAGTCGTGGGAATTCGTAGACATGCTCGTAGTAGTTCGTGAACATAGTCGTGGAAGGTCGTAGGAGTTTGTAGATTACCACGATCTTGATTTTTTTTTTAGATCCTTTAAACTCGGCAGAGGTTTAGAATTGAGTCGTGAAAGTGGGACTGGCCCTTTACTCGAACACTATCAGTCTCAGTGGCATCTGGCTGCATCCAGTGCACTTTCTGCAGTGCAGGGCCTTCTGGGTAAGCACCGCCGCCATTGCCGGCTTGGTTCCGATGTTAACTTGAGTGATCATACGGTGTTGTGGAAATGGCAAACTGCCAGAATTAGTTTTAGGTTAGAGATACAGCGTGGAAACAGGCCCTTCGGCCCACTGCGTCCGCACCGACCAGCGATCCCCGTACACTAATGCTATCCTACACACAGTAGGGACAATTGACATTTGTACGATACAATATGATAGAATTGTATTTATCCCAGGAGGGTAATTGGCCTGCAAGATACATGAAACATGAAATTAAAGTGACGAATGGAAAGTCCAGGATTGGGGATGTGCAAAGATTGGGGAGGGGGGGGAGGGGAGTCAGTCTACCCTATGACAGAAGGGGGAGGAGTTGTACAGTTTGATAGGGAAGACGGATCACCTTTGGTGTTCTGTACTGCATCATGGTGGAACCAGTCTGTTGTTGAATGTTGACCAGTGTGTCACGGAGGGGGTGAGCTCTATTGTCCAGGGTGCTCCTCAGTTTGAGGTGCACCATCCCAAGACCATCTCCCATGAATCCAACTCCGCCCCCAAGATGGAGCCAACCTTCCTGATGAGCTTGTTAATCCTGTTGCCGTCTGCAGCCTTCGCCCCGCTGCCCCAGCACACGACAGGAACCAGGCCGGATGTCTTCCACGTCACAGGAGCCCTCTCCAGGCTCAGGCTCAGGTTGGAGACATGCTGGAGGACTCCGCACAACTAGCTGGCACACACCTTGAGTACCCTCGGGCTGACACGACCGGGACCTGTGGCTTTGCCTGGGCGGACTCTGCTCAGCTCCATCCTCACCTGCTCAGCCTTGATGGTCAAGTGTGACAAAGAAAGGGCAGAGGTAGTGGACTGGGGGCATTGAGGGGGAGAGTCTGGTGGGCACAGGCCCCTCCATCAAATCTGTTAATAAACAGTTTCAGCTCATTGGCCCAGGCCTGATTACTTTCCCTGCCGAGGCCACTGTAATACTCTTCATACTGCTCCACACATCCCTGTTCTGCTGAATATTCAGCTCCTGCTTCCTCCTGTAGTCCTCCATTCGTAGTCTCACCTCCAGATCATTCTGCACCCGTTTCACCTCCTCCCGGTCGCCATTCCTGAAGGCTCTCTACTTCTGGTTGAGCCAATACCAAGTCGATTAACCTACAAACCTGTGCGTCTTTAGAGTGTGGGAGGAAAGATCTCGGAGAAAACCCACGCAGGTCACGGGAAGGATGTACAAATTCCATACAGACAAGCACCTGTAGTCAGGATCGAACCCAGGTCTGGCGCTGTAAGGCAGTAGCTCTACCGTCAAGCTACCATTTACGCAAGTTCAAGTTCATGCAAGGCGCCTATTGTGTAAGTCAGGAAGTGTCTGTTTATGGTACCTTACATCTATTAAAGGTCATTTGAAGTGAAGTTATTGTTGTGAAGTGGGAAATTTGTGTACATTGACCCGAAACATCAATAGATTCTTCCTGACATCCTGGGCTAATATAACACTTTCTGCTTTTATCTGCAATGTAATAATAACCAAATAAGCAGTTCCAGCGATAGACACAAAATGCTGGAGTAACTCAGCGGGATAGGCAGCATCTCGGGATAGAAGGAATGGCTTCTTCAGACTGAAACGTCACCCATTCCTTCTCTCCAGAGATGCTGCCTGTCCCGCTGAGTTATTCCACCATTTTGCATCTATCTTCGGTTTAAACCAGCATCTGCAGTTCCTCGCTACATCAGTTCTAGGGATGTTGAATGAGGAATAAACCACGGCCAGGAAGCTGGAGATCGCCTTCCCTTCCAGTCCCTAACCCAGTACCCTGGGATATTTACATCAATCTCAGAGAGCAGAAGGCACTTAGATTAAGCTTAATCTGATAGTGGGAGCCTCCAACAATGCAGCTGTCCCTCAAAATCTCTGGGATTTTGCTCTTCTGCCCCTGGAGTGGGATTGGACCCTGCTATGTTGCTCCTCAAAGCCAAACAGACACTGAGCTCTGAATGACACTAATAAACCACAATATAGATAATATAATTATTGCAGGATGTAAGTGAGGCCAATCTGGACAGAGTGTGGTTTATCGTGCACTCCACAGAATCCTGCGTTGTGCCAAACGGCACCAACACCTGGAGTTAAACAGGCTGGCACGGTAGAGTTGCTGCCTCACAGCGCTGGAGTCCCAGGTTCGATTCTGACTACGGGTGCCGTCTGTGTGGAGTTTGTATGTTCTCCCTGTGACCGTGTGGATTTTCTCTGGGTACTCCGGTTTCCTCCCACATTCCAAAGACATGCCGGTTATAGGTTAATTGGCTTCGGTAAAATACCCCTAGTGGGTAGGATAGAACTAGTGTATGCATTGATCATTGGTTGGCGCGGACTCAATGGGCCGAAGGGCTTGTCTTGATTAGAACTTGTATCAAGGTTTATGGGGAGAAGGCAGGAAAATGGGATCAGGAGGCAGAGAACAGCCATTGTGGAGTGGACTCGATGGGCTGAATGGGCCTAATTCTACTCCTATAACTAGTGAACTTGTCTCTGTTGCTGTAGCTCTAAACTAAACTAAACTAAACCAAAATTAATTTCCTCCACGCTAAGAAAGGCATGAATGGTAATTGTATGAGACTTTGGTGAGGCCACATGTAGAAGATTGTGTTCAGTTTTGGTCACCCTCTTGTAGAAATGATGTTATTAACCTGGAAAGAGTGCAGAGAGGATTTACGAGGATTTTGCCAGGACCCAAGGGCCTGAGCTATAGGGAGAGGTTGAGCAGGCAAGACGTTAGTCCTTGGAGCGCAGGAGGATACAGGATGATCTTATAGAGGTGTATAAGATCATAAATGAACTAGAGAACATGGGTTTAAGGTGAGAGGAGAAACATTTTATAGGAACCCGAAAGACAACTTTTTCACACATAAGGTGGTGGGTATATGGAATGAGCTGCCGGAGGAGGGAGTAGAGGCAGGTGCTATCACAACTTTTAAAAGGCATTTGGACAGGTACATGGATTAGAAAGATTTGGAGCGATATGGGACAAACGCAGGCAGGTGGGACTGGGCCATGGTGGTCTGTATGGGCAAGTTGGGCCGAAAGGTCTGTTTCCACTGTACGACTGTGACTATAAATGTATGACATATAAATGTATGACATGTGACGGGCCTGAGCATATATATTTAAAAGAGGTCCTACCACTTTAAAATCACATGCAAGGCCCAGGGCATGTGTGAAGTAGAACAGGACTTGCGTGCTCAAGTGTGTGCAGATGTCCATGTTTCATGTGCCAGAGCCATTCACGGGGCATGTATGTACAACCTTTACCAGAATGCTGCCTGGACCAGAGGGTTTCAACTCCAAGCAGAGGTTCGATAAACCTGGATTGTTTTCTTTAGAACATTGGGGGTTGAGGGGAGACTTGATATCTATATAATTAAAAGTCTCATCTTGACCAATTCCTGTCTGCGCTGTATATTAATTTTAGAAAAAACGCTACCATATATCGCTATGATTTTTGGCCATCTTACTCACATACCTCCTCCGCTGAACAGGCCACGAGGATTTTTCCCATCGATGAAAGATAGAAAAGTTATGAGTGTTTAAAAAACCTTGAGATCCTCTCGCCTATCAATCACTGCAATAAAGGTAACACCCCTTCCGGGGGAAGGGGGGTCAGGACTGTAAAACCCTGGATGCCGGAACATGACTTAGTCACTCTGCAAGAACGAGAGAGAAGCCACAACTCTCATTCTGGGCTGTGAATCAACTGAACTGTGAGTATGCAACATACTTGCAATAAATGATTTGTTAGCCATTAATGAAAATGAAATGAGTTGTTTGGCCTGCCCTGTGCTTGAAACTGCAATAGCAATGGAAGTGAAGTGAAAATGCAATGAGCTGTTTGGCTTGGCCTGCCCTGTGCTTGAAACTGCAATAGCAATGGAAATTAGGTGAAAATGCAATGAGCTGTTTGGCTTGGCCTGCCCTGTGCTTAATATGGAGGGAATGGAGAGATATGGATCACGTGCAGATGAGGATTAGTTTAACTTTGCAATATGTTCATCATGGCTATTGTGGGGCGAAGGGCCTGCTATACTGTTCTGTGTTCCAGTACAATATACCGACCCATTCCAGTCCATGCCTGGAAACAGGACCTTTGACACCAACCAACGATCACCCATGGACTAGTTCTATCCTAGGCTCTAGGCTCAGTTTACAGAAGCCCATTAACCAACAAACCTGCATGTCTTTGCAAAGCGGGAGGTAACCAGAGCACCCGGAGAAATCCCACGCGATCACGGGGAGAACATACAAACTCCTTCCAGACAGCAACCATAATCAGGATCGAACCTGGGTCTCTGGCTTCCACACTGGTGAGGCAGCAGCTCTACCAGCCTTTGTGTGAAATTGTGCTTAGATCAGGCATCTTGGTCAGCATGGACTATTGGCTCCATGGCTCGAATAGACTGAAAGATTTGATGCTTTACTCATGACTGCAGCATTTTCCATGTATAGTTTAGTTTAGTTTAGAGATACTGCACGGAAACAGGCCCTTCGGCCCACCGAGTCTGCGATCATACTCATGTCGCACCTCTGCAGTCCGTCTGTCCTTTTTTTTGGTCTCATTTAAGTGTAGTTATAGTAATTTTGTTTTTTTTTGGCTGGGTATGTGTGGGGGGGGGGGGGGGGGTGGGGGAAACTTTTAAAATCTTTTCCCTGTACGGAGGACCCAACCTTTTCTCCTTTGGGTCCCCGTTATCGTTGGGGCCTCGCACCGTGGAGCGGCTCAAACCGGAACGACCTGGGCTCCAGTCGCGGAGCTGCGGACTACTTACCATCGTGGGGTTGGCCGTCTTCGGAGCGTGGAGAGCTGTGGTGGCGCGCTGCTGCGGCCCGACCCCGGAGATTCGGAGGCTCCAGCTGCAGGTCGGTGGACGGTAACACCGGGAGCTCGCGGGTCCCTGGTGGGAGACCGCTTTTCGGAGCCCGCCTGAGTTGCGGGGTTGAAAATGACCTGGAGCGGGGCCTTACATTGCCCGGCGCGACTTTAATGGCCGCGGGACTTGCTAATGCCCGCTGGGGGCTCCAACATCAAGACCCGGAGCGGGGCCTTGCATCGCCCGGTGCGGCCTTTATGGCTGCGGGACTTATTTACCATCGCCTGCCGGCGGCTTTGATTTTGACATCGGGAGGAGAATGGGGAGTGCAGGGGAGAGATAAGACTTTGCCTTCCATCACAGTGCGGAGGAGATTCACTGTGATGGATGTTTGTGTAAATTGTGTTGTGTCTTGGTTCTTTTTCTTGTTTGTATGACTGCAGAAACCAAATGACAAAATAAATTGTATTGTATTGTATTATGACACTGTCCTACACCCACTAGGGACAATTTACATTTACCAAGCTAATTAACCTACAAACCTGCACGTCTTTGGAGTGTGGGAGGAAACCGATCTCGGAGAAAACTCACGCAGGTCATGGGGGGACGTACAAACTCCGTACAGACAGCACCCATTGTCAGGATCGAACCCGGGTCTCTGGAGCTGTAAGGCAGCAACTCTACCGCTGCGCCACCGTGCTGCCCTTTGAGGCCTTTTGCAATGTCATCTGTGGGTGAGTTTGGTGGGGTAGCCTAAATCATTCTTTCCCATTATTTACTCGATCAAACAAGAAAATATCAAATATGTCAGTGCCATGAACTTGACCTATTTATATGTGGAATTCTCTGCCTCTCAATGCAGTGGAGGCCAATTCTCCGGATGCTTTCAAGAGAGAGTTGGATAGAGCTCTTAAAGATAGCGGAGTCAGGGGATATGGGGAAAAGGCAGGAACGGGGTACTGTGTGTGGGTGATCAGCCATGATCACAGTGAATGGCGGTGCTGGCTCGAAGGGCCGAATGGCCTACTCCTGCACCTATTGTCTATTGACCTTCACTGTAATTTAGCAATTGAGAAGAAAAACGACACACAAAACGGAGCACTTTCTCCTCGCCGAGACGCAGCACAATAAGCGATAGAGGAAATAGATTTTCTTTTCGCCCTTTGTCTTTGCACAACGACTCTGCTTTTCAACATGTCCACTTTTTATAAACATATTGCAATTTATCCTGGGTTTGTCCATGTCCGAGCTTCATTGTCGCCTTGTCATTTGAGACCAGGTGTTCCCAACTTTCTCCAAGCCGGCTGTGTAATTGAGATGTACAGACGGTACAGTAATCTCGGAAAAACAAACATACTTGTAATTGTTTTATTGTCCAACGCTTCCTTTTTTATTAGTCAGAAGAGGGAAATGGGATTATCTCGCAGCACCATCCTGTTCTTGAAATATCAATCTCAATTTTGCTGTCAAGCAAAGACTGGAAATTAACCAGAGAAAAAACTCTCTCCCTTTTTTGCTATAAACATGCAGAGAGATGAATCAAACTGCTTTCCAGGGCTGGGCAAAAACAGGAGCAGCCAAGGATAAGAGAACCATAATGATACCAAAGAAAGGGGGCGGCACAGTGGCGCAGCGGTAGAGTTTGCTGCCTTAAAGATAGCGGAGTCAGGGGATATGGGGAAAAGGCAGGAACCCGGAGACCCAGGTTCGACCCCGACTGTACAGAGTTTGTGCGTTATCCCTGTGACCTCGTGCGTTTTCTCCGAGATCTTCGGTTTCCTCGCTCCAAAGACGTACAGGTTTGTAGGTTAATCGGCTTGGTATAAATTGTAAATTGTCCCGTGTGCGTGATTAGGATGATGGCAACGTTTGGAGATCGCTGGTCGGTGCGGACCCCGTGGTATCTCGAAACTAAACTAAAACTATAAAATTATAAACAGGTGGAAACACAAGAGACTGTGGGTGCTGGAATGTTGAGCAAAAAACATCAAGTGCTGGAGGAACTCAGCAGGTCAGGCAGCATCCGTGGAGGGAGATGGGCAGACCATGTTTAAGGTTGGGTCCCTTCTTCAGACTCATAAAGCGGAGCAGTGGTGGGCCAAACGGCCTATTTCCATTCTTTATGGCTCCTTGTGAATAAAAACTGATGTCAAGAACCGCACGGTGGCACAGCAAGTAAATCTGCTGCCTCACATTACCAGAGACCCAGGTTCGATCCCGACTACGGGTGCCGTCAGTACGGAGATTGTACGTTCTTCCCCGTGACCTGCGTGGGTTTTCTCCAGAAGCGCCAGTTTCCTCCCACACTCTAAAAATGTGCAGGTTTGTAGATTAACTGGCATCGGTAAATTATAAAGTGACCCTAGTGTGTGTCTAGTGTACGGGGCGACTGCTGGCCGGTGCGGACTCGGTGGGACAAAGTGCCTGTTTCCGCACTGTATCTCTGAAGTCTAAAGTCACTGAGGGAATGATCACCAGATTCATCAATACCATCTGCACACTAATAGCCAGAGACGGAAATTAACACCAGATTTCAACTAATTAACTAGACATAGGCAACTGCCAATGGAAGAGTGATGAGCTGAATATGAAATGCCTTGGGACGTTTAGCCATATTAAATCGATGTAGCTGACGTTTTACCCATAGAATACTTTCCACTGGTTATTGCAAACTGTAGATAACATTTATTTTGTAGTAAATGTGAAGGTTAAATGATTAAACGTTGAGCCTATATTGTGCGCTGTCCAATCATTTGTTACTTTATAAAAGGTCTTGTCGAAAACAAAATGTTTTCTCTTTTTAAAGAGCAGAATTGTTGAATGGGCCTGGATAGAGTGGATGGATGTGGCGAGGATGTTTCCACTGGTGGGAGAGTCTAGGACCAGAGGCCACAGCCCCTGAATCAAAGGACGTACCTTGTGAGAGAAGGAATTTCTTCAGTCAGAGGGTGGTGAATCTGTGGAATCCGTTGCCACATAAGGAGGCAGCATGGTGGCTCAGCTGTGGGAGCTTCTCACAGCGCCAGATGGCCGGGTCCGATCCTGACCACGGGGGCTGTTTGTATGGAGTTTGTATGTTCTTCCCCTTGACCTGTGTGGGTTTTCTCCAGGATCTCCGGTTTCCTCCCACACGTACAGGTTAAAAACGTACAGGTTTGTAGGCTAATTGTAAAAGTGTCCCTAGTGTGTGTAGGATAGTGTAAGTGTCCTGTTTCCATGCTGTATCTCTAAACTAAACTAAACTAAAGGCGGCTGTGGCCAAGAATGGATACTTTTAAGGCGGAGGTTGGCCGATTCTTGCTTAGTACGGGTGGAAGGAGTTTATGGGGAGATGGCAGGAGAATGGGGTTGAGAGGGAAAGATAGATCAGCCATGATCTAATGGCGGAGTAGACTTAATTCTGCTCCAAGAACATAGAAATGCCGCTGACATTGAAATGATGCAAACAAGGAGTAGCTTGGGAACATGCTATGACTGTGAATGAGCTCCCCTGATGGATTTTGACCAAAGTACTGTGGCTGTGATACTCAATCACCTGCTGACTTAAAACTACACATATCTTTGTGATGCATCACTGGCCTGCTATTACAGTATAAATAACCCTAGTCAGAAAGTTATTTATATTCAAATCATTCATTAGGAGACTGATAAGAGGCCAGAGACTCAACAAATGTTCACTTTATCAAAGCCTAGATGAATAAAGCTCAAAAGGTTCTCAGTGGCATTCCCATTCCCATTGATATATAGGTCCAATGAGGAAGGAAAGGCCTCGCTGTCATTTCTGATGGGGATCGCTCAAGTGAAATTGTACAAAATTGGCACGATTTATGCTGGTCCCAGCAAATATTCTTCATCCAGTCATTCATCCACTAATGGTTTAAACTGAAGATAGACACAAAAAGCTGGAGTAACTCAGCGGGACAGACAGCATGAACCTACCTAAAAAAAAAAACTATTGGAGGCAGAATGATTCAATTGATAATATTAATAATGTATGATTGATGTACACAAAATATTTCTACCATAATATGTGTTTGCCAATTTATTGTTTACTTCTAATAAAAATATTTTTAAAAAATGAACCTACCAGATCTCAAGGTTGCTGGACACGTTAATTCTCTTTTCCATTCCTACACAGACCTTTCTGTCCTTGGTCTCCTCCATTGTCAGAGTGAAGCTAAACGCGAATTGCAGGAACAGCATCTCATATTTCGCTTGGGCAGCTTACAGCCCAGTGGTAAGAGTTTTGATTTCTCTCACTTCAAGTAGCCCCGGCATTCCCTCTCTCTCTATCCCTCCCCCGCCCAAGTCGCACTAGCTTCTCATTTACACCCTACAAACAGCTAACAGTGGCCTGTTGTGCCTGTTTCCTTTAACATTGTTACGTTTTTGCATATCTTTCATTGTTCTTTTTCTCCCCACATCACCGTCTATGTCTCTCGTTTCCCTTATCCCTAACCAGTCTGAAGAAGGGTCTCGACCAGAAACGTCACCCATTCCTTCTCTCCAGAGATGCTGTCTGTCCCGCTGAGTTACTCCAGCTTTTTGTGCCTATTTTACGTATAGTCTTTCCACTGACTGGTTAGCACTCAACGGGGTGGAAGATTGCAACCTTCACGTGGTCCGCCCTGTTTCGACTAATGCAATCAACTCGACGTGCACAAACGGAAGAACAAGTTGTCCAACAACTTTAGGCTGTGCACGCCACACGACAGAAGAAGAAGGTGCACTCAACAAAAGCTTTTCACTGTACTTCAGTACACATGGCGAACTAAAGTAAACTAGACTAAATTCCCTCTAGCCTTTAACATTCCCACCCCATCTGCCGTATCTATGTCTCTTATAATTTTATAAACTTCTATCAGGTCTCCCCTCAGCCAGTGACGTTCCAGAGAAAACAATCCAACTTGGAGCTACTATCCTCTAAACGCGGCAACATTCTGGTAAACCTCTTCTGCACCCTCTCCAAAACGTTCGCATCCTTCCTGTAATGGGGCGGCCAGAACTACACAATAATCCCAATACAGCTTCATCAACGTTTTATAAAGCTGCATCTTGATTTCCAGGCTCTTATACTTAATGCCCCTGGAGACAGATGACAGCCACCACACCAGTTGCCTTCTTTACCACTCTATGTACCAGTGTCGCCACTTTCAGGGAGCATGTAAAGGTCATAATGTCAAAAGTGATAGGAGCAGAATTAGGCCATTCAGCCCATCAAGTCTACCTCGCCATTCAATCATGGCTGATCTATGTCTCCCTCCTAACCCCATTCTCCTGCCTTCTCCCCGTAACCCCTGACACCCATACTAATCAAGAATCTATCTATCTCTGCTTTTAAAATATCCACTGACTTGGCCTCCACAGCTTTCCGCGGCAATGAATTCCACAGATTCACCACCTTCTGACTGAAGAAATGTATTTTCATCTCCTTCCTAAAGGAACATCGTTCAATTCTGATGCTATGACCTCTAGTCCTAGACTCTCCCACTAGTGGAAACATCTTCTCCACATCCACTCAATCCAAGCCTTTCACTATTCGGTGTGTTTCAATGACGTCCCCCCCCCCCTCTTTCTTCTAAACTCCAGCGGGTACAGGCCCAGTGCCGTCAAACGCTCATCATATGTTAACCCGCTCATTCCTGGGATCATTCTATGAGCTATGAACCTGAACCGCGAGATCCTTCTGTACATCAATGCCGTGAAGATTCTCGTCATCGACTGAATACTTTCCCTTTCTATTCAACTTCCCAAAGTGCAACACCTCACGCTTGCTCAGATGAAACTCCATCTGCCATTTCTCTGCCCATATCTGTAACCAGTCCATATATATACAGACACACACACACACATATATTTATATATATACATACATATACACACATATATATACACATACATATATACATACATACATACATACATACATATATCACAAACAACAGGTCCCAGCAAGATACCTACAGAACACCACTGGTCACAGATCTCCTTCCACCACCACCATCTGACCTCTATGGGTAAGCCAGTTATAAATCCAAATGACCAAGTCACCATGGATCCCATGGACCATAATCCTCTGGATTACCCTACAATGAGCGACTTTATCAAATGCCTAAATAAAGTCTGAAGAAGGTTTTCAACCTGAAATGTCACCCTTTCCTTCTCTCCTGGGATGCCGTCTGTCCCGCTGAGTTACTCCAGCATTTTGTGCCCATCTGCATGTAGACAACATCCGCTGACCTACCCTACTCAATTGCCTTCTCGGAAAATGCAAGAGCTGTTCTAGATTGTCTGATGCATTGTCTTAAAAACAATTACGCAACTATATTGTGTAGGAAGGAACTGCACATGCTGGTTTACACCGAAGATAGACAGAAAATGCTGGAGTAACTCAGTGGGTCAGGCAGCATCTCTGGAGAAAAGGAATAGGTTTTGTTGCCGGTCTAGACCCGTCTTCAGACTGCGAGAGTAACTGTATTGTCTAATAATATCACATTATAGGTACACCACACATAATGGTGTATACACACACAGTAACATTTTCAGGAATCAGTCCCAGAGTTATATTAGACTGCACATTATAGTTCCAATGCCAAATACTAAATGCTGTAATTGTGAAAATATGAAAAGAAACATTACATCCTTCACAAACTAAGTAAGTCAGGTACCATCGCAATCTAGGTTAATATTTCAGATCAACCACTTCATCAGATTCTGACTTGTTCTGATGGAAGGTCATCGACATAAAATATGAGACATAAGAAACTGGACATGCTGTAATCTTAAGTAAAACACAAAGTGCTGGAGGAATTCAGCGGGTCAGACAGCATCTTTGGATGGAATGGATGGACGATGTTTCAGGTCAGGATCTTTCTTCAGATCCGGAAAGGGTCCCGACCTGAACCGCGGCCTGTCTACTCCCTCCATTGGTGCTGCCTGACCCACTGTTCCTCCAGCATTTTGTGTTTTGGGCCCGAAATGTGAATTTTGTATCTCTCTCCACAGATGCTGCCCGACCTGCTGAGCGTTCCAAGAACCCTTTAGCTGTTTGGGGGAACGGGATGAACTAAATATATGAATGAGGGTTCAAACAGGTTACATAGAAACATAGAAACATAGAAAATAGGTGCAGGAGTAGGCCATTCGGCCCTTCGAGCCTGCACCGCCATTCAATATGATCATGGCTGATCATCCAACTCAGTATCCCGTACCTGCCTTCTCTCCATACCCCCTGATCCCTTTAGCCACAAGTGCCACATCTAACGCCCTCTTAAATATAGCCAATTACAAACTAGGGGTTTTGGTTTTAGTTTAGTTTTAGAGATACAGCATGGAAACAGGCCCTTCAGCCCACCGAGTCCGCACTGACCAGCGATCCCCGCACATTAACACTATCCTACACAAACTTGGGACAATTTACACCTCTACCAGCCAATTTACCTACATACCTGTACGTCTTTGGAGTGTGGGAAGAAACCGAAGATCTCGGAGAAAACCCACGCATTCACGGGGAGAGCGTACAAATTCCATAAAGACAGCGCCCGTAGTCGGGATCGAACCCGGGTCCCAACTTTGCCGCTGCACCACTGTGCCACCCATTCTGGGGAGGGCAGCAGAATGGGGTTATGAAGGAATAGATCAGCCATGATTGAATGGCGGAGTGGATTTGATGGGCTGAATGTTCCCAACTCTTCTCCTATCACTAATGAACAGGAACATATTATGACACAAAGCAGATTGTGGTGAAGTCCATCTTCGCAATACACGAATCAGAAGATTGAGTGGTCGATAAGAGCCCATTACTGCGCAAGGATTAGTACTGAGGCAACCTTCTCAGCTCCATAATAACGCATCACGGCGCATCTGACAGGGGACAATGTAAACAAGCTACCAGAGTAACACGTACAGAAGAAAGCTGTCACATCCTTCACACCAAATCATTCTGAATGAACTTAAATGCATTTGAAGGGACACATGTATTAGCAGGTCAGGCTGAAGCAATTGTCTGCAGTGTTATACAACCTCTCAGGCTCCCAACCTCTCCCGGACAAACTGCCTTCCTAATCTCATCTCTGGTGGGTGTTGAATGAAGACCCACAGTGGAGGAAGCATGAATGGAAATGCCGCTAAACACTTGCACTGATCAGAGCGCTTCTCTCATCATTATTGCCCGGCTCCAGGGACTTATTCTTTCATACATCGATGGGACTTCCTTTTTAAATTTCAAGTATATATTTTCTATAAATAAAATGTATAAGACGTTATCTTATGTTATACGTTTGTAATGGATTACACGTGACTATTGTATCTGCCTCCACACCAGCCCCGGCAATGTGTTCCAGGCACCCACTACCCTCAGTGTAAGATAACGGTAGAGTTGCTCCCTTACAGCGCCAGCGACCAGGGTTCGATCCTGACTATGGGTGCTTATCTGTACGGAGTTTGTACGTTCTCCCAGTGACCTGCCTGGGTTTTCTCCAGGGTCTCTGGTTTCTTCCCACACTACAAAGACGTACAGGTTTGTAGGGTAATTGGCGTGGAATAATTGTAAATTGTCCATAGGTGTGTGTAAGTTATGCTAATGGCCGGGGGATTGCTGGTCGGCGAGGACTCGATGGGCAGAATGTCCTGTTTCCGCATTGTATGGCTAAACTAAACCAAATTTACCCTGCACATGGATTATAATGGATTATACTTCACTCCAGCAGCAGCAGGGCGGGCCAGTGCAGTTAAGGCCTCAACGTAATCCCCTGAGTGTAGCTGTACACAACGTTCGGATATACACTTACTAATATATACACAGATGTATACACTGCACCCCCTTGCTCATCCCTTCAAAATACGAACTAGTGTATGGGTGCTTGCTGGTTGGCATGGACTCGGTGGGCCGAAGGGCCTGTTTTCAGTGTGGTATCTCTAAAACTAAACTAAATTCAAATTCATTATTCCGCATCAATAACCCTCAGGTAACCTAGATTTTGAATCCCATCTTTAAGACACAGAACCCTTACATAAAAGGAGATAATTGATGTATAATTCATATCAAAGTCCCTGAAGCTTTGTAAAAGTCAAGTGAATTATCTGAAAAAAAAATGATTAATGCATTCCGATTTTAAGCCAATTATACACTGGCAAGTGTGCACCTAGATAAGGGAGTATTTAGGTCATCTAATACAGGAAAAGGAAGACTTGTACTCAGACATTATATAGAACATACATTGAAGAGTACAGCAGAGGAATGGGCCCTTCATCCCACCATGCTTGTGCCGAACATGATGCCAAGTTAAACTGATCGCAAATGCCTGTACTTGATCCATGCCCCTCTCTTCCCTGCACTTCAAGAGTCCCAGATAGGACAATGAAATACTTGCTTGCTGCAGCACAAAGGAATATGTATACATAATACATAACGGGAGAAGAAAAAAAGTTCAGTGTGTGTATAAACATGCACACACACTCAATAAATAACAAATATAGGGCAATAATAATAATAATCTGTTGCAGTTCAGAGCTTATTTCAAAGTCAAGTCAAAGTCAAACAAACTTTAATGTCATTTAGAAATACATTGATATATGCAATTCCAAACGAACTTACGTTGCGTTTGGCTCCCTGTGCAACACAATAATTTAACCGAAGGATAGGTATGTATGAAAAGGATAAATAGACAATAGTGGCAGCCCATTTACATGGCATTCAGGAGTCTGATGGCTCGTGGGAAGAAGCTGTTGCGGAACCTTGATGTTCTGCTCCTTATGCTGCGGTATCTTTTTCCCGAGGGCAGCAGAGTGAACAGTCCGTGATGGAGATGTGTTGTCATGTTTAATAGCCTGATGGCTGTAGGGAAGAAGCTGTTCTTGAACCTGGACGTTACCGTTTTCAGGCTCCAGTACCTTCTTCGCGATGACAATGGTGAAATGAGTATGTGGCCAGGATGGTGTGGGTCTTTGATGATTTTGGCTGCCTTTTTGAGGCAGCAACTGCGATAGATCCCTTCGATGATGGGAGGTCAGAGCCGGTGATGGACTGGGCAGTGGTCACAACTTTTTGCAGTCTATTCCGCTCCTGGGCGTTTAAGTTGCCGAACCAGGCCACAATGCAACCAATCAGTATGTTCTTTACTGTGCACCTGTGGAAGCTGCTGTGCTGAAGTGCTGATCCAAATGCCTCTATCATATCTGCCTCCGCCACCGCCTCTGGCAATGTGTTCCAGGCCCCCATCAGTTTCTATATTTTAAAAAACTTGCCCCGCACATCTCCACTATAATTTCCCCCTCTCACCTTATACCTATGCCCTCTAGTAATGGGCGTTTCCACCCTGGGAAAAATGGTCCACCCTGTTAATGTCTCTCAGAATGTTATATCGTTTCGAGTCTTCCCTCAACCCATGATGTTCCAGAGGAACCTATCCAACTCTCCCTGTACCCGAAACCCTCTGATCCAGGCGGCATTCTGGTAAATCTCCCCCGCACCCTCTCCAAAGCCTCACATCCCCTCCACAATGTGGCGACCAGAACCGCACGCAATACTGTCAAAAGTAGTCATAAAGCAATTGCACCCAATGAAACATCTCTGAGCTGCCGTCGTTGGCATGATGTGGAAAGCAGAGTAGCTGGATCCCACACGGCATCTAATGTAATAATCACCGAGGGATGAGAGATCAAGCAGCGGCTCATAAGATGGATAAACAGGAGGGTACAGACAGGCAGGATTAAATTAGTCGACACAGTGGAGCAGCGGTAGAGTTGCTACCTCACAGCGCCAGAGACCTGGTTTCGATCCTGACTACCAGTGCTGTCTGTACTGAGTTTGTACGTTCTCCCTGTGACCACGTGGGTTTTCTCCGGGTGCTCCGGTTTCCTCCCACACTCCAAAGACATAAGGTTTGGAGGTTAATTGGCTTCAGTTGGAATTGTAAATTGTCCTTAATATGTTTGAACAGTGCTAGTGTATGGAGTGATCGCAGGTCATCGCGGGCTTCGTGAGCCGAAGAGCCTGTTCTGTGTTGTATCTCTAAAGGCAAACGTCTTCAGTCTAAATTAGAACGCAAAGCATAGAACAGAATAGCGCAAGAACGGAATATTTGGCCCACGTTGTCCAAGTGAAAGTAATCTCCTCTGCCTGTACGTGATCCATGTCCCTTCATTCCTGATTATCTGCTTCTGTGTTGAAAATCCCATGTCCTACTTTTAGTGGCAGTTAATTATCGTTGCTCCAGAAAACTTATCTAAAGAGTCAAGTCAAGAGTCCAGAGTGTTTAACTGTTGTATGTACCAGCGCTGGAACAATAAGCCTGGTACTTGGCTTTATTGGCCCATTCTATGAGGAGGAATTTATTTTAGAAGGTGGTGAATCTGTGGATCATTGCCACAGATGGCTGTGTAGTCCAAGTCAATGGGTTTATTTAAAATGGAGATTGATAGGTTTTTGATTTGTAAAGTTATCAAAGGTTATGGGGAGAAGGCAGTAGATTGGGTTTGAAAGGGAAATGTGGAGCAGGCAAAATTGAATGGCGGAGCAGATGGGCCGAATGGCCTAATTCTCCTCTTATGTCTTATGGTCTAATGATCGAGGAGCATGTAAAAGGTCTCATGCAGTTATTTGAGATGCCAAGCAAGTAAGTTCTCACCAGCATCCTTCTCAAAGTACGTCACTGAATGGCACGATGTGAATGTGAGTGACAAGGCTAAACAGCAATCTCGGATGAAAGTATGAGCAACCATCTCAGCCTAAGACAGAATTTCTTTCCACCATCTGTCCCAACACAAAGACAGTTTATTAGGTTCAAGTTGGAGTAAAGAACTTCAAAATAACTTTAAGGAGCATCTGGAGGAAATCGACAAAAGGAAAGAAAGACTGAGACAAAGCTGATAATAATTTCAGAGAACATCGTAAATTAGAAAATTAAAAGGTCATTCAGACCACTCCTTACTCACAAGGTTGCGGTTGGATCCAGGAAGGTAGAGGCTTTACGCTACATCCAGAAACAAGGATTCAATTGCAAGTGACAGGCTAAACAAAGATTTGTTGGATCAAAGCATCAGTAACTGTCTCAGCCTTTGTTTATTCCTTAATATGTTCATTCCTTAATTTGATCCAACATACGTCCGATGGACCTATGCCTTATAATCTTACGATTAATGCAATCAAGCACAGATTAATGTATAATTCGCAATAATACAATAAGTTAATAACAGTAATGTTAGGAACCTAATATAGTGCACAAACCAAATGTGTAGGAAGGAAGTGCAGATGCTGGTCAAAACAAGATTGACATAAAAAGCTGGAGTAACGCAGCGGGTCAGACAGCATCTCTGGAGAAAAGGAATAGGTGACCAAGTCTGAAGAAGGGTTTCGACCTGAATTGTTACCTATTCCTTTTCATCAGAGATGCTGCCTAACACGCTGAGTTACTCCAGCTTATTTTGTTTATCTTAGTAGAGCAAAAACCAAACTTGCTAATGCAACCAAAGACACAGTACATTGATAGTGGTTGTGTTTAGTGTTGAACAGTGCTGGGGTTCACTTCACTGCTCAATTTGAATGAATGAATGAGTGAAAGATACTTTATTAGCAGGTGCTGGAAAAATCAAAGGTAAACAAAAATGCTGGAGAAACTCAGCGGATGAGGCAGCATCTACGGAGCGAAGGAATAGGCAACGTTATCACATGTGACATGTCACAGTGAAATTCCTTGTTTTGTGTGCCACATACAAAGTATGCAAAGAGTGGCCACCTAGAGGGCACCGACACAGTTACCAAATCTTCAATGTAGTCCCAGTGGTCCCTCTTCGATCTCGGCGGGTTTGGATGTCCCTAGGTTCCTGACAGTACTGCACGAATCTTCAACTGTCTGTCCGATCTATAGCTTTCTCCATCACATTCAGGTAAACTCTTCCAAAAATTTTTTTTATGCATGGCTTCAATTGGAAAATACATTCAAAATCTTATGCATCGTTACACAATCTCAAAATGAGCTATTAATATCATAACAAACCATAATTACTTTTGAGAAAGATAGGCACAAAATGCCGGGGCAACTCAGCGGGTCAGAGAGCATCTCTGGAGAAAAGGAATGGGTGATGTTTCGGGTCGACACCCTTCTTCAGACTTCTTTTAATCTGAAGTAGGGTCTTGACCCTTAACCTCAGTTATTCCTTCGCTCCAGAGATGCTGCCTGACCCGCTGAGTTACTCCAGCATTATGTCTCTTTCTTCGGTTTAAACCAGCATCTGCAGTTCCTTCCTACACATTACTTTTGAGAAGGTTGCCTCAGTACTAATCCTTATTAATTAATATTTTAATCAATATTTCAACACATTTATTTAGATTTTTTTTAAAGTTTGCATGTTTTAGCTTCCATGTCAATCAAATTCAAGGATTAAAATACTTTATTTATACTGCATAACATTTCAAATATTAATTATAATTTGCTGCCGGTCATAAATCTTTAATGTGGCTATCTGTTCTGAAAGCATTCTGACAACACAGCTGCAAATGGACTGGGATTCTCCTTGGATTGATGCCGTCTGTTGTACATACATTTTCTTGCTCATTACGACACCATCTACACTTTTCAAAAGACTCCGGTGACCATAACTCATTTTGGGATCACACATGGGGTTGAAGATGCTGGAATCCTGAGTACAAAATGGTGGCACGGTGGTGCAGTGGTAGAGTTGCTGCTTGATAACACCAGAGACCCAGGTTCGATCCTGCCTCCGGCTGCTGTCTGCATGTAGTTTGTACGTTCTCCCTGTGGCCGCGTGGGTTTTCTCCTGGTGCACCGATTTCCTCCCACACTCCAAAAACATGCAGGTGTGTAGGTTAATTGGCTTCTGTAAGAATTGTAAAGTGTCCCCAGTGTGTAGGATGGTGCTAGTGTACGAGGATCGCTGGTCAGCGCAGACTCCATGGGCTGAAGAGCCTGTTTCCGCGCTGTATCTCTGAACTAAACTAAATTAAATCCTGATAGTCCGCAGAGTTCACACTGTGAGGCCTTTACCACCATTGCTAAATATCTCTAATGATCAAAAACGATTAGTTTAGTTTAGTTTATTGCCACGTGTACCGAGGTACAGTGGAAAGCAATTTTGTTGCGTGCTAACCAGTCAGCGGAAATACTATATATGATTACAATCAAGCCACCACAGTGTACAGGTACAGGTTAAAGGGAATAACATTTAGATCAAAATAAAGTCCAATAAAGTCTAATTAAAGATAGTCCGAGTGCCCACAATGATGTGGATGGTAGGTCAGGACCGCTGTCTAGTTGGTGGTAGGATGCTTCAGCTGCCTGGTATTAGTCGTTATCATCTGCCCCACAGCCAACAATGGACCATTGTGGGCTCCATCTTTCCTTGATCATCATTGTTGGCTTTGATGTCCTTCTGCATATCTTTCATTAATTTGTTCCATCTCTCTCGGCTCTATCTCCCCCGACTCTCAGTCTGAAGAAGGGGTCTCCACCGGAAACGTCACCTATTCCTTTTTTTTTTCCAGAGATGCTGACAGACTCGCTGAGTTACTCCAGCTTTTTGTGTCTATCTATGGTTTTTATCACATAATTTGATCCAGAAATAGTCACAGCCTGCTGGAACTGCTGTGTTTACGACCAATATAAGCATTGCAAACAGGCTTGTGGCTTCACATAAACTGACAGCACGGTAAAAAGTGCATTTAAATAAAAATCCACTACCAGTGGTCAAATGTGAGATGTTTATATTCCATTCTTAGATCAAATAACAGCTTGCTAAGCTCTAGACTGCAAGCTAGAGGCAGCTTGTTCTACTCTACAGGCAGAGGTAGAGATGCAAGTTCTCTACTGCACCACTGAGAGAGAGAGTGCTGACATATCAGACATATCTGCACAATGGCACACCTTGCCGAGCAGCTGCCTCACAACACCAGAGACCCGGTTCAATCCTGACCTCGGCTGCTCTGATTTCCAACAATGTGTGAATTAGTAGGTTAATTAGCCACTTTAACCTAGTAGGTAGGTGAGTGATGTATTAAGGGGAGCATTCATGATAATGTGAGAATAAAGATGGGATTATGTAGGGTTAGTGTAAGTGGGTGGTAGATCATTGGCACGGACTTAAAGGGGCCTGTCCCACTTGGGCGACCTAAGCCGCGAGTACTGGTGAGTTTGCCCTGGACTCATACTCACAGCATGGTCGACACGAGGTCATAGGAGGTCTTCGTAACTCTCCTTCATGCTCGAGAGTAGTCCCCGCGTACTCAAGGCCTCAGCTAGGTCGCGGCGTATTTTTCAACATGTTGAAAAATGCCCGCGAGTAAAAAAAGGTCTCCATGGAAAAAATCGATACTTTTTTTACTCGTAGGTTAAGTTGTAGTAGGTTGGCATGTTAGTCATAGGTAATCGAGGGTAGTCGTAGGTAGTCTTCATCGTAGTCAAAGGGAGGTCGAAGGAGCTCGTCTTCACTCTCCACTATTCAGTGTCCAATTTTCCCGAAGTTAGTCGTAGCTAGTCGAAGGAGGTCTTCAACATGTCATTTTTTCAACCTCTTCTAAACTCGTCAATTAGGTCGCCCAAGTGGGACAGCCCCTTTAGAAACATAGAAAATAGGTGCATGAGTAGGCCATACGGCCCTTCAAGCCAGCACCGTCATTCATTGTGATCATGGCTGATCATCCACAATCAGTGCCCTGTGATCTGTTTCCTCCCCATATGCCTTGATTCCACTAGCCCTTAGAGCTATATCTAACTCTCTTATAAATTAATCCAGTGAATTGGCCTCCACTGCCTTCTGTGGGAGAGAATTCCACAAATTCACACCTCTCTGGGTGAAAAAGTTTTTTCACATCTCAGTTTTCAATGGCTCCCCTTTATTCTTAGACTATGGCCCCTGATTCTGGACTTCCCCCAACATTTGAAACATTTTTCCTGCATCTTGCTTGTCCAGTCCTTTTATATTTTTATATGTTTCTATAAGATCCCCTCTCATCCTTCTAAATTACAGTGAATACAAGCCCAGTGTTTCCAATCTTTCCTCATAAGACAGTTTCGCCATCCCGGGGATTAACCTCGTGAACGTACGCTGCACTCCCTCAATAGCAAGGATGTCGTTCATCGAATTAGGAGACCAAAACTGCACACAATACTCCAGATGTGGTCTCACCAGGCCCTGTACAACTGCAGAAGGACCTCTTTGCTCCTATACTCAGATCCTCTCGTTATGAAGGCCAACATGCCATTAGCTTTCTTCACTGCCTGCTGTACCTGCATGTTTCCTTTCAGCGACTGGTGTACAAGGACACCCTGGTCTTGTTGCATTTCCCTTTTTCCTAATATGAACCATTAGAGATAATAATCTGCCTCTTTGTTCTTGCCACCAAAGTGGATAACCTCACATTTATCTACATTAAACTGCATCTGCCATGCATCTGCCCATCCACGCAACCTGTCCAAGTCAGCCTGCAACCTCCTAGCATCCTCTTCGGAGTTCACACTGCCACCCAGCTTTATGGCACCTGCAAATTTGCAATTGTTACTTTGGATTCCATCATCTAAATCATTAATACATATTGTAAATAGTTGTGGCCCCAGCACCGAGCCTTGCGGTACTCCACTCGCCAATGCCTGCCAATCTGACAGGGACCCGTTTATTCCGACTCTTTGTTTCCTGTCTGCCAACCAATTCTCTATCCATGTCAATACCCTACCACCCATACCATGTGCTCTAATTTGCCCACTAATCACCTGACTTTCTGAAAGTCCAGATACACTACATCCACTGGCCCTCCTTCATCCATTTTACTTGTCACATCCTCAAAAAACTCCAGAAGATTAGTCAAGCAGGATTTCCCCTTCATAAATCCATGCTGACTTGGACCAATCCAAATGTGCTGTTATTACTTATTTAATAATTGACTCCAGCATCTTCCCTACCACCGATGTCAGGCTAACTGGCCTATAATTCCCTGTTTTCTCTCTCTCGCTCCTTTCTTGAAAAATTACATAACATTAGCTACCCCCCAATCCACAGGAACTGATCCTGAATCTGTAGAACATTGGAAAATGATCATCAATTTCTAGATATCTAGAGCCACCTCCTTGAGTACCCTGGCTTCTTGGCGTACTCTTGTATTCAAGTATTCTTGGCGAGCTTACCTTCGTACTTCATCTTTTCACCCTGTATTGCATTTTTTGTTACCATCTGATGTCCGTTGAGAGTTTCCCAATCCTCTGGCTTCCCGCTACTCTTTGCTATGGTAAACACCTTTTCTTTTAGTTTTATACCGTCCCTAACTTCCCTTGTCAGCCACGGTTGCCTCTTGTTCCCCTTAGAATCTTTCTTCCTCTTTGGAATGAAATGATCGTGCATCTTCTGGATTATGCCAAGAATCTTCTGGATTATGAGAGCTCCTCTCTCATGCCTTCATAGTCCCCTTTGTTCAACTGTAACACTGACACTTCTGAATGAACCTTCTCCCTCTCAAATTGCAGATTAAAACTTATCATATTCTGGTCACTACCTTTATCCTTTTTCACTCCTTTATCTTGAACTACCTCCTAGCGGTTCCTTTACCTTGCTGGGCCGAAGGGATTGTTTTCATGCTGTGTCTCTCAATGAGTCTTATAATTGTCAAAAAGGCACAACAGAGGAGGTACTTCCAGCGGCAGCTGAGGAAGCACAATCTGCCACAGGCAATGATGGTCCAATTTTACACGGCCATCGTAGAGTCTGTTCTCACCTTCTCCATCATGGTCTGGTTTGGCTCATCCGCCAAGCACCACACCTGGAGGCTGCAGCGAATTGTCCGATCAGCTGAGAAGGTTATTGGCTGCAACCTTCACTCCATTGATGAACTGTGCACTGCAAGGGCCAGGAAGCGAGCGGGTAAGATCATCTCTGACCCCTCTCACCCTGGCCACAAACTCTTTGAATCACTTCCCTCTGTACGGCGACTCCGGACTGTCAAAGCTGCCACAGCCAGGCATAAAAACAGTTTTTATCCACGAGTAGTTGCTCTACTCAACAGCCAAAAATCTGTAGCCTCCCTTTGATCTGGTATTTTGTTGGTTCACATGCTCGATCAATGGTGTTTTATCATTAATGTTTTATGATTATTAATGTTTAGTGTCATTCGTAACTGTCACTATATGTCATGATGTTACTTGTGGGCGGAGCACCAAGGCAAATTCCTTGTATGTGAATACTTGGCCAATAAACTATCTTACTTATTTACTTAATTCTATCTTCCATCTTTCCACCACATAATTGTATCCATTCGTTAGCACCGCTTTCCCAGCCAACATGGGGCAGATTATGGGCTCCACCCTTCCTTGGCCATCTGTTTTGCAGCCCTGATATGTTCGAGCCTTTTCTTACCTCCAGTTCCGTCCCCTCCACTTTCGGTCTGAAGAAGGGTTCCGACCCAAACCGTCACCCATCCTTTTCCTCCAGAGATGCTGCCTGACCCGCTGAGCTACTCCAGCATTTTGTGTTTTATTTTCCATCTTTCTGATGCAGTTACACTATAAGACTGCCGTACCTCTGTGGTGGATGTGAAATATCCCAAGACATTCCGACTAAATAAAAGGGGTTATTGATTGATTGCATTGATTGATTGGATGGTAGCGTGTGGAAACTTGCCCCTTTGGCCCACTGGGTCCACGCCGGCCAT
Source organism: Raja brachyura (assembly GCA_963514005.1). Next base: position 30,552,674 of record OY740810.1, read on the forward strand.
CGTTCCCGCGTTCACACCCAGTTGTTCCACTTTCCCAAACATTCCCGACACACTCGAGGCAATTTACGGGGGCCAATTAACCAACAAACCCACACGTCTTTGGGATGTGGGAGGAAACCGGAGCGCCCGGAGGAACCCAATGTGGTCACAGGGAGAACGTGCAAACTCCACGAGGTCAGTCTCTGGCGCTGTGCGGCAGCAGTTCCACCAGAGGCGCCACTGTGCCATCCTTATCCTGAATAATTATCGATAAAAACATTCCTAATTAGAGATTATCTGTCAGCTGCAAATATTGGTACTGGACGAAGTGTGTGGCATAAGTAGGCTTCTCACATTATAACAGTGACTGCACTTCAAAAGTAGTCTATTGCCCGTAAAACACTCAGCGGCACTCTTGAACGAATGATGTGGTGGTACTTAAAAGACCAAACCACACGAGTCACTTGGTAACATCCTGTGTTCCATTACTAAGGGCAGCCAGATCTTGAAAGCAATTAGTGGTGAAGCATTCAAACTTGAATTGGACACATTTGCTGTGCAGGAAGGAACTGCAGACGCTGGTTTAAACCGGAGATGGACCCAAAAAACTGGAGTATCTCAGCGGGACAGGCAGCATCTCTGGAGAGAAGGAATGGGTGACGTTTCGGGTCGAGACCCCTCTTCAGAGTGGATTTACGCTATGTTCAGTCAAGATCTAGATTATCGTGGCATTGTGTGTCTACCAGATTAAATAGAATGACTTTGTTCATCTTAAGTGGCAAAGAAAATATGCATAAAGTGCCGGAGTAACTCAGCGGGTCAGGCAGCATCTCAGGAGGACATGGATAGACAACGTTTTGGGTCAGGACTCTCCTTCAGACTGATTGTCGTGGGGGGGGTGGGGGGGGGGGGGGAGTAAGTTGGGTGGGAGTGGGTCTAAGCCTGATGGGAACAGACAATGGGTTCTTATTTTGTGTCGGAAGGAACTGCGGATGCTGGTTTGTGCCGAAGATAGACACAAAACGCTGGAATAACTCAGCAGGTCAGGCAGCATCTCCGGAGAAAAAAGAATGGATGATGTTTTGGGTCAGAACCCTACTTCAGGGGTTTTTTTTTTAGGGTGGCAGATGTTTGCATAAAGGCCAAAGACAGGAAGAAGACAAAAGGTGTGAGATAAGATGATGAGGCGAGAAGATGCGTGGAATGTGAAACCAGAGGATTTTGTCTCTTATTTTGTCAAACCAGCATCTGCAATTCCTTGTGTCAGCAAATAAAATATTCTCGCCACTAGCTCACTAATAAAGAAAATGGACACTAATCAACTCTCACCAAAAATTACAGTGACATCGTTGAAATACCATAAAACATCACACAATGATAGATTCTTTGAATCAGATTCCTGAACATGAAATTGCTTATCTACTTAAATTAAAAGAAGCAAATGATCCAAAACAAGTCATAAATCAATAATTAATTGGTGACATATCATAGTCATAGAGTCATATAACATGGAAATAGGCCCTTCGCCCAACTTGCCCATACCAACCAAGACGCCCCATCTCCACTAGTCACACCTGCCTTCGCTTGCCCCATATCCTTCTGAACTTTTCCTACCCACGTACTTGTCCAAATGTCTTTTCAACGTTGTACCTGCCTCAACTATCTCCTCTGGCAGATTGTTCTATATACAAACTTTGTGTGAAAAAGGTGCCCTTTCAGGTTCCTATTAATCTTTCCCCTCTCATCTCAAACCTTTATCCTCTGGTATTTGATTCCCGTACTCAGATGTTCACAATGTTCTTGGGGCAGAATTAAGCCATTCGCCCCATCAAGTCTACTCTGACATTCAATCATGGCTGATCTATCTTTCTCTCTCAACCCCATTCTCCTGCCTTCTCCCCATAACCCCCGACACCCATGCAAATCAATAATCTGTCAATCCCCGCCTTAAAAATATCCATTGACTTGGCCTCCACAGCCGCCTGTGGAAATGAATTCCTCAGATTCACCACTCTCTGACTAAAGAAATTTCATCTGCTTTCTAAAGGTGCGTCCTTTTATTCTGACGCTATGGCCTCTGGTCCGAGACTCTCCCATGAGTGGAAACATCTGGCCCTTTCACCCTACACTGGATAAAAGTGTGCATTCACCCTACCTATAACCCGCATGATGTTATCCAGCTCCATAAGATCACCGCTCATCCTCCTGCGTCCCAACAAGGAACCAAGTCCTGACCCGCCCAACCTCTCCCTAAATCTCAGTCCCTCGAGTCCTGGCAAGTGAAGAATTTTAACTCTGTGATGAGCTGATTGTGGGAAGAGAAAATCCGATGTGATCCCACTCACTCCCAGATAGCCCGTTAGCAGGAAACCAAGTTTCAGAGAAGCAGATAGTTAGGCTAAAGACTTTGAGCACTTGTTATGGGCAATGCTTGGACCTTAAGTCAGGGCACAGAGATTTCACAAGCTCGCTTGATCTTGCCAGGGAAACTAAGATGGCTGCTGGGATATGGAGGTAAATCAGGCTGTACTGCAACCTGGCAGCTGCTGGCTTCAGTGACTCACGGATGGTGTTTTTCCACAGGATTTCTCATGATTTTATTTTCCTTTACAATGTTTTGAGCAGCCGCGCTTGCTATCAACACCTTGGACTTGTCCCCCTTCGCAGTTACACAGTCACATCCACCATGGCAGCTGTATGGATACCCTTCACAGCAGTGCATAGGGCCACTGTGCATTGGGCGGCATCGTTCAGTTTAGTCTAGTTTAGATTAGAGATACAGCGCGGAATCAAGCCCACCGAGTCCACGCCGACCAGCGATCCGTACACATCAGCACTATCCTTAACACACACTAGGGACAATTTACGTTTATACCGAGCCAATTAACCTGCAAACCCTGTACGTCTTTGGATTGGGGAAGGAAACCGAAGATCTCGGAGAAAACCCACGCAGGTCACGTACAAACTCCGTACAGACAGCACCGGTAGTCAGGATCGAACCCGGGTCTCTGGCGCCGTGAGGCAGCAACTCTACCGCTGCGTCACCGTGCCGCGCAGCCGGCATTGTTGTTGCCTCACGGCTCCAGAGACCACGTCCTAACTTGCACCAAGTTCCATTCACTCATTCCCCTTCTGCTTGCTATATGGGACCTGTATTACCCCCATGGCAAATCTCCACCTTGATGCAACCTTCTCATCCTTCCTGACAAATACTTCCATGATCTCCCTCAGTCCGAGTATTGTGTATCGAAGTAGCGGGGTCATGTTGCAGTTGTATAAGAACGTTGGTGAGGCCGCATTCAGAATATTGTGTTCAGTTCTGCATGATTTACAAGGATATTGCCAGGGCTAGAGGGTCTGAGCTATAGGCAGAGGTTGAGTAAAAAACTTTACAAAAATGTATCCTCCTCTCCTTGTATTTCCTAATAGGATTTGGCATTAAACTTTGCTTGATAAATATCTTGCAAAGCAACTGAGGATGCTCTACTGCAGTAAAAGTGCTTTCTAACTACGATCTATTCTTATTGTTATCGCAGCCCTTGTCAACAGTAACATGCTCTTGAGAACACCGGCACAAATCCTGCAAATATTGATGTACTCTCCTGGGGTGCTGCAGAAAAAGACACGAGCTTCTCAGGGTCAAAAGACCAGAATGTCTCCCAGAGTCTCAATTAAATATTGACACGATCACAAGGATTCCTGGCGAGAGGTCCATACTGCCATCAAGCAGCAGATAATTGACCAATCCTGCCAGAATCCCCCTGACAATACTCCTACACCGCCAGGAACCTGCCGCAAATATTGACTACTGGCAGCACGGTGGCGCAGTGGTAGAGTTGCTGCCTAACAGCCCCAGAGACCCTGGTTCCATCTTTAGTATGGGTGCTTGTCTGTACTGGGGTTTGTATGGGAGTTTGTACGTTCTCCCCGTGACCTCGTGGGTTTTCTCCGAGATCTTTGGTTTCCTCCCACACTCCAAAGACGTACAGGTTTGTAGGTTATTTGGCTAGGTATCAATGCAAAATTGTCCCTAGTGTGTGTACAATAGTGGTAATATGCTGGCCGATGTGGACTTGGTGGGCCGAAGTGAAACATGTAAGATTGTTAAGGGCTTGGACACACTAGAGGCAGGAAACATGTTCCCGATGTTGGGAGAGTCCAGAACCAGGGGCCACAGTTTAAGAATAAGGAGTAAGCCATTTAGAACGGAGACAAGGAAACATTTTTTCTCACAGAGAGTGGTGAGTCTGTGGAATTCTCTGCCACAGGTGGAGGCGGGTTCTCTAGATGCTTTCAAGAGGGAGTTAGATAGGGCTCTTAACAATAGTGGAGTCAGGGGATATGGGGAGAAGGCAGGAACAGGGTACTGATTGGGGATGATCTGCCATGATCACATTGAATGGCGGTGCTGGCTCGAAGGGCCGAATGGCCTACTCCTGCACCTATTGTCTATAAGTGCCTGTCTCTAAACAAAAAACTAAAGCAAGAACAGCGCCTGGGAATGTGGACACATTTGCTGGGTCATCCGCAAATATTGACAGACTCCTAGGACTCCCATTTCCTCAGCAGTTGAACCGTGAATGAGGACGACACTTCCAGTCTTAAACACACAATAACGTCTCCACTGAAATTCCGCCGACCTTTCACCGAAGCAAATTTTAGGATAGTTTACGACAGATAAGTGCTCCATTATCAGACCGATAGTGTTAGTGGTCTCGGACCCATGTCTATTACACCTCACGCTGCCTCGGTAAGGCCAGCAGCATAATCAAGGGCGAGTCGCACCCCGGCAACTCACTCTTCTCCCCCCTCCCATCAGGCAAAAAGTACAAAAATGTGAAATTGCGCACCTCTAGATTCTGGGACCGTTTCTTCCCAGCTGTCATCAGGCAACTAAACCATCCCACTAACAACTCGAGAGCCGTTCTGAACGACTATCTACCTCACTGGTGACCCTCGGACTATCTGTGATCAGACGTCGCTGGCTTTATCTCACACTAAACATTATTCCCTTAACAGGTATCTATCTGTGCAGTGTAAATGGCTCAATTGTAATCATGTATTGTCTTTCCACTGACTGGTTAGCACACAACAAAAGCTTTTCACTGTATAATAGACAATAGACGATAGGTGCAGGAGTAGGCCATTCGGCCCTTCAAGCCAGCACCGCCATTCAATGTGATCATGGCTGTTCGTCCACAATCAGTACCCTGTCCCTGCCTTCTCCCCTTGTCTCCTTACTCCGTTATCTTCAAGAGCCCTCTCTCTCTTGAAAGTATCCAGAGAACCGGCCTCCACCGCCCTCTGAGGCCGAGAATTCCACAGACTTACAACTCCCTGTGTTTCCTCATCTCCGTTCTAAATGGCTTACCCTTTATTCTCAAACTGTGGCCCCTGGTTCTGAACTCCTCCAACATCGGGAACAAGTTTCCTGCCTCTTGCGTGTCCAAACCCTTAATAATCTTATATGTTTCAATAAGATCCCCTCCCATCCTTCTAAATTCCAGAGTGTACAAGCCCAGCTGCTCCATTCTCTCAGCATATGACAGTCCCGCCTTCCCGGGAATGCTTGATACTTGGCAATAAACTAAACTATTTCGACAGCACGTTAACTCAATAAAACATTTGAAGGAGCTTCAGAGGAGCAAATTAACTTTGTTACTTAGCCACATTCAATCAATTCACTGAATCAATCAATCAATTGATTGAATCACAGATTGAACCAGACCCTTCAACCGCTGATTAAATGATATTTGATAGTCACGTGTACCTGTGCACACTAGTTCCACGTTATCCCACTTTCTCATCCACTTCCTACACACAAGAGGCATTTTTTACAGAGGCCAATTAACTTAAACCTTCACATTTAATTTAAAGATACCACATGGAAACAGGCCCTTCGGCCCACCGGCTCCACTCCAACCATCGATCAACTGTTCAACTAGTTTTATGTTATCCCACTTTCTCATCCACTCCTTGCATGCTAGGAGCATTTTGTTACAAAGGGCAATTAACCTACAAACCTTCACAATTGGTGGCACGGTGGCGCAGCGGTAGAGTTGCTGCCTTACAGCGCTTGCAGTGCCAGAGACCCGGGTTCGATCCGGACCACGGGTGGTGTCTCTATGCAGTTTGTATGTTCTCCCCATGACAGCAAGGTTTTTTTTCCAAGATCTTCGGTTTCCTCCCACACTCCAAAGACATACAGGTATGTAGGTTAATTGGCTTGGTGTGTGTGTGTGTAAATTGTTCCTAGTGTTAATGTGTGCGGGGATCGCTGGTCGGTGCGGACTCAGTGGGCCAAAAGGCCTGCTTCTGCGTTGTATCTCTAAACTCAACTATACAGCATGGAAACAGGCCCATCGGCCCATCTAATCCATGACAACCATCAATCACCCATTCAAGCTAGTTCAATGTTATCTCATTTTCTCATCCACTTCCCTACACACTTATTACAGGCAATTTTTACAGAGGTTGATTAACCTGCAAACCCACATGTCTATGGGGTGTGGGAGGATCCCGGAGCACCCGGAGGAAACCCAGGTGGTCACAGAGAGTACGTGCAAACTCCACATAGACAGCAGCCGAGGTCAGGATCGAACCTGGGTCTCTGCCCCGACCCACTTTAGGGGTGGATGATTATAATCCTGGACAACGAATTAGGCAGAAGGAGCATCTTTAGAAGGAATACAACGATTAAAAAGAGGTTTAGGGATGGTATTCATCGCTTAGGATCTTGGACGCCGACAATAAATAACAGTACTATTGTGGAGGAAAACCTGGTGCTAGAAATAATGCATGGACACACAGAAGCAACAGATACGGGGTAAAATTGGACATCAAACTCCGGACACAACATTGGGGGGGGGGGGGGGGGGGGGGAGCAGAGATTTGAGGAGTGGATTCACTAACATTCAGGAATCCAAAACAAACCAAAACTCATAACATTTTAAAGCAACATTAGCAATCACAATGCAAATTAAGCGAGCGAACCGGGGTTTTTGCACGACAAATTATGAAGCTTGCTTTTGCGTGAAAGGCATGTGTCAAAAGACATCTTACAAGTGAACTAAGGTGTGTGTCAGACCTCATGAGTAGCACTTGGCAGCTGCTTTAGTTGAAACAGACGGTCTATCTAAACGTTGCATAAATCAAACACCAATGTTCGCTACATGTCCCCATTACATATCCTTTGCAAATGCCCTACACGTTTTATACACAAAGTTTCCAGAGCAGCGCTGCAGATGTATTCAATGCAAGCAACAAAAAAAAAACACCCACCACACACATTAAAATGCATTTATACATTTTAAAATTCCAATTAGAACGAGGCATGTCAGCATTAAAATATAAATCTCACGGCGCATTTTTAATGACTGTAATTAACAAAGGCAAGAACCAGATCGATTAATTATCAGGCGCTCTGTGCCCGCAGGACAACAGCGATTCAGGCTGCAATCAGTTCCCACATGCCCCAGGTTGCAGATACACCCGCACATTGATATTGCAGTACTATACCTTCCTAATTCCTGTGCCACTGTGTAGTAATCTTCAAAGGCTATCTCTCTGTGAGATCCATCAATCCAGTAATCGCAGCTAGTTCCAGATTTGGAAGCTGGCATGATAATCATGGACAACATAGGTATCTTTGTGCTGTTATTGTCTTCCAATCTTGTCTGGTATTCCTCTTAACAGCTTGCATATATATATATATATATATATATATATATATATATATATATTTTAAACCAAGCTGCTGATCCAACAACGAGGATTCTACTTTTGCATCCTTGTCAATAAGCAGATTTTTTTTAAAGCATTAATTTCTACAAAGGCAAGCGCAACTCTTGATCTTCCCCACCCCTGAAAATAAAATTGACACTGATTTCAAGAAGCTACACAGAGAGAGATGCACCTGCCGTCTTTTTTGACACTGGCCAAGCTCTCCGCCCACTCCCCTTCACTGGTGCAATGACGTCCACTGTAGGACAAGTCTACTCCAGATCTGCCCAGCGTTTGGAGGGCTCGGTAGTCAATCAAAGGACTCCATGGCAATCCTGGACGAGGAGGTGGCGTTTGACTGCAAGCTCCCTTAAAGCTGAAGAGTTGCAAAAAAAAACCAAACCACTGCAATTAGTAATTGTGTAGGAAGGAGCTGCAGATGCTGGTTCTAAACCACCAAAACGCTGGAGTAACTCAGGCAGAATCCCTGGAGGGAAGGAATGTGCTTCGTAATTGAGTATGCAGAAGGGTCTCGACCCGAAACATCACCCTATTCCTTTTCTCCAGAGATGCTGCCTGTCCCGTGGAATTACTCCAGCATTTTGTGTCTATCTTCGATTTAAACCAGCATCTGCAGTTCTTTCCCACACCTATTCCTTTTTATCAAGAGATACTGTCTGACCCACTTTGAATCTGCAATTAGTAATTTCTCTGCTGTGATGAAGGATTAAAAAAAAAAAAATCTTTCAAAGATGTGATAAATAATTATGTTTCAAAAAATGGACTGATATTGTTGAAACTCTTTGCAGCCCAGATTCTGTTTTGCTTTTTTTTCTTCTTTAGTTTAGGGGGGTTTTGTTTTTTTCGTTTCTTCTATTTTTTTCTTTTTCTATTTTTGTTTTTCTACATATATAAGTTCTCCACTTAACTATATTTACATAGAGACCAGGAGGTCTATATTCAAGGTGTATTTTGACACTGGACTCATATTTAGGATATACCTGCTATTAATGTAACCCTGATCCCTCGGTGTAAATATCATTGTTATGTTTATCATTACTTTTTTGTTCTTTTGTTGTTGCTTTTGAAAAAAAAATGAATAAAAATATTTTAAACGAAAGAAAGAAAGAAAACATGACAGAAGTCAAGAAAGTAGGGGTACAACAAAACATCAAAATAAGAACAGAATGGAAGGGAATGAGGACAGAGCTGAAGAACATAAGGACAGAATTAAATGGTGAATGGTTATTTTTTGAAAGGAATCATTTATCACAGATAGACACAAAATGATGGAGCAACTCATCGGGACAGGCAGCATCTCTGGAGAGAAGGAATGGGTGATGTTTTGGGTTAAGATAAGATGTGATGAATAAATATTTTTTACAAAGGACAGTGCCGGAAGTGGCGGCGCTGCTTGGCAGCTGCGGCTCACCTGCAGTCCGTCTGTATTTTATTTTTGTCTTTGTGCCTGTTTTAGCTATTATTTTTGGTTTGTTAGGTTGTGCATGTGTGTGTGGGGGGGGGGGGGGGGGTGGGAAATGGGGTTTTAGTCTCTTCCTTCGGGGGGGATGCGACTTTTCTTGTCGTGTCCCCCGACACCGTCTCCGTCTGTGCTGAGGCCCTAATGGCGGAGCTGGCGGCCTCCAGCTTCCAGTGGCGGCCTGGCTTTCACGAGCTGCGGTGCTCCATCGGCGGCCTGGCTTCGGGGCTGCGGTGCTCCAGCGACGTTCCGGCGGCGACCTGGCTTTCGGGGCTGCAGTGCTCCAGCGGCGACCTGGCTTCGGGGCTGCGGTGCTCCAGCGACGTTCCAGCAGCGGGCCCTGTGGCGGTGTTCCGGCGTTCCGGCGACAGCGGCCCGGTTTCGGGGGGGCGGCCGCGGGCCTGGTGGACGGCAGCATCGGAGGCCTGGATTTTTTATAGATGTATGACTGCAGGCACCAAATTTTGTTCAGACCGAAAGGTCTGAATGACAATAAAGGCATTTCATTTTCATTTTTCATTTTTTCAACTCAAGAAAATAGCGGTAGAACTAAACAAAAAGATAAGAATATGATTGGAGAAAATGAGCACAGTACTAAAGAAATGAGAAATTTAGGAACTCCACCACTGTTGAATGAGGCCAAATGCAAATTGGAGGAACAGCACCTCATATTTTGCTTTGGGCGACTTTCAGCTTCTAGCGAGCCAACGGTCGTCCACACTGCAGTAGAAGTTGTGGTCACTGTCGTACATAGCATTGTAAGGAATTTGTTCCCGTTGGAAACCAGCACCAATGCGTCACCAATGTTTTCAACGATGGTGAATGAATGAATGAATGAAGTTTACAAGCCAATGGTATGAATATTGACTATTGATTTCTCTAACTTCAAGTAACCTTTGCATCCCCTCTCTCTCCGTCCATCCTCCACCCTAGTCGCGCAATAGTTTCACAGCCGTCCTGCTGAGTTTCACGGTTTGTATCACTCGATATCACCTTCTCCACAGCCAACAATGGACCATTGTGGGCTCCACCTTTCCTTGATCATCGTTGCTGGCTTTGATTTGTCCTTTTGCATACCTTCCATTCATTTGTTCTACGTACCTTCTCATGCCTCTAGTTTCTCTCTCCCCTGACCCTCAGTCAGAAGAAGGGTCTCGACCCGAAACACCACCTGTTCTTTTTCTCCAGAGATGCTGCCTGACCCGCTGAGTTACTCCAGTTTTTTGTGTCTATCTCCGGTGTAAACCAGCATCAACCGTTCCTTCCTCCAATGAAGAAATTAAGGCTGAACTAAAGAAAATAAGGACAAAACATTGAATTTGAACACTGACAAAAAAAAGAACAGCCAATTCTCCAATTTTAGGGATATCGAATTCTACAATTTTAGATAACTAACCAACAAATAGCCCCTCCCCCATTTTCCCCCCTCTCTTCCCTTTGCCCCATTTCTCCCTTTCCCCTTTCCACCATACCCTCCCACCTATATTCCTTCCTCTGGCTTCACATATTCTGCTTCTTCTCTCCTTATCTCACCACCTTTTGTCTTTTAATCCCTGGCCTTTGTCCAACCATCTGCCAATCGAAACGCCCCCTCGCCTGCATCCATCTGCCACGCGCTAGGCTTTGTCTTTCATCCAGCTTTCTTCCCCGACTACAATCAGTCAGAAGAAGTGTCATGACCAAAAACATCACCTGTCCATGTTCTCCAGAGATGCCACCTGACCAGTTGAGTTAGTCCTTGTGTCTCCAAAATAAGTAATGTATTTGCTCTGAAATAAAAATAGTAAATGCTAGAAATAACGTTTAGTTTAGTTTAGAGATACAGCGTGGAAATAGATCCTTCGACCCACCGAGTTCGCACCGACTAGCGATCCCCACACATTAACGCTATCCTACACACACTAGGTACAATTTACACTTATACCAAGCCAATTAACCTTTGGAATGTGGGAAGAAACCGAAGATCTCGGAGAAAACTCACGCCGTCACGGGGAGAATGTACAAACACCGCACAGACAGCACCCGTAGTGGGGATCGGACCCGGGTCTCTGGCGCTGCAAGCGCTGTGAGGCAGCAGCTTCACCGCAAGTTGGGAGAGTGACTTTTCACTTTTCTCTCAATAGCCTTTCATTACAATTGAGAAAAGGTCTAAATCAAGTGAGTGATAAAATGGGAAAACAGAGAACTAATGTGAATGGGTGATGGATGGTTGGCATGGACTCAGTGGGCCGAGAAGCCTGTTTCCATGCTGTATCACTAAAGCTAAAACGAAACCTAAAACTAAACATAAACACAAAATACAGGAGTAACTCGCAACTTAGGACGGCACAATGGCACAGCGGCAGAGACCCGAGTTCGATCCTGACTACGGGTGCTGTCTGTACGGAGTTTGCACGTTCTCCCTGTGACCGCAAGGGTTTTCCGTGGCTGCTTTGGTTTCCTCTCACATCCCAAGGCCGTGCAGGTTTGTAGGCTCATTGGCTTCTGTAAAAAAGTCTCTTGTGGTATTGGATAGAACTCGTGTACGGGTGACTGCCGGTCCGTGTGGACTCGTGTACGGGTGACTGCCGGTCCGTGTGGACTCAGTGGGCTGAAGTACCTGTTTCCACGCTGCATCTAAAACTAAAACAAAAAACTAAACCTCAGCGGGCCAGGCAGCACCCTTGCAGAACATGGATAGGCAACGTTTCGGGTCGGAACCCTTCCAAAAAGAAGAAGGATGATCCATGTTCTCCATGGATGCTACCTGAGCCACTGAGTTACTCCAGCACTTTGTGTGTTTATTTGGTGAAAACCAGCATCTGCAGTTCCTTGTTTATACTAAACGTTCATCAGTCATAGGAGCAGAATTAAGCCATTCGACCATCATGTCTACTCCACCTCACCTCCGTTGCCGCGCTGTGAGAACGGAGAGGTTGAGAAGGAGTTTCTTGCCAGTGGCCATTAGGACTGTAAACCCCTATCTCACCCGGGGCTAACTCTACTGGACCGTTCTACTGTTTGTTTTTAAAGAATATGTGATTCTGTTCCATTCTGTTTGTAGTTTGTTTGTTTGTTTGTTTGTTTGTGTTTTGCACAAAGTCCTCGAGCATTGCCACTTCTAATTTCACTGCACATCTCGTATGTGTATGTGACAAATAAACCTGACTTGACTTGAATTGACCATTCAATCAGGGCTGATCTATCTTTCAATCTCAACCCAATTCTCCTGCCATTTCCCCATAACCCTTGACATCCCTCACTGATCAAGAAACAGTCAATCTCCTCCTTAGAAATGACTATTGATGGCGTCCACATCCTACTGGGGCAAAAAAAAAAACAAAATATGTTTTAAATTGTGGAGAAGGGGAAGGGAGTGGAAGGAATTTCTGCGAGAGGGTGGAGATGAGGAGAGACTGAACGACACGAGAAGGGAGAGATGGTTGCTGAAGGCTTGTTAATCACAGTTGCTCTGTGTGGGGGTGGAGGTGTATGTAGCAGGCGATGAGATGAAGAAAACAAAACAACGCTGGAGCTGTGAGATTGAAAAAAAAAAGCCTCAGATGCTGGAAATCGGAAATAAAACAAGTGGTGGTCCAAATACTCAGCAAGTTTAGTTTAGTTTAGTTTGGAGATACAGCGCGGAAACATGCTCTCCAGCTCACTGATCAGCGATCTCCGCACACTTAAAAAAAAATCAATAATATTTATTCAGATATTAAAATAATATGTACAGTAAAAAAACCATAACAAAACAGAACCCACCACCATAATACACGACAAACGATAAACTATTATACAACGTAGACAATAGTGCTGGAGAAACTCAGTGGGTGCGGCAGCGTCTATGGAGCGAAGGAAATAGGCAACGTTTCGAGGCGAAACGTACCCGCTGAGTTTCTCCAGCACTTTTGTCTACCTTCAATTTTCCAGCACCTGCAGTTCCTTCTTGAACTATTATACAACTCTCTTACAATCCTTGTCAAACATAGAAACATAGAAACATAGAAACATAGAAATTAGGTGCAGGAATAGGCCATTCGGCCCTTCGAGCCTGCACCGCCATTCAATATGATCATGGCTGATCATCCAACTCAGTATCCCGTACCTGCCTTCTCTCCATACCCGCTAATCCCCTTAGCCACAAGGGCCACATCTAACTCCCTCTTAAATATATCCAATGAACTGGCCTCAACTACCCTCTGTGGCAGAGAGTTCCAGAGACCCACCACTCTCTGTGTGAAAAAACTCCTTCTCATCTCGGTCCTAAAGGATTTCCCCCTTATCCTTAAGCTGTGACCCCTTGTCCTGGACCTCCCCAACATCGGGAACAACCTGAACAACTCTCACTTGTCAAGGATGCATTCAATCTCCTGTGATGCCCAGTGGTCCCAGAAATCCCCCAGGGCCCCCGTGGACAGCGCGTAGTCCCTCTCTAACACCATCCGGGCACGGACGTAACCCAGGAAAGATCCCCGCACACTAGCACTATCCTACACACACTAAGGACAATTTACATTTATACCAAGCCAATTAACCTTCAAATCTGGCTGTCTTTGGAGTGTGAAGATCTCGGAGAAAACACACGAGGTCACGGGGAAAACGTACAAACTCTATACAGACAGCACCTGTAGTCAGGATCGAACCCAGTTTCCTGGTGCTGTAAGGCAGCATCTCTGCTGATGCTCCACCATGCCACCTGACAGAGAAAATCCGACAGTGGGAAAAATGCAGATAGGTTGACTTTCACTAAAACTGGAAAGTGGGTCAGCTGTGTATCAGAAATTGTTCACCTTGAATTGTTCATGAACGTGGACTATTGAGGCAGTGTGTGTGACGAAACGTGAAATGTGATCAATGAGGTTACTGTGGGTCTTTCTTGGAAGAATCAAACAGCAGGCAAACAGGCCCTTCAGCCCAGCTTGTCCATGCTGACCCTATCCAAGCTCGTGCCATTTGCCTGTGTTTGTCCTTCTCAACCTTTTCTGTCCATGTACCTATCCAAGTGTCTATTAAATGTTTTTACAGTACCTGCCCCAACTACCTTCTCGGGCAGCTTGTTCCACACACCCAACGTTGTCTAAGTGAAAACATTTCCCTTTTCCTTAAACCTACATCGTCTGGTTCTAGATTCCCCCATCCTGGGTTGAAAACTTTGTGCATTCACCCTATCTATTCCCCTCAGGATTTTATAAAACCTCTATAAGATAACCCCTCAGCCTCCTGCACCCCACGGAATAAAGTCCTACCCTGCCCAACCCCTCTCCCTGTAGCTCACGACCTCAAGTTTGGCTACATCTTCACAACATCATTGAGGAGTGTCAGAGGCCAAAGGAAGACAGGTCAAAGTGGATGGGAAGTGGTGATGGGCAACTGGAAGCTCAGGGTTGTGCTTTGGACAGAGGGGTCATTCTGCAGATTAGTCTCCCAACCCGTGTTTAATTTCCTTGGTTCAATGATTCATAGAGTCAAAGAGTGATACAGTGTTGAAACAGTGTTTCAGCCCAACTTGCCCATACACGTCCCAGCTACACTAACCCCACCTGCCTGCATGTGGTCTATATCTCTCCAAACTTGTCCCATCCATGTACCTGTCCAACTATTTCTTAAACGTTGGGATAGTCCCAGCCTCAACTACCTCCTCTGGCAGCTTGTTCCATACACCCACCACCCTTCAGTGGTGATTTATAGTGGGGAGCACTAACTGCAAGTGAATATTGGGTCCCTGGATGGTGTCAAGTGAAGAGGTAGAGAAACGGGTGTTGCATCCCTTGTAGCTTCCTGGGAAAGTGGAATGAGATTCGATGAGCAGGTGTTGATGAAGATGGAAGAGTAAACTAAATGTAGAGTCATACTTACGCACAAAAACAGGCCCTTCGGCCCACCTTGCCCATGCCAACCAAGATGCCCCATCTACACCTCACATCTGATGGTTCAGGAGCTCTGTTCTACAGATAGGATCCGACAGGTTTTGCAGAATCCAGTGTTCTCAGCTGTTGCTTGATATCATGTGGACCAAACCCAAAGAGTACAGTCATAGTCAGACAGTCTATGATCAGGCCCTTCGGCCCAACTTGCCCATGCCAAACAAGACGCTACACTAATCCAACCTTTGGCCCATATCCCGCTAAACTCTTCCTATCCAAGTAGCTGTCATGGATAGAATGGTCACTTTGGAATTCCAGGAGGGATATGAAAGCATCTCACTGAAGACAACCTGCTAAGGATGTTAAGGTTGAAGGTGAGTCCAAGGAAAACCCTATTCTTGTTTTATTTCGGAGATGGGGGGTGGGGGAAGAGTAGAAATACGACAAGTAGAGGAGTTATAGTTGCGAACATTGTTAACTGTGGTGGAAGAGGAAGCTACATTGAAACATTTGCTCACTGGTCTCACACAGAAGCTATATAGAAGATAGATACAAAATGCTGGAGTAACTCAGCAGGACAGGCAGCAGGATTGGGTGACCTTTCGGGTCTGAAGAAGGGTCTTGACCTGAAACATCAGCCATCCTTCTATCCAGAGATGCTGCCTATCTCGCTGAGTTACTCCAGTATTTTGTGTCTATCTTTGGTGTAAACCAGCATCTGCATTTCCTCCCTACAGAAGTTATAACCATATAACCATATAACAATTACAGCACGGAAACAGGCATTCTCGGCCCTTCCAGTCCGTGCCGACCATTTATTTTCCCCTAGTCCTATCTACCTGCACTCAGACCATACCCCTCCATTCCCTTCCCGTCCATATACCTATCCACTTTACTTTTAAATGTTAAAATCGATCCTGCCTCCACCACTTCTGCTGGAAGATCATTCCACACAGCCACCACTCTCTGAGTAAACAAGTTCCCCCTCATGTTACCCCTAAACTTCTGTCCCTTAATTCTAATATATATCCCTTATATATTTCAGCTGACATTATCAAACCAACAACTGCCTAGATAGGCACCTGTGCTGTTAGAAGCACATTGACGGATTGTCTTGAGGGACGCTGTCCACTGGTTTGGTCATGGCTACGTCACGGCAACCACCAGTAGCTCATGAGGTTCAAAATGCTAAGCTCTGGGCTCAAGAGGAGGTTTACGAGATTATCCTGCCGAGGAACATTTGAAAGCTCTGGGAATGTACTCGCTAGCGTTTAGAAGGATGAGGCGGAAATTTAATTGAAACCTACTGAATAATGAAAGACTTAGATGGAGTGATAGGAGGATAGAGGTGAAGTGGGTGGGGGGGTGTGGAGTTAGCACAATTAGATACAGAGAGCGGGAAAAGGCCCTTCGGCCCACCGAGTCTGCGATGGCCAGTGGTCCCCGCACATTAACACTATCCTACACGCTCAAGGGACAACTATTTTTACATTTATACCAAGCCAATTAACCTACAGACCTGTACGTCTTTGGAATGTGGGAGGAAACCAAAGATCCCAGAGAAAATCCACGTCATCGCAGGGAGAAGGTAAAAACTCCATACAGACGGCACCCCAATAACTCTACCGTTGCGCCACCGTGCCCCCATTTCTTATTCATGTGTTCCTCTTTGAGGATGATACACTTTAGATATTCCCCAAGGTCCTAAGCTCTACATTTCCCTATCTCTGGCTGAAGTTGGTCCCAGATTCCCTGAGCTGAAATATAAGATGTTTGGCTCAACTGTAGCACGTCTGCTTGTGTCTGCAAAGGACAGACAGTGGATGATTAACACAGTGTGACTCGTCATTGGTGTTGACAGAATTACGTAGAACATAGACCATGACAACACAAGGCAGGTCAACAGTTCAATGGAGCTTTATTTGCCACGTATGCAACTGCACAATGATATTCTTTTTGCATTAAATACACATGCGGGCACCGCCATTTTTTGAGCCGTTATTCAAAGTCCAAAATCCGGTCGGCCCGCGCGCTCGATGTACTGGAGCAGTTCCCGCGAACCGACGTCCCTCTCCTTTCCTCGCCTGGCCATCTTTGAGTCCCGGGGGCGCCCCCTGCAGCCGACCTTGAAGGCGCTGGAGGCACTGGTTCACCCTCTTACCGGCCTACTCGTATCGCCCGACACTTCAGCTCCCTCCCAGCCCCACCGACCGGTGTACAGAGCCCTAGTGAGACCGCACTTGGAGTATTGTGTACAGTTTTAGTCCCCTAATTTGAGGAAGGACATTCTTGCTATTGAGGGAGTGCAGCGTAGGTTTACAACGTTAATAACGGGATGGCAGGACTGTCATATGCTGAGAGAATGGAGCGGCTGGGCTTGTACACTCTGGAGTTTAGAAGGATGAGAGAGAATCTCATTGAAACATATAAGATTATTAAGAGTTTGGAGATGCTAGAGGCAGGAAACATGTTCCCGATGTTGGGGGAGTCCAGAACCAGGGGCCACAGTTTAAGAATAAGGAGTAAGCCATTTAGAACGGAGACGAGGTAACACATTTTCTCACAGAGAGTGGTGAGTCTGTGGAATTCTCTGCCTCAGAGGGCGGTGGAGGCGGGTTCTCTGGATGCTTTCAAGAGAGAGTTAGATAGGGCTCTTAAAGATAGCAGAGTCAGGGGATATGGGGAGAAGGCAGGAACGGGGTACTGATTGGGGATGATCAGCCATGATCATATTGAATGGCGGTGCTGGCTCGAAGGGCTGAATGGCCTACTCCTGCACCTATTGTCTATTGTCTATTGTCTACCGACCGACAAAAACTGGTTCTTTGCTCCACAATGTCTGTGCTGAACATGATGCCAAGTTAATCTCCTCCACCTGCATGTGAGCCACAGCTCTCCACACCCTGCATATCCTTCCATGGTCAAACAATTAATCGCAGGATGGCGTTGGAAAATAATTTAAAATAGCTTCTGGTTCAAGGATGAAGTGCCAGCACTTCTATGGAGACCAATCTGTCTCAAGCCCGCTCCTTCCAAACAAAATCTTATATGGATGGCGAAGATAGACACAATGCGCTGAGTAGCTCAGCAGGTCACCTCTGGGAAAAAGGAGTAGGTGACGTATCCGGTCGGAATCCTTCTGAAAGATATGGGGGGGGGGGAGCTTGGGGCAAGAATAGGCCAGAACAAACCAGGGCCAGCAACAGATGATCTCAGGAAGGATGGAGCCCCCAGTGGCCCATTGTTTAGTAATGTCACAAAATTTTGAGATTTAAAAAATCAAGTCTGCAATTTATCCCACCAGATAAAGCATAAAAAGAAGTTTAATTTGACACCTAATTCACTTTCATATCTTCAGTATTAAAAAAGTTATGGCCATTTTCATACTCGGAAATTAGCATCTTGTTCCCCATTGCCTTTCCATTGACTTAACTCAAAAGCTGTGATCTAGGACAGTCAAAAGCCCATAACTTTCTTAAACATTAAGAGCACTCAATGAAAATTTCAGTTATTATAGATTGAAGCATTCTGAAACAAATATGAAACAATCTTACTTGGATGACCTGAAATTAAAGCATATAATTAGTTAGTTACCTAATTGTAGCTAATTACAAAATTCAATTACTAGATCCAAACATCAATCTATTTCTTAAGAAAAGATAAACATTTTTAAATTGCCTAAGTGTCCAAATAACATTCACACAATAATCCACAATATAACATGATTTTTAAATCTCATTTTCATGAATTTATACGCCAAATGGAAGGAATTTAGTGTTTAATTCCTGTAAATTAATGGCCATTTAAATCAACTTACGAGTGGGTTTTAGTGGAACGCGGTGGATTAGAACATTGCGGTGTGCGGTGAAGTCGGCAGGAAAAATACTGCCGGTTCGTATATATTTTTTGTCCACATTTCGCAACATGAAAATGTGATTAAAGGCTTCCTAAAAACCAAGTTTGTATGTAAAAATAAACTGTGTACTTTATTTTCTCCCCTACGTAAAATCCTTCCCGTTGTTGGCGCTCACGGCTTTAGAAGGTGATTTTTAAATTACTCTAGCTAATAATTAATCTAGCGTAATTTAAAAATACCTTCATAAATCAAATGTCGGAGCGATTTTTCTTCAGCAACGAAACCCCCTGACATGGATCGATTTGCCCTGTCTGTAGAAAAACGGCACTTTAAACACGCCCCCCTCTGAAAGGCGCCAAAGTCACGCACATGGGGAGCGGCAGAACTGCAGCGCTGCTCAAGGTAAGTTTTGTAACATACCTTCATTGTTGGTTGGGGATGATGTGCTAATGAAAGGTAAACAAGGATATGAACAGTGGAACTGGTAGGATGACAAAGGTGGGGGAGGCGTGTAGAGTGTGTTGGGGGGGGGGGGGGGGGGCTGGAGGGAGTGTAGGAGTTACTTGAAAGTAGATAAATTAATGTTCATAAGTGATAGGAGTAGAATTAGCCCATCAAGTCCGCCATTCAATCATGGCTGATCTATCTCTCCCTCCTAACCCCATTCTTCTTCCTTCTCCCCATATCCTCTGACACCCGTACTAATCAAGAATCTATCTATATTGGCCTTAAAAATATTCACTGCCATGGCCTCCACAGCCTTCTGTGGCAAAGAATTCCACAGATTCACCTAAATACAATTCTTCTCATCTCCTTTCTAAAAGAATGTCCTTTAAGTCTGAGGCTATGACCTCTACTCCTAGACTCTCCCACTAGTGGAAACTTCCTCTCCACATCCACTCTATCCAAGCCTTTCACTATTCTGCATGTCTCAATGAGGTCCCCCCCTCATACTTCTAAACTCCAGCGACAAACGCTCATCATAGGTTAACCTTCTCATTCCTGGGATCATTCTTGGAAGCAAGGGTTATAAGCTATCCAAGCAAAATATGACGGGCAGTTCTTCCAATTGGCATGTGGCCTCACTCTAACAGTGGAGGTGGCTCAGGACAGAAAGGTCAGCATGAGAATGGGAAGAGAAAGTAAGATATTTGGCAACCGGGAGATGGTGTAGACCAAGGCCGACTGAGCGTAGATGTTCAGAATGTGCAGTTCCTTCCGACACATATGGATGGCCTTTCATTTAGCTCTTTCAAGTGGAATCACTCTCTCTGTGCCTATCTACATAATATTAGATAAGCTCTAAAAAACCGTCCTCCCCCTTCCCTCTCTCACCACACACCCACCTTTCCCCCCCTCCCTCTCCCATTTTCCCCACCAGTGCTAGCACCCATTTCTCTCCTCCCTCTCCCACTCCTACTCCACCTCCATTCCTTCCTCTGGCTTCACAATTCACAACTCTTCTATCTTTTTGTCTTCTATTTTTTCATTGCTGCCTTTTGTCCTACCATCTACTTATCAACTCCCCCCCACCCTTCTCTCCTAACCTCTATCAACTTATGACCCTCCATGCTTTATCCAGTCCCTTCTCTCTGCCAGCTTTCTTTGACACCCCCTACAATCAGCCTGAAGAAAGGTCCCGGTCAGAAACATCACCTATCCATGTTCTCCAGGGATGCTATCCAACCCGTTTAGTTACTCCAGCACTTGGTGCCTTTTTTTCATAACATTAAGGATTACTTCAACTTGCCCCATTCCATATAACCATATAACCATATAACAATTACAGCACGGAAACAGGCCTTCTCGGCCCTTCCAGTGCGTGCCGACCATTTATTTGCCCCTAGTCCCATCTACCTGCACTCAGACCATACCCCTCCATTGCCTTCCCGTCCATATACATATCCACTTTACTTTTAAATGTTAAAATCGATCCTGCCTCCACCACTTCTGCTGGAAGATCATTCACACAGCCACCACTCTCTGAGTAAACAAGTTTACCCTCATGTTACCCCTAAACCTCTGTCCCTTAATTCTCATGTCATGCCCTCTTGTTTGAATCTTCCCTACCCTCAATGGGAAAAGCTTATCCACGTCAACTCTGTCTATCCCTTTCATCATTTTAAAGACCTCAATCAAGTCCCCCCTTAACCTTCTGCGCTCCAAAGAATAAAGACCTAAATTGTTCAACCTTTCTCTGTAACTTAGTTGCTGGAACCTAGGCAACATTCTAGTAAATCTCCTCTGTATTTTGTTAATACTCTCTCTATTTTGTTAATTCCTATTAAGACAAATTGCTTAATCATCTTTGCATACAAAGTTACCCAGCGATTTTAGTTTAAGTTAGTTTAGTTCAGAGATACAACGCGGAAACAGGCCCATTGGCTCACTGAGTCTGCTCCGACTAGCGATATCTGCACATTAACACTATTCTACACACACTAGGGACAATTTACCATTTTACCAAAGCCAATTACCCGACAAACCTGCGAGCCTTTGGGGTGTGGGAGTAAACTGGAGCACCAGGTGAAAACCCACGCAGGTCACGGGGAGAACGTACAAGCACCTGTATTCAGAATCGAACCTGGGTCTCTGGCGCTGTAAGGCAGCAGCTCTATCTGCACACCGCCATGTTGAAGGATCTGTTGTTCAAACAATGCAGGCCCTCACCCCATGCACGTAAAATACCCCACATTTCAATAAAGAATAGGGAAGTCAATCCTGTTGCCCTGGCCAATATCTCTCTCTCTTTTGACACTACCAAAATGTTATCAGGGTATCTCCTGCTGCTGGTTATGGGTGTTTTGGTGTTCACAAATGGCCACCGTACTTCCTACCTTACAAAAGTTACCATACATCAGTTCAGTTCAGTTTAGTTTATTGTCACATGTAACGAGCTACAGTGAAAAGCTTTTGTTGCGGGCTAACCAGCCAGTGGAAAGACAATACATGATTCCAATCGAGCCGTTCCCAGTGTACAGTGACATGGTACAGCAGGAGATAGTTAGTGGCTGTGGGACAATGAGGAACGTGAAAGGTGCTATGAAAATGCAAACTTTTCTTCAGTTGGTATCTCACATATGTAAGGCTTGAATGTTTTTATTGTACTGCTTAAAAATCAATAAATAAGACATAGGTGAAGGAAAAAACGATACCTTAAATGAAAATTTAAATGAGTGTGGGAGGAAACCAGAGCACCTGGAGTAAACCCATGCGGTCCCAGGGAGAATGTACAAACACTGTTCAGAGAGCACCCGTAGTCAGTATCGATTCATGGTCACTCGCGCTATAAGGCAGCAACTCTACTGCTGAGAAACTGTGCTGCCCGTGTCCAAAGATATTCACAGGTACATGAATAGGGATATTTTAAAGGATATGGGCTAAACGCGGGCAGGTGGGACAAGTGTAGACGGGCCAAGTTGGGCCGAAGGGCCTGTTTCCATGCCGTGGGACTCCATCTGGACTACTGGGTAATACTTTCTGTAGAGTCTGGGACAAGGCAGTGAACCGTTAGACAGGGGTAAAATTTAATAAGTTATTGTGACTTTGAACCTGCAAGTGATATTATCACCGACGTCAACTGAAAGCCTGAAAATGGATGCATCATATTGAGTGCACTCTCAATAACCCTCCAAAAAAACTGTTCTGCCCAACACTAATAAAAGACACAAAATTAGCCAAAGCAGAACTAAAACAAAATGTAAGCCTGCAAATAATGCCTTATTCCAAAGGTTCTGCTTAAACAAAGCCTGGTGTAATCAGCCTGTGGACAGCGAGGATCAGTAACTGTGAAGGTTGCGGGTGGTGAGAAGGCTGGAATTACTGTGTATTTGGCATTGTAATTACATAACTGAGCCGCTCCTATTATTCCAAGCTGCAGTAAGCATTATTCCTGATCCGAATTTCACTCAGGGTAATTCTGATTTTGTAGCCCAATATTAAAAATTAAAAAAAACTTTATTAGGGTTGAACATGGTCAGATTTTATTTTGTCTATTATTCATGGCAGCATCTGCTGTGATCATCATTGACCAAGCTGCTACCAACCAGTTGTCTAATTGAACAACAGCCAGACATTAAGGGAACATCTCTAAATTTCCTACTCCAACTGATATGAAAAACTCAGTCACAACCTCATGTGATTTATGGGCATTGGAGGATAGAACTTAGAACACGGAGCATAGAAAGGTACAGCGGATGGTGGCACGGTGGCGCAGCGGCAGAGCTGCTCCCTCATGGCGCCAGAATCCCAGGTTTCATCCTGACTATGGACGCTGCCTGTACAGAGTTTGTACGTTCTCCCCACGTGACCGAGTGGGTTTTCTCCGGGTATTCCGGTTTCCTCTGACATTCCAAAGACCTGCAAGTTTGTAGGTTAATTGGCTTCCGTAAATTGTAAGTTGTCCCTAGTGTGTGTAGGATAGTTCTAGTGTACAGGGACCGCTGTTCAGCGGGGACACGGTGGCCGAAGGGTCCTTTTCTGTGCTGTGCCTCTAAACTAGACTAATCTATATCTATACTATTAAGGGCCTGTCCTACCAGCATGCAACTCTATGCGATGAGCGCAACATAACGTGGTCGCTTGAGCCGTCCAGCGTCGCGGGGCCGGTCCCACTTCGATCGCCGGAGCCGTGTGGAATTGTGCGGAGTTCATCCCGACATCGCGCGGGGCTCCGAAAAACTGACCGTGTTCAAAAATTCCGCGCGGCAACGGCTTGTCGGCTCGCAGTCGCCTCGATGTATTACACAACGCCTCGACATCGTGCCCCCGTGAACCTATCTGTAGGTGCCTCCGTGCCCCTCTCTGTGAGTGGCTCCGTGGCCCTCTGTGTATGTGTCTCTGTGCCCCACTCTGTGTGCCCCTCTCGGTCCTGGCGAACTTACCTTTAAGACTTCTCTCCAAGTTCGCCTCACTTTGCGCCGCATTGCGCCACTCACCCGACCTCCGCGCGGCCCTCGCTGCCGGTTTGGTCGCGCTTGCCGCATGCAGGCGCATGCTGGTGGGAACGGCCCTGTACAGGGATCACCCGACCTCCGCGCGGCCCCCGCTTCTAGTTTGATCGCATGGAGTCGGATGCTGGTAGGACAGGCCCTTTACTAAAACTCTCATCATGACCACTTCCGGGCTGTGTTGTAAAGAAATTTGCGCAAAAATGCTACCCTACATAGCTAGGAATTTTTTGCTATCTTACTCACCATTCTCCTCTGCTCCGAGCGCCCCAAGTTTTGTTCTGATCGGTGGAATATTAGAAAAGTTATGAAGGTTTAAAAAATCATGAGATCAGCAGATTGGTCTTCTCGCCTGTCTGGCACCATGAAGGTAACGCCCCTTCCGGCACCCGCTGGAGAATAAAGTCCCGGAGGCGGGGCTGAGTCCACAAGCCGTGCACCCGCTGTGAGTCCCCATCGCACCCAAACCCCTTCCCCTCTGGTCCCCCTCGCTGGCTCCTGCCTCCCTCTCCCGTAATACCACACTCTCCCCAAGGCTCTTCCCTGTCCTTTCTCCGAGCTCTCTCACCCCCTGCCCCGACACATCTCCCCTGCCCCACACCCCTCCCCCCCACATCCCAACCCCACCCACACACCCCAAACCCCCCCACACACCCCCCCTCCATAACACCCTCCCTTCCACATACCCCTCACAACCCTCCCCTGCCCACACAAACCCTCTCACACTCACCCGTCTACCCAAAGCCCCCCTGCCCACACATACCCCTCCCACACACCGTTCACCCCCCTCACAACTCATCTTCACACACATACCCCCCCACAACCCCTCCCCCACAGCCCCTCCCTCCCACAACCCGTACATGCACACACTCCCCTCCCCCCACAACCCCCTCTCCCCCACAACCCCACCCACAACCCCCCTGCCCCCCCCACCACCCCCCTAAAACCACCCAAACCCCTCCTCTCCCCCACCACCCCTTCTTACCCACACAACCCCCCTCCACCCTAACCTTCCCTCCCTCCATGACCCCCCTCCCCCCACAACCCCCCTCAACTCCTCCCCCCACATAACCCCCCTCCCCCCAAACACCTCCCCCACCCACAAACCCCTCCTCCACAACACCCCCTGCCCACAACCCCCCGCCCATAATTCCCCTCCCCCCTACAACCCCACCCCGCCCACACAAACCCCCCCCATCACACACCCCCCCCCCCCCGTGGTGATTGGGACCCAACAGGTCCCACTGACTCCAGTAAAAACTAAACCCAGAAACAGACCCTTCGGCCCACAATGTCTGTGCCAAACGATGTTGCACGGTGGCGCAGCGGTAGAGTTGCTGCCTTACAGCGCCAGAGACTCGGGTTTGACCCTGACTACGGGGCTACTTGCACGGAGTTTGTTCTCTTTCTCCTGGGTGCTCTGGTTTCCTCCCACACGCCGAAGATGTAGAGGCTTGTACTTCAATTGGCTTCTGTAAAATTATAAATTGTCCCTGGTGTGTGTGAAGACAATGTTAGTGATCGCCGGTCGGCTCGAAACCGGTGGGCTGAAGGGCCTGTTTCTACGCTGTATCTCCGAAGTCCAAAGTATAAATCGTATGTTAAATAAGTTCAAAAGTAATGGGAGCAGTATTAGGCCATTCGGCCCATCAAGTCTACTCCGCCATTCAATCATGGCTGATGTATCTTTCCCTCTCAACCCCATCCTCCTGCCTTCTCCCCATAACCCCTGACACCCGTACTAATCAAGAATAGTAAGATTGAACGAGAACTTACCAGTTCGAAGGTTGATCTTTATTTCATGAGGAGTCAAAGTGAGGGATTTCGTGAAGAGCCCGCCGGCGCGCATGCTCGACATACTTCAAAGTAGCGGCGTGGAATCACAGAACCAACAATAGAAATGACATCGCATAGTATGATTGAATTGACTAAGATTACCAGATGAAGGTGATTGAGGGTTGGGCGAGGAGGGCACGAAATCCCTCACTTCGACTCCTCATGAAATAAAGATCAACCTTCGAACTGGTAAGTTCTCGTTCAATCTTACTATTTCATTTCGGAGTCACGTGAGTGACTTCGTGAAGACTTCAAAGCTTCTGTGATTACACGCCCTGGACCACGTCCATGCTGACACACCACTACCAGGGATGGATGGGAGGAACAAACTTGCTCAATAGTTCATACTGCAAAACAAGAGCAGAGTTATTAACAACAAAACAAAACCCCTCATGCGGGGACATCTCCACGTTCGTGACCTGCATTCAGCACGGCTTCTGCGAACCGTAGAGGAGCAGCAACAGGCTTGTTATAAAAACGCTGGAACACAGCTTCATTAGCCCATCCTGCTGTGGCGAGAATTTGGTCCATGGGCACCTCCATGACCCTCGCCCTTGACGTCGATGCAGCCCTGGTGGAAAGAGACTTGAACACATTAGTGTCGATACCTGACTTACCCAAGACGACTGGAAGCCACCTGGATATCGTCTGGACTGTCACTCGATGATGAGGTCTCTTGTGAGTGACAAGCAGGTATCTCTCCATTCCTCTGATGCGTGCCGTCACTTTGACATAGTGGCGGATATGTGAGACTAAACATAGCCTAGCATCTGCGGGGTATGCCGGGAACTTCAGCTGCAGCCCTGTGCACCCAGGTGTATGCTGCTTTAGTAGCTCGTCAACGAAAAAGACTACTTCTGTAGGGTAGCTGTCATTTTGTCGACACGCAGTTTGTGTAGTGTCTGTACCCTCTGAGCTGAAGTCAGCGCTAGTAACATCACCAGCTTCATGGTGAGTTGGTCCAGTTGGAGCCCTTCCATGGGAGACCACGTCCTGAGCAGGGTTAATACGTCCCTGACATCCCAGGTGATATTATAGCGTGGTATAGGCGGATTCATATTGAATATACCCCGCATGAGTCTGGACACTAGCCTGTTGGATCCTACCTCCAACTGAGGTAGACCGATAGCGCACTTCTGGCGCTGTTGATGGCACTGTAACTTAAGTGTTCATCATGGTGCAACCCCGCGAGGAATTCCAGGACGTCGGTTGTTGTCACGTCATCGTACGTGATGCGAGAGCGGCTGCAGTAGGCTTCCCACTTCTTAATATGCAAGCGGTATCTTCGCCTTGTAGACTCTCGACACGACGCCCTGGTGGTATCCATGGTCCGAGCCGAGAGGCCGTATTGGACTAACGGCCTGTTCAGAACCTGCAAGCCAACAAATTTAAATAGCCATGGCAGGGATGCGGCTCCCCTGAGACAGGGTGAGTAACCAATTGTGGGCAACCCTTCAAAAGGACCCAAGGTTCGTTGAGCATGTCAAAGACCACCGGATACCAAGGCTGTGTGGGCCAGTCGGGTATAATAAGGATGCCCTTGGCAGCATCTGCCTGAATCTTTCCCAATACCCGACTGATGAGGCAAAACGGAGGGAAGGCATAGAAAACCCAATTCCCCCAGTCCAGCGAGAATGCATCTAGCGCTATTGCCCCAGGATCTGGTTCCCATGAAACGTAGGCTGGTACCTGATGGTTTAACCGTGACGCAAAAAGGTCAATGTCCGGTTTACCAAATTTGGCTGTGACTTTAGAAAAAATCTCAGGATGCAACATCCATTCAATGTTGTCATTAAATTTGCGTGACCTGGTGTCCGCCACAGTATTAAGCTCACCTGGCAAATAGGTAGCTGAAATCCAAATGTCTCTTTGAACACACCAGAGCCAAATTGAGTTAGCCAATTTGTCACACGAAACTGACCTGGTACCACCCATATGGTTTAAATATGCCACAGCTGTGGTGTTGTCTATTTGGAGACGGACGTGTGCTCCAACAAGCTTGGAACAATATGCACGAAGTCCGTGGAATGCTGCCAGCAACTCCAAATAGTTAATCCCTTGAGTCAACAACATCGATGCCTCAAGGGTGTCCCATCTGCCCCCACAACTAGAGCAATTATCAGTAGCTCCCCAGCCATTGGAGCTTGCATCAGTCTGTAAATATACCACCGGATTAGCCTCCCTAACAGGCTTAAATGAGTTGCTAATGTGACACACCCACCATTGCAACTCAGTTATCGCTTCGGACGGCAGCTGCATTGATCGATCGTAATGACCAGCGTTCCGTTTTAACGCAATAATTTTAGCTCTTTTCAAATTCTGATAATGCAAAGGCCCATATCGTGCTGCCGGAAACAAAGCCACTAGCTTGCCAATTACTGTGGCTGTATGCCGAATCGATGGTATATTGGTGCCAATTAAATCTCTGCACACCTGAGTGACTTCCTCAATTTTGTTAATTGGTATAGTTATTCTCATACTCATTGAGTTCACCGTGAACCCTAGGTAATTAATTACCTGGGCAGGGCAGAACTTCGATTTCTCTGGATGGACAATGAATCCTAATTGTTGAAATATATTGACAGCAGCTGCAACACCCTGTTCAGCCAAATGCAGGGTGTGGCCCACAATAAAGACATCATCTAAATAGGCCATAACTATATGATGTCTTTGTCTCAAATAAGCCATGATTGGCTTCACCAATTTAGTGAACAATCTAGGGGCTGTAGTGAGCCCATTAGGCAAAGCCTTATACTGCCAAAGTTGCTCCATCCAGATAAATTTCAAAAACCTTCTATCATATTTCTGGATGGATACTGAATAATATGCATCCCTTAAATCAATGCATGCCATAAAGCAGCCATGAGAAATCAATGATTTGGCTGTTTCAAACGTATCCATTTTAAAATGAGTATATGTTACAAACGTATTCAAACGGGTTAGATCAATGATGACACGACAGCCTCCATCCTTCTTAGGTCTAGTAAATATGTTCGAAACAAATTCAATTGGCTCATGCACCGTTTTCTCAATCACACCCTTCTGTTCCAGACTTAAAATTTCCTTATAACCTGCTGCCTGTTCTGCAGCAGACAATTTGAACGTACGACCAGGCATGTGCTGGGATGGAGGAATGTCGCCATTAATAAACTCAATTTTATGCCCCTGAATATTCCGCAACACATACTCATCACCAATAAAATTACCCCATGCATCGAAAAACAACCGTAAACGACCACCAACATGGGAAGTGAAACAGAGAGAAAAGAGAGAACCAGACCCCCTCACCTCCATGGTTACCGGCGGTCCTTGACACGTGTGGGAGCCCGTGGAGGTGCTAGGTTGGCTTGAGGGCGCGGCGTCTTCGATTTCCAAAAAGGTCTCTGCCGACCCTGTCCTAAAAAAGACCCTTGGTGCTGGTTCTGGTGTTGTTGTCGTTGTGGAGCTAGAGGGTGAGTCCTCGTCGAGGCCCTGGCCGACCCTCGTGAGCGAATGTATGGAGCTTTTGAGCCGGACGGTGTGGGGGCACTCTTAGAGCGCATGATCCCCACCGTTTTGGCTTGTTCGTCAAGCTCTTTGACTCTCTTCGAGAGGTCCTCACCAAAGAGCTGACGGGGCGGCGGCGGCGGCGCACAATCCTGCAAACTTCGGGTTGAGTGTTGGGCGGATGCTGTTTTTGCGAAACCCGTTGATTTCGTGCTGGGTCGCGCACAATAAGGCCAGAGCATCTTCCTGGTCCAAATTCAGCTCGTCCTCGTCCACCGACCGCGCAAAGGCGGTAATACCGGCCGTGAGGAGTTTCAGGATCCGCTGCAATTGTAGCTCTTGTTGACGGATAGCCGCACTGATGTTGCCCCATATTGGCGTATTGACCACAGGCACGTTGAGGGAGTTGCAGTTTGATGGAGCCTTGTGACGGCTCATAGCCTGGATAAGGACTTCTTCCTGCAGCACCTGATTATTAAGAAGTCCACTGTGGCTGCCAGCTTTGAGTTGAGAGGAAGACCAGCCGTATGTGGGGCCGCGAATTTGGTCGCCACATCCAAAAGTTCCTCCGCTGGCACCTCCACCGGAGGTGGTACGGGATCCACCAGAACCTCCTCCTCGTGCTGCTCCAGGCTGATAGTAGATGTTGGTGAAGACGCCCTGTGCCTGTTGCTGCCCTGCTGTTGTTGACGCTTTAGTAGCTCGTCATTGAAGCAGGAGCTCCAGCAGCCGCTCCATACGGTCAATACGCCCTTCACCCTGAACACTCAGGTGGTCGGAGTCCTCCGGCTCTGAAAAGAAAACCGGGCTCCTGTCATCGGCCCGCACCTCGTCGAGGCCCTGCCGGTGCCGGTAGTTGTCGCTAACAGCCGCCGAGGCGAAACTGCGCGATTCCTGCGCGGGCGTGTTCAATCGCCTCCGTTTAGCGAGAGCTGAAGCCGCTGCCCCTAAGGGCACATGCGGCGAGGTGTCGGCACCAGCCGAAGCATGGCTGCCTGGGGCCCGCGCAGTCTTGCCGGCTGCCCACATCGTGGACGTTGCCGACGCATGGTGCCGCCCACCCATCCATGGGGGGCTCGGCGACCGCGACGAGACCCGACTCAACCGACCCGTCCCGGCGTCGAGAGTCGGGGTGTGCCGGCTGGACCTCACAGCCGCCCCGGGTCTCGCCCTGGAACCTGACCGCTCCTCCGCGACAGGCAATGCCTTAGCCCTAACAGGGTTAGGCTTCTGGGCTCCTCCCCTCCCCCTTCTCGGAGGGCTGAGTGGAACGGCAACGGCACGCGCCCTGCTCGAGGTCGCCAGCGAGACCGCTGACAACCTGACTGCCATGGCAGGGTCCCCCTGCTCTGGCGGCACACCACACTCCTCCTCACCGAACTCCTCCGAGCTGTGGTGTGCTGGCGGATCTGGACCTGTGAACACAGGGCTTACCCACATCTCCGCCTGAGTCCCGGCCTGCGCTGCAGGTACTGCCGATGGTAAAGGCCCCGGAACTGTTGACCGGCGAACTCGTCCTGACGTCCTCCGGCCCTTCGAACTCCCATCCATGTCCTTGCTGCAAGACATAATCAGACAACAAGGACCACCAACTAAAGGTGGAATACTCACCTCCGTGGCCCCTTATGAAGGGCTGGCGAGGAGCGCGCTCCACCGCCAGCCGTCGCAGCAACGCGTTACGACGATATGTCGAGCATGCGCGCCGGCGGGCTCTTCACGAAGTCACTCACGTGACTCCGAAATGAAATCTGTCAATCTCCACCTTAAAAATATCCATTGACTTGGCCTCCATTGCCGTCTGTGGCAATGAATTGCACAGATTCACCGCCCTCTGACACAAAATAAATTCCTCCTCACGTAATTATCTAGAAAATTAGAATAAACGAAAACTATTGAATTTTCTCCAGTTAAAGAAGGATAATTGCTATTGACAAATTGTACTCGCTGGAGTACAAAATTCATCAATGATATTTCCAGCTGCAAGCTGGATTGACAGGGTGGTTGCCTACTCATCTGCATTCTGTCTAGTTACTGTGTGTAACCTTATTATTAATTACATTCTCTTCCACCAAGGAGTAGTTTAAGTGGCAATGACTTAAAACAACATACAACTTGGTAAAATGCATCCTGTTTAGTTTAGTTTAGAGATCCAGCGTGGAAACTAGCCCCTCGGCCCCACCGAGTCCGCTCCGATCAGCGATCCCCACAGATTAACACTATCCTACGCACACTAGGGACAATTTACAGCTATACCAAGCCGATTAGCCTGCCTTCTCCCCATAACCCCAGACACCAGTACTAATCAAGAATCTGTCAATCTCCGCCCTAAAAATATCCAAGACTTGGCCTCCTTTGGAGAGTGGGAAGAAACTAAAGAGCTTGAAGAAAACCCACGTGGTCACATGGAGAATGTACAAACTCGATACAGACAGCATCTGAAGTCGGGATCGAACCCGGGTCTCTGGCGCTGTCAGTAGTGCCAGGCAACAACTCTACCGCTGCGCCACTGTGCCTTCTAAGTGTCGGGTACCATAGAATGGTTACAGTAAGGATGAAAGCCTTTTGGCCCATTGACTCTGTACTAGCTCAATGTAAAAGCAATGCAGTTAGGCCAACTCACATACACTCTCTCCACAACACTAGTTCCATTTGCCTCCAGTATAACAATATTTTAAAGACATTTAGAGGGATATTAGCCAAATGTGGGCATTTGGAATTAGTGTAGATAGGGCTTCTTGGTTAGCATGGGCACATTGGGCCGAAGGGCCTCTTTCCATACAGTATGACTCTATAACTTTGTAATTACCCATTGTGGGCAACTATTTGCATTCCTTGGATATGCAAACAAAGAATTTCACTGTGACCTGTCATCCGAAACAATAAAGTGTTCATTCATTCATTCACTCTACGAGGGGTGATCGGGTACAGGTGTACAAGATCATAAGAGGATTAGATCGGGTAAATGTACAGACTCTTTTACCAGAGTGGAATCAACAACCAGAGGACACAGGTTTAAGGTGAGAGAGGAAAGATTTACTTGGAACTTGAAGGGCAACTTTTTAAACTCAGAGGATGGTGAGGGTATGGAACGAGCTGCCAGAGGAGGTAGTGGACAGGTAAGTGGATAAGAAAGGTTGAGAGGAATATGGTCCAAACACGGGCAGGTGGGAGTAGTGTAAACAGTACATCTTGCTCGTCGTGGGCGAGTTGGGCTGAAGGGCCTGTTTCCATACTGTAAGACACCATGATTATGACTGTCCCATTTAGGTTTGGTCCAGGTGTTATCGAGGAGCACTGGATTTTGCAAAGCTCTTCCCAGCTGTTATCAGGCAACTGAACCATCCTACCAACAACTAGAGAGCGGGCCGGAGCTACTATCTACCTCACTGGAGACCCTCGGTCTATCTTTGATCAGACCTTACTGGACTGTATCTTGTGCTAAACGTTAGTTACGTAATTCCCCTTTATCGTGTACCTGTACACAGTGCTCAGTTGTACTCATGTATTGTCTTTCCGCTGGCTGGTTAGCACGCAACAGAAGCTTTCCACTGTACCTCGGTGCACGTGACAAGAAGCCAAACTAAACTAAACTTCTGGGATCCTATCTGTAGAACAGAGCTCCTGAGCCATCAGTGCCTCTCACCATTTCATTCACAACCTGGCTTCTGTCCGATACTGTGGAAAACTGCCCAGATACAGTACATCCTGCTCACAAAGTGAAAATCAAAGCTAATCAGCTCATTACTCCCCACATAGTCCCCTCCCAAACTCCTGTGGAATGACAGAAGCTGACAAGTGTTTTCATGTGGTTCCCAGTCCAGGACAAGAGGATGCAGCCTTAGAATAAAAGGATGTACCTTTAGTAAGGAGATGAGGAGGAATCTCTTTAGTCAGAAAGTGATGAAGCTGTGGAATTCATTGCCACAGGCGGCTGTGGAGGCCAAGTCATTGGGTATTTTCTAAGGTGGAGAACGACAGGTTCTTGGTCAGTGAGGGCGACAAAGCTTTCGGGGAGAAGGCAGGAGAATGGGGTCGAGAGGGAAATGGCCAACTTCTGCTCCTATGACTTATGAACTTAGGAACCTATGTGGTTGCTACTCACAAATACCTCACTGATGCCACAGTGTGGGTTCCTTACTCCAGATCCCATCGTAGCCTTGGTCCCGTGTCCACAACTCCAGAGGTGAGGTGAGAGTGACTGCCCTTGATACCAAGGAAGAACTTGACCAAGTGTGACATCTAGTGTGAAGTGTGAAAATGCACACCTCCAGATTCAGGGACAGTTTCTTCCCAGCTGTTATCAGGCAACTGAACCATCCTGAACTAGAGAGCAGTCATGAACTGCTATCTATCTGATCGGGGACTCTCAGGCTATCTCTGATTGGACTTTACTGGCTTAACGTTCCACTTAAGCATTATTTGCTTATCATGTATCTGTACTGTGTGAATGGGTCGATTGTAATCTTGTATTGACTTTACGCTGTCTGGTCAGCACGCAACGAAAGCTTTTCACTGTACCTCAGTACACATGACGATAAACTAAACTACAGAATTAAAGAGCTAAAGAACTTCTAGGAGCACTGGTAAATATGGTAAACTCTGTACCAAAGTCACGTTTAGCAGATCAGCTTTCTGGTTTAGTTTACTTTAGTTTAGTTCAGAGATACAGCGCGGAAACAAGCGCTTCGTGCCCACCGACTCCGCGCCGACCAGCGATCCCCGCACACCAACACTGTCCTACACACACTAGGGCCGATTTACAATTTTATCAAGCCAATCAAGCTACAAACCGTTCGAGTGTGGGAGGAAACCAGAGCAGCTGGAGAAAACCCACTTGGTCGCAGGGAGAATGTACAAACTCAGTACAGACAGCACCCGTGGTCAGGATTGAACCCGGGTCTCCGGTGCTGTAAGGCAGCAACTCTACCGCTACACCACCATGTCGCCGTGATCACCTGGTGCACACCAGTTTTAATGAATCACCTGAAGAAGGGTCTCGACCCGAAACGTCGCCTATGTCCTTCGCTCCTTAGATGCTGCTGCACCCGCTGAGTTTCTCCAGCTTTTTGTGTAACTCTTAATGAATCACCTGTTACTTCGAACACCAACTCCTTTCCATTTGCTCCTACACACATGAATACCATTCCTGCAAGAACAGGTCCAAGCCAAGGTGTTCTGTGGTGTGTGACCCATCTCCCAATACCTCATGGTCATTCCAAGGCATTGGTCCTGAGTGTAATCTTCACTCGCTTAGAAGAGCGCATCTCCAACAAGACTCACGGAGATCTACGTCATCCAATGTTAAAGCCATCTGCTTGATTGGCACAAGGTCCACTATAAATATCTACTATCTCCGCTACCAGTTCACTGTGACCTCGGTGAGCTCACTCTACAGAGCAAAGATTATAGAGGAGCTCCTCTATAATCTTTGCTACAGAGTGCACTGCAGTTACTCACACAGGTTACTCTGACACTACCTCCCAAAGCCACAAACTCTGTCACCAAGGACTGTGGCAGCAGACACGTGGGACCATCGGCCTTATAGTTCCTTTCCAAGAACCACATCATCCCGATGAAAGTATCTTGCCATCCAGGAACGCCTACACAATACACTGGGGCTATCTTCACCAGAAGGGCGGCACGGTAGTACAACGGTAGAGTTGCTGCTTACAAAGCCAGAGACCCAAGTTTGACCCTGACAACAGGGCGCTGTCTGAACGGAGTTTGTACGTTCTCCCTGTGACTGCGTGGGTTTTCTCCGCGTGCTCCAGTTTCCTCCCCCACTCCAAAGATGTACGGGTTTGTTGGTTAATTGGGTCCCTGGCGCTGTACGCCAGCAACTCTACCGCTGTGCCGCCCACTTGGAATGCTGGCTTGGCATTGCATCGTGTGTTGCTTGGCAAGGTGGTTGAACCTTTATACTTTATTCCTACTGAGGATGCGGCCAAGAGCATCGAGAAGATGTGTATTTTTCACACTGAAGTCTGGCTCAGCCAGTGGAACCTAGGAATAGACTGGGTGACAACCAAGAATAGTTTGGTGACTACTGGAGAGACAATTGACGGCACAGAAAGACGGCACCCGGGACAGGCTGGGTTAGCAGCCCAGACTCGGTCTTTCATGAGAAAGGCACACAATAAAACTACGGAGAGGCCTAACGAACCACCATGGCCTAAAAATCCATCAGGCGAGAATGAAATGCTCAGAGAAGGAGAAAGAGATGCAGCGCACAGGCCTTGAACCTGGTGAGACGCAGGAGGAGCCCGGCCGGGAGTCATCCCACAGAGCCCAGTCCCTCCACGTACTAGAATCTCCCAACCCCTGCAGAGTAGTTACTAAGATGGCTGATCCGTGGGTGGTGGCTGCTGGGACGCAAGTCGGGGCCTGATCAACCCCGGCTGGGTCGCCTGGGCGAGGGTGTCTGATGTTGTAAGACCCGAAACACCAGATGACCCCAAGTCACATCACTGAGGATGCGACTCAGCTCATCAAGAAGATGTGTATTTTTCACACTTAGGCCACTGAATCTTCTCAACCTGGCATAAAACCAGGTTGGAGCGGTAGAGTTGCTGCCTTACAGCGCCAGAGACCCGGGTTCAATCCTAGCAACGGGTGCTGTCTGTATGGAGTTTGGAACGCGACAGCGTGGGTTTCCTACGGGTGCTCCGGTTTCTTCTCACACTCGAAAAATGCGCGGGCTTGTAGATTTATTGGCTCCTGTAAAGAGTCCCCAGTTTGTGGGATAGAACTAGTGTATAGGGTGATCATTGGTCGGCAGGGACTTGGTGGGCTGAAGGGCCTGTTTCCACGCATTCCACCTCTAAACTAAACTGAACCAAAACTGAATCACAATCATCGAATTACTGCTCTCAGCCCCACTCACTCATTTGGATTGGGTTTGCCGACAGTTTCAGAGTAACGTCTGGGAGGTGGGAGGAGGTATGACCAGACACCCACCACTGCTACACACATCCACTTCCGCTATTGTAAACGTTGCTGGCAGCTCTCAGCCCCACTGACGTTAGTTAGTTACTGGAAACATTCCATCGAAGCCTGGCTGCTACTAATTAGCGCTTTGCAGTTTTGTGAAATGAAGCAACTGATCTTCATCTCTTGGCACAGAAATTCACAGTGTGACGCTGAGCCTTGGAGAGGAAGAGTAGGCGGGTGGGAATCCACATTAATTCAGTGTGGCAAATCTAACGCTGAGTGATCGGACATGCCCACCCCTTTTCCCATGAGCGTGTCTGTCCGTACCCCTGGTTGCTGCAGGTCCACCACCCATTTTTCCGGCACCCTTGGTTCCAGAGCCTTGCTGTGCTGTCCGTTTTACCGACAGGTTTTCCAGTTTTTCCGAGATGCCAGCCCGCAAAGTCGGCCTTGGAAATTCAGCTGTGGGAATGATTCTGCTGGCTCCGGCCAAGTCAAAATTCCAGAGCCCCGGCTGTAGGGGTCGAGTTCGACCCGCCGATCAGCCACAGAAGTCCCAATGAGGTCAAGGTCACCTGGCCTTGGGGCCACATTTTTGGGGGGACTTCCGGGTGGGAATTCCAAGTGCGCGCTTGTAATTTTATCCAGATTAAAGGAGGTGCCGGACCACCAGTTGCCTGAAAATTGGTGGTGGGCCTGCATTAGATGCATTTAAGATTCCCTTCTGTGAAAGGTGCAAATAAAATACACCTCTCTTCTTTGGATGCACCGGCCATTTCTCGCAATGTCTGGTTTCCTCCCTTGGAAAGAGCAGGCCAACAAACCTCAGAATTGTACAAAATGAAACACAAGGAACCATCTTCACGACCAACACGGTCAGGAAATGGGATTCATTTTTGAAATTTCTTTCACTGAGTTTAGTCTTTGGCCCACCAAGTCCACACTGACCAACGATCACTCGTTCACGCCTGTTCGGCGTTATCCCACTTCCTCACCTGCTTGGCATCTGAGATCTTTTACATGATTATTAGATCATCTGCATCTTCGGGATTCTGTAGTCGGCAGGGCAGTACTCTACTCTGCATATCACCAACTTGGACAATTTTACATTTCTATCAAGCCAATTAACCAACAAAC
This sequence comes from Raja brachyura, assembly GCA_963514005.1. The sequence goes on from OY740810.1 coordinate 30,589,895, forward strand.
CTGTACGTCTTTGGAGTGTGGGAGAAAACCGAAGTTCTCCGAGAAAACCCACGCAGAACACGGGGAGAAGGTGCAAACTCCACACAGACAGCACCCGTAGTCGGGATCGAACCCGGGTCTCCGGTGCTGCATTTTGCTGTAAGGCAGCAACTCTACCGTTGTGCCACCGTGATTGATCATATTAGATCATAAGACAAAGGAGCAGAGATCGGCCACTCGAGTCTGCTCTGCCATTCGATCTTGGCTGATCTACTTTTCCCGCTCAACCCCATTCTCCTGCCTTCTCCACGTAACCTTTGACACCCTCATTAACCAAGAACCTATGAATCTCCGCTTTAAAAATACCCAATGTCTTGGCCTCCACAGCCGTGGCTAAAGAAATTCCTCCTCATCTCCATTCTAAAGTTACGTCCTTTTGTTCGGAGTCTGTGCCCCCTGGTCCTAGACTCTCCCACTAGTGGAAATATCCTCTTCACATTCAATTCAATTCAAGTTTAATGTCATTGCACAAATACAAGTATAGGTACAACGAAATGCAGTTTAGCGTCGTTCTTAGTGATAGCGATATAGAAAAATAAATACAGAGTGCAGTGGTAGCAATATGGAAAATAAATAAATACAGGGTACAGACAAATCTATCAGCTGGGCTCCGAGTTCAGCAGTCGGATGGTGTAGTTAAAGAAGCTGTTCTTCGTCCTACTGGTGCAGGACTTGAGGCTCCTGTACCGCCTCCCTGATGGGAGGAGGGCAAACAGTCCATGATTAGGGTGTGAGGGGTCCTTGATGATCTTCCCGGCCCGCTTCAGGCACCGTTTTCGGTGGAGGGCATCCAAGGCAGGGAGCGGGGTACCGATGATGTACTGGGCGGTTTTCACCACCCGTTGTAGTGCCTTCCTGTCTGCCACGGTGCAACTGCTGTACCATACCGTAAAGCAGGTGGTCAGGATGCTTTCGATGGTGCAGCGGTAGAAGTTCGTCAGGATCTGGGGGGACAGGTGGGCTTTTTTGAGCCTCCTCAGAAAGTAAAGGCGCTGCTGTGCCTTTTTGATTAGCTTTGAGGTGTTGAGGGACCAGGACAGATCCTCCGAGATGTGTACCCCGAGGAATTTGTAGTTGGAGACCCGCTCCACCTCAGTCCCGTTTATATGGATAGGGGTGTGTCTGCCCCCTCTGTTCTTCCGAAAGTCAACAATTATTTCCTTCGTCTTCTGGGAGTTGAGGACGAGGTTATTGTTGGCACACCAGGTGGCCAGGAGCTGGACCTCCTCCCTGTAGCCTGATTCGTCATTATCACTGATCAGTCCTACCACCGCGGTGTCATCTGCAAATTTTATGATGGCGTTGGAGCCATACTTGGGGATGCAGTCATGCAGTGAAGAGGGAGTAGAGGAGAGGGCTGAGCACACAGCCCTGTGGCACGCCGGTGTTCAGTGTTATAGTGGAGGAGGTGAGGTTGTTGACCCTAACAGACTGTGGTCTGTTAGTGAGGAAATCCAGTGTCCAATTGCAGAGGGAGGTGGAGATGCCAAGACCGCTGAGTTTGGTGATCAAGCTAGCGGGTATGACAGTGTTAAAGGCAGAGCTGAAGTCAATAAACAGCAGCCTGATGTAGGTGTTGTTGCTGTCCAGGTGGGTCAGGGCAGAGTGTAGGGCCGTCGATATGGCGTCCTCTGTAGACCTGTTTGACCGGTAGGCAAATTGGTGGGAGTCCAGTGTGGGGGGGAGGCTGGCTTTGAGGTGAGCCAGGATCATCCGCTCAAAGCACTTAGCGATGACAGGGGTGAGTGCCACTGGCCGGTAGTCGTTGAGACTCTCTGTCGCTGATTGTTTGGGCACTGGCACAATGGTAGATGTCTTGAGGCAAGTGGGGACGACACCCTGGGCCAGTGACTGATTGAAAATGTCAGTGAGGACCAGGGATAGTTGTTCGGCACATGCCCTGAGCACCCGCCCGGGGATGCCATCGGGGCCGGCAGCTTTGTGCTCATTCACCTTGCTCAGTGCGTCTTGTACAGCAGAGGTGGAGAGACTGAGGGGTCCATCCACTCCATCCAGGCCTTTCATTATCCTGGTTTCAGGAAGATCCACCTTCATCCTTGAGTACTCCAAGTACTCCAGCGAGCAAAGTCCCAGAGCCATCAAATGCTCCTCATATGTTAATCCAATCATCGCCGAGATCATTCTCCGTTCAGTCACTTTAGTTTATTGTCATGTGCAGACCGAGGTACAGTGAAAAGCTTTTGTTGCGTGCTATCCACTCAATGGAAAGACAATACATGATTACAAGCGAGCCATTTACGGTGTATAGATACATGATAAGGGAATAATGTTTAATGATAGTCTGAGGGTCATCAATGAGGTAGATATTAGTTCAGCACCGATCTTTGCTTGTGGTAGGATGATTCAGTTCCCTGATAATAGCTGGGAAGAAATTGTTCCTGAATCTGGAGGTGTGCGTTTTCACACTTCTGTACCTTTTGCCCGATGGAAGAGGGGAGAAGGGGGAATGGCCAGGGTGCTCCCTTGTCTTTGATGATGTGCTGGCCATGCCGAGGCAGCGTGAGGTGTAAACGGAGTCAAAGTAAGGGAGGTTAGTTTGTGTGATGGTTGTAAACCTCGTCAATCTCTTCTGGACCCTCTCCAACGCCAGCACATCCTTCCTCAGGTGTGGGGCGCAAAACCACACACAACGCTCCAAATATGGTCTGGCTGGTGCCTAATAAAACCACAGCTTTCCGTCCTTGCTTTTCTATTCCTAGTCCTCTAAAAATGAATGCCAACGTTGTGTTGTGAGAGCTGGCATCTCCGACAGTGCAACTTTCCCTCGGAGCGACAGTGCTGGCGATGACCTTTGCACTCACGCCCTTAGAGCGGGATTTCAATACACAGCCAGGCCGGGCAGCACAGTGGCGCAGCGGTAGAGTCGCTGCCTTACAGCGAATGCAGTGCTGGAGACCTGGGTTCGATCCTGACTACGGGTGCTGTCTGTACGGAGTTTGTACGTTCTCCCAGTGACCGCATGGGTTTTCTCCGAGATCATCGGTTTCCTCCCACATTCCAAAGACGTACAGGTTTGTAGGTAAATTGGCTTGGTGTATGTGTAAGTTGTCCCGAGAGTGCGGAGGATAGTGTGAATATGCTGGAGTCCCTGTTCGGTGTGGACTCGGCGGGCCGAAGGGCCTGTTTCAGCGCTGTATCTCCAAACTAAACTAAACCATCTGAGCCAGAGTTGACAGCAACCATGACAGCACAATTGTTGAATGGTTCAACAGTTCGTTATTGTTATGTGTCTACTGCACAGTCAAATTCTTCTTGCATAGTTCACACATGAGCGGCATTTACAAAAGTCCATGCGCTCGATGTAGTCCATGCGGTCCACGCGCTCGATGTCCTGCAGCGGCTCCTGATCCAGGCGAGCCCCAGGCTGCTGTAGGGCCTCCACCGTTGTCCTCGACTGGCTCGGCCCGCCAACCCACGTTCCTCTCCTCGCCCGCCCACCCCAGTCGCCCAGGGACGCGTCCTGCTGCTGACCTTGAAGGTGCTGGAGTCAATACCCCGGTCCCTCTCCTACCAGCCCACTCCTCGCGTCCATCGTCACCTGTGACTCCCTCCCCCGCAGGCTACTGCGTTATTCTTCACGGGACACTGTGTTTGATTCACACGCCCACCTGCTTTGCCCTCTCTATTCTCCCATCCCTGTACTAACCTTGTAGGGCTAAATGGACTGACTTATCTGAGATTCCTAATCCCACTGACAGGTAGCAAGGTGAGGACTAGGTGTGCTCAACCTCTCATTATTCAGATAACTGCACGAGACACTTAATAACTATTATAACTGCTTTAATAGTTAGCAATTATTTTGCCAAAATAATAAAGTTAAGGATGATTTTTTCCGCACCGTCTCACAGAGGAAGAGTTGCTGTTACAGCACCAGAGAGGCCAGTTCGATCCGTGCTATGGGTGGGTGGGGTTTGCATGTTTTCCCTGTGACCACGTGGGTTTTCTCCAGGTGCTCCGGTTGCCTCCCACACTCTAAAGACGTGGGTTAAGTGTTTTCTGTAAATTGTAGGATAGTGGCAGTGTATGGGGGGGATCGCTGATCGGCGCGGACTTGGTGGGCCGAAGGGCCTGTTTCCCTGCTGAATCTCAAAGCTAAACTTGCCAGAGAGCCAATTTGAGCTAATTGCCTCATTTTGTTAAACGCAGCTGCAAGTTAAGGCCTGTCATATTTTACCATGACCCAATCCGTCTGCGCTACTCTTCCATTTCAGATGTGGCTCTCACTAGGTTCTCCTCGATATCCCGCAGCTCCATTCTTGCTCCCCCCATTCACAATGACAGTCCCCCTTGTCCTCACCTTTCACCCCATCAGCCGTCGCATACAGCACATAATCCTCCGACATTTTCGCCACCTCCAACGGGATCCCACCACTGGCCACATCTTCCATTCTTCACCCCTTTCCGCTTTCCGTGGAGACCGTTCTCTCCGCAACTCCCTAGTCAACTCATCCCTTCCCACCCAGCCCAAACCACCCCCTTCCGCAGGAACTTTCCCCTGCAACCACAGGAGATGCAACCATTTACCTCCCCCCTCGAAACCATCCAAGGACCCCAGCGGTCTTTTCAGATGAGGCAGAGGTTCACTTGCACCTCCACCAACCTCATCCACTGTATCCGCTGTTCCAGGTGTCAACCTCTCTACATCGGCGAGACCAAGCGCAGGCTCGGCGATCGTTTCACTGAACACCTCCGCTCAGTCCGCCTTAACCAACCTGATCTCCCGGTTGCTCAGCACTTCAACCCCCTCCCATTCCCAATCTTACCTTTCTGTCCTGGGCCTCCTCCATTGTCAGTGAGGCCCAGCGCAAATTGCAGGAGCAGCACCTCATATTTCACTTGGGCAGTCTACACCCCAGCGGTATGAACATTGACTTCTCGAACTTCAAATAGATCTTGCTTTCCCTCTCTCTCCATCCCCTCCCCCTTCCCAGTTCTCCCACCAGTCTTACTGTCTCTGACTACATTCTATCTCTGTCCTGCCTACTCCCCTGACATCAGTCTGAAGAAGGGTCTCGACCCCGAAACGTCACCCATTCCTTCTCTCCAGAGATGCTGCCTGTCCCGCTGAGTTACTCCAGCATTCTGTGTCTACTGTCTGTGCTACTCAGTGGGAAGTTGCTACGGAAATTGGAAGCTTTTAATTCTGAGTCACTTGGCAAAGTGACAAAGGCCCAAGTCGGATGAGAAGCAGTCACCCATTGGGTAGTGGCAGGAAATTACATTGGCTTCTGACTGGTGAACTCATAAGGAAAACTTAGACTGCCCCCTCTTGGTCAAAGGGGAAAGATTTGAGGAGAAAGATCTTATGAAAAAATTTACAATTCTGTGAGAGATAATGGATATATCTCATTATCTCATCGGTGGCACAGCGGTCGAGTTGCTGCCTGACAGCGCCAGAGACCCGGGTTTGATCCCGACCTCGGGTGCTGTCTGTACGGAGTTTGCTTGTTCTCATTGTGACCGCGTGGACTTTCTCGGGTTGATCCGGTTTCTTTCCACACTCGAAGGTCATGTGGGTTTGTGGGTTAATTGGCTTCTGGAAAATTATAAATTGTCTCTTGGATAATGCTAGTATGATCGCTGGCTGGCGTGGACTCGGTAGGGCCTGTTTCCACACTGTATCTCTGAAGTCTAAAGGGTCTGTCCCACTTGGGCGTCATTTGTGCGTCACGTGCGCGCATCACGTGCGTGGCACAACGCGCGCGTCATGCGTCGTGACGCATAAATGATGACACGTAAATTACACGCAAATGACGCCGAAGTGGGGCAGGCCCTTAAAGCAGGGATTCCCAACCTTTTTCATCCCGTTTACCCCTGGCAACTGGATGTTGCCTCTGGCAACTTTAATAGCACATAACAATGTGATTTCACTTATTTATGAACAACTAATGATGAACGGATACCGGTATACCAGAACCAAACGCAGTTAGTCAATGAGAACAAATATGTGCAAATCCAGAAGCAACAAATGTACCCCCTGGTTCGGAACCCTCATTCTAAAGTCATTAAAAACCACAGAGTCGCAAAATCCCATCCTGTCATTCAAATACATTTTATGGGTCAGTAAGAGATTTTTCTAACGGTGTGATTATGTATGAGTAAAAGATAGACTTATATATCTACAGATTACACAAAATGCAGGAATAACTCAGCGGGACTGAGTTACTCCAGCATTTTGTGTCTATCTTTGGTGCATACCAGCATCTGCATTTCGTTCTGACACATTATATAGCTACAGTGACGTTTATTTTCTTTAAAAAAAATTCCATTGTAATTTTCAGCAAAGAAGGTACTTTTAGCGTGTGGTCACTGTTGCGATCAAGGCAACTTTGTGTTAATTTATACGCAATCAGCTTCATCAAAGTGTTGAGGGATAGTCATCATCCAAGAGCCCTGAGGTAAAGGGCCTGTCCCACCAGCATGCAACTCTATGCGATGAACGCCATCAAACTAGAAGCGGGGGCCGCGCGGAGGTCGGGTGATCCCTGTACAGGGCCGTTCCCACCAGCATGCGCCTGCATGCGGCAAGCGCAACCAAACCGGCAGCAGGGGCCGTGCGGGGGTCGAGTGAGTGGCGCAACGCGGCGCAAAGTGAGGCGAACTTGGAGCGAAGTCCAAGGTAAGTTCGCCAGGACAGAGAGGGCCACGGAGCCACACACATAGAGGGTCACGGAGGCACTTACAAATAGGTTCACGGAGGCACGATGTCGGGGCGGTGTGTAAATGTCGAGGCGACTGTGAGCCGACAAGCCGTTGCCGCGCGGAATTTTTGGATATAGTCGGTTTTTCGGAGCCCCGCGCGGTGTCGGGACGAACTCGGGACAAACTCCACACAATTCCGCACGGCTCCGGCGATCGAAGTGGGACCGGCCCCGCGACGCCGAACGGCTCAAGCTACCACGTTAGGTCGCGCTAATCGCATAGAGTTGCATGCTGGTGGGACAGGCCCTTTACTGTGCAGGAAGGAACTGCAAATGCTGGTTTGCACTGAAGATGGACACAAAGCCCTGGAGTAACTCGGCAGATCAGGCAGCATCTCTGGAGAAAATGAATAGGTGACGTTACGGATTGAGACACTTCTTCAGAATGAGAGGTGCAGAGTCAGTCTGAAGAAGGGTCTTGACTGGAAAAGTCACCCATTCCTTCTCTCCAGAGATGCTGTCCGATCACTGAGTTACTCCAGCATTTTGTGTCTATACCAGAATGCTGCCTGGATTAGAGGGTTGAAGCTTCAGGGACTGGTTGGATAAACGTGGATTGTATTCTCTGAAATGTCAGAGGTTGAGGGGAGACGTTAGAAGTATGTAAAATTATGAGTGGCATAGATAGGGTAGACAGTCAGAACCTTTACCCCCAGGGGGGAAATGTCAGTCCCGCCATCCCGGGAATTAACCTAGTGATTAATGGGTGCTTGGAACGCATTGCTGGGGATGATTGTGGAAGCAGATATGATAGCGGTGCATAAGAGCCATTCAGATAGGCAGATGGAAGTACAGGGAATAGAGGGATATGGATCACGTACAGGCAGATGTGATCAGTTTAACTTGGCATCATGTTCGGCACAAACATTGTGGGCCGAAGGGCCCGTTCCTGTGCTGTGTAACTCAGCGGCACAGGCAGCATCTCTGGAGAGAAGGAATGGGTGACGTTTCGGGTCGAAACCCTTCTTCAAATCCGAAACGTCACCCGTTCCTTCTCTCCAGAGATGCTGCCTGTGCCGCTGAGTTACTCCAGCATTTTGTGTCTACCTTCGATTTAAACCAGCATCTGCAGTTCTTTCCTGCACATTTTGTCTTGCAAAGACTCTATCCCCTACTCCCAATTCCTACGTCTTCGCCGCAACTGCACCCAAGATGAGGTGTTCCGCACCGGGATATCTGAGATGTCCTCATTCCTTTGGGAACGGGGTTTCCACTCTCCCTTCATAAATGAGGCCCTCACTCGTATGTCCCCGGTACCCCACAGCTCCGCTCCTTCTCCCCCTCCCCCAAGTCGCAACAGAGACAGAGTCCCCCTAGTCCTTGCCTTCCACCCCATACATCACATAATCCTCCAAAATTTCCACCACCTCCAACGAGACCCCACCACTAGCCACATTTTCCCATCTCCACCCCTTTCCGCCTTCCGCAGAGACCGTTCCCTCCGCAACTCCCTGGTTAACTCATCCCTTCCCAACCAAACCATCCACTCCCCAGGTACCTTCCCCTGCAACCGCAGAAGATGCAACACCTGTCCCTGTACCTCCTCCCACGACTCTGTCCAGGGACCCCGACAGTCCTTTCAGGTTAGGCAGAGGTTCACTTGCACCTCCTCCAACCTCATCTACTGTATCCGTTGTTCAAGATGTGGACTCTGATACATCGGTGAGACCAAACGTGCACTGGCGATCGGTTCGCTGAACACCTTCGCTCAGCCCGTCTGAACCAACCTGATCTCCCGGTTGTTAAACACTTTAATTCTCCGACACATTCCCACACCGACCTTTCTGTCCTAGGCCACCTCCATTATCAGAGTGAGGTCAAACACAAATTGAAGGAACAGCATATATTTCGCTTGGGCAGCTTAGAGCCCAGTGGTATGAATATAGATTTCACTAACTTCAGGTAGCCCCGGCATTCCCTCTCTCTCTCTATTCCTCCCCCAACCTAGTCATATTAGCTTCTTGTTTTCTCCTAACAGCCAACAAAGGCCTGTTTCCTTTATCATCTTTTTTGCATATCTTTCATTCATTGTTCTTTATTTCTCTACAACATCGTCTATATCTCTCGTTTCCCTTATCGCTAACCAGTCTGAAGAAGGATCCCGATCCGAAACATCACCCATTCCGTCCCTCCAGAAATGCTGCCTGTCCCGTTGAGTTAAGGGCCTGTCCCACTTGGCCGTCATTCGCGCGCCATTTGCGCGATCTGCTAGCGTGTGGGTAGCGCGGGGATGGCCGCATGCAGTGGTGTGGAGGTGTGTGGAGTGGTGTGGAAGACGGTTGTGCGGGCGCATGATGACGCGCGTGACCATCGTGGGACTGTTGCGTAAATGACAGCCCAAGTGCGGCAGGCCTTTTACTCCAGCTTTTTGTGTCTATCGTCGGTTTAAACCAGCATCTGCAGTTACTACAGAAAAGTGGGCGGCGCGACTCACGTTGCAAAGGCCCCTACAGCCTGTCTGTCTTTTAAAATTTTTTTTGTCTAGTTAAATGTAGTTGTTCCTGTTTTTTTTTTGTGCTGTTTCTAACTGTGTATGTGTGGGGGGTGGGGGGGGGGAGGGGGAAACTTTAAAAATCTCTTCGCTGCACGGGAGACCCGACCTTCTCCCTGTCAGGTCTCCGTTGTCGTTGGGGCCCAGCACCGTGGAGCGGCCTCCGACCGGGACGACATGGGGGCTCCAGTCACGGAGCCTGCGGAGCTGCGGACTTACCGTCGTGGGGCTGGCCGGCCCCGGAGCATGCGGAGCGTGTCGGGATATCGGGAGCTTGAGGGTCTGGGTGGGAGACCGATCTCCAGAGCTCCAGCAATGCACCATCTCCCGCTCGTGTCGCGGGGTTGGAATGACCCGGAGCGGGGCCGTACATTGCCCTGCGTGGCTTTAATGGCCGCGGGACATTCCAGTGCCCGCCGGGGGCTCCAACTGTGACCTTTGGGCCTGGAGCAGGGCCGTACATCACCCGGCGCGGCGCGGCTTCAATGGCCGTGGGACTTAACACCGCCCGCCTGGGGCTTGGCCATCGGGAGAGAAATGGTGCAGGGGAGAGAGAAGAAATTTGCCTTCCATCACAGTGGGGAGCAGATTCAGTGTGATGGATGTTTGTGTGAATTGAATTGTTTGTGTGTTTTGTTATGAATTGTTCTGTTTGTATGGCTGTAGAAACGGAGTTTCATTCGAGCCTCACTGAGGTTCGAATGACAAGTAATAAAATCTAATCTAATTTACTTCCTACACAGTACATGACTTGACATTGAATTCCCCCCCCATCTAATTTGCACTTCTTTCCTACACTTCTTGCACCACTGACAATCCAGTCCTTCACACTGTTTGTTATGGAGATGTACAACTCACTCTTCTCACACAGTTAACGCCTCCCCTGTTGTTCTCTGGTACATGAATAGCTTGCAATCCTGCAAGTGAACGGGTACTATTGAGTGCTCTCAAGGGCACATGCAATGACCAGGGCTAGGCTTTGATACCATCTGACCTTGCCGTCGATTCCTGCTTACCGACTTTGATGAATATCAAAGATAGACACAAAATACTGGAGTAACTCAGCGGGACAGGCAGCGTCTCTGGAGAGACGGAACGGGCCAGGCCTCTTCTTCAGACCAAGAGTCAGGGGAGAGGGAGAGCCACAGAGATAAGGAAGTGTAGGTTGTGGAAATGTGAGATCAAAGGGGACGAAGCTCAAGGAAAATCTAGAATAGATCATTGTTAGCTGATGAGTATCATATTGGACTATTGGCATTTAAAGCCTTTCACTTGCCTTGACTAACTTAAATATTCAATTCAATGATACGTTATGGTCACATGCATCTAGGTACAGTGAAATACTTTGCTTTTGCATGCAATTCGGTGAAAATCTTACAGCAGACCTCAGCTAGGCAGTACATAAAGATTCGCCACAATTCATAGTGAGAGGATTTGAGTTTAGGAGCAAGGAGGTCCTACTGTAATTGTCCAGGGCCCTGGTGAGACCACACCTGGAGTACTGTGTGCTGGTTTGAGTAAAGGACATTCTTGCTATTGAGGGAGTACAGCGTGGGTACACCAGATTAATCCCCAGGATGGCAGGACCGATATGTCATGAAAGAATGGATCAACCGGGCTTATATTAACTGGAATTTAGGATGAGAGGGGATCTTATAGAAACATTAAAAAATCCTCAAGGGATTGGACAGGGTAGATGCAGGAAAAATGTTCCCGATGTTGAGGGAGTCCAGAACCAGGGGTCACAGTTTAAGAATAAGGGGTAGGCCATTTAGGATTGAGATGAGGAAAAACTTTTTCATCCAGAGAGTTGTGAATCTGTGGAATTCTCTGCCAAAGAAGGCAGTGGAGGCCAATGCACTGGATATTTTCAAGAGAGAGTTAGATATAGCTCACATTAACAGAATCAAGGGAAAGGGGGAGAAAGCAGGAACAGGGTACTGATTTTGGATGATCAGCCATGACCATATTGAATGGTGTTGCTGGCTCGAAGGGCCGAATGGCCTACTCCTGCAACTAGTTTCTATGTTTCTCTGGCGCCGGCAAAGTTTCAAAAGTTCTTGGTGCACTTACCATCTCGCAGTGGCGAACAAGGACTGCCCCCGCACGTGGCATCATCTGCCGCTGCATGGCACATCCCTGGAATCTCGACGATGTATCATTTCTTTTTATATAAGAAGGAAATGTAGTTTAAACCAAAGAGGGACACAAAAAGCTGGAGTAACTATGCGGGTCAGGCAGCATCTCTGGAGAAAGGGAATAGGTGACATTCCCATTTATTTTCTCCAGAGATTCCTATTCCTTTTCTGCAGAGATGCTGTCTGACCCGCTGAGTTACTTCAGCTTTTTGTGTCTATCGTTGGTTTCTGTGTGTTTGTCCGAGTCTAATTGTGGCGGTGCTGCAAGCAAGGTTTCTCACTCTGCTGGTATGTTACTTGTGCAAATTACAACAGCAATGACACCTTATGAAATATAAACAAACACATTTTGAAATATCAAAATGGCTGAACAAAAACCGAAAAGAAAATGCGTTTATTTTCTGTCCTGAGCTGGGGAAGATTGGGTTAACGTACGATGAGCGTTTGTGGGCAGCAACTGTCCCGTTATGCTACTGTGCTGCCCTTTGCTGGGCTATGCAGGAGGCTGGGAAACAAGCGAAGTAGCTGAGATGCTTTTTTAAACATCATTTCCATTTGATTTCCATACAGTGGTGCAGCGGTAGAGTTGCTGCCTGACAGCGCCAGCGACCCGTGTTTGACCCCGACCTCGGGTGCAGCTGTACGCAGTTTGCGCTTTCCCTCTGTGACCGCGTGGGTTTTCTCCGGGTGCTCCGGGTTCCTCCCACATTCCAAACACCTGGGGGTTGGTCGTACATTGTCCCTAGTGTGTAGGATAGAACTAGTGTACGGGGTGATCGTTGGTCGGCGTGGACTCGGTGGGCCCAAGGAAGGGCCCGTTTCCACGCTGTTTCTCTCAATTAAACTAACACTAAGTTGCCATCTTGGTTGATGATACTGATGCAGCCATGATACAGATGGTACTGATACAGAGATCTTCGTCTCCAGAGAAACCACAGTGGTCCTGAGTATATCCTAGAAAGCGAATGGTATGTTGGCATTCATAGCAAATGGATTTGAGTACAAGAGCAGGGAGGTTCTACTGCAGTTGTACAGGGTCTTGGTGAGGCCACACCTGGGGTACTGTGTACAGTTTTGGTCTCCTAATCTGAGGAAAGACATCCTTGCCATAGAGGGAGTACAGCACCAGACTGAGTCCTGGGATGGCAGGACTTCCATATGAAGAAAGACTGGATAGACTCGGCTTGTACTCGCTAGAATCTAGAAGATTGAGGGATCTTATAGAGACTTACAAAATTCTTAAGGGGTTGGACAGGCTAGATGCAGGAAGATTGATCTCGATGTTGGGGAAGTCCAGAACAAGGGGTCACAGTTTAAGGATAATGGGGAGGTCTTTTGGGACCGAGATGAGAAAAACATTTTTCACACAGAGAGTGGTGAATCTGTGGAATTCTGTGCCACAGGTAGTTGAGGCCAGTTCATTGGCTATATTTAAGAGGGAGTTAGATGTGGCTCTTGTGCCTAAAGGGATCAGAGGGTGTGGAGCGAATGCAGGTACAGGATACTGAGTTGGATGATCAACCATGATCATATTGAATGGCGGTGCAGGCTCGAAGGGCCGAATGGCCTACTCCAGCACCTATTTTCGATGTTTCTATATGCAAGCGTCCAAGGACAATTGAAATTAATCTCCACCCTTTTCTGCTTGGCTTTGAATCCAGGAAATAGGTATCCATAGGAACTAGACTGAGGAAATCAGTCTTATGAAACCTCTCTCTCAGGCTCAGCACATTTTTAGCTTACTGAGGCTGAGGAGAATAATATGTTTATTCTGTGCAAGTAGAAACTGTAAAATAGGCAAGTCGTTTTGCAGCACAATATCATGGATACTGTTAATAATCATCCTATAGTGCAGATGATGAGATGTTTTATTTATGGAATGCAGAAGTGGCAGAATTTATGGTCCATTCCAGATCATCCCTTTGAATAAATACAATTAAAATTCAACCTCATTTTGGTGGGTTTGGAATCACTTGGTGGTTAAATCAGGTTAGTGCAACAGATTAGTTTACTTTAGTTTAGTTTAGTTCAGAGTTACAGCGTGGAAACAGGCCCTTTGGCCCACCGAGTCCACGCTGACCAGCTAGCACTCTACACGGCCACTATCCTACACACTACGGACAATTTACAATCTTTACCGCAGCCAATTACCCTACAAATCTGTATGTCATTGGAGTGTGGGCGGAAACCTGGGGAAAACCCACACGGTATCGGGGAGAACGTACAAACTCCACACAGACAGCATCCATAGTCAGGATCGAACCTGGGTCTCTGGCGGTGTAAGGCAACAACTCTACACCTGTGCCGCCCTATGCTGCATCTCTCTCTCTATATCCATATACAGTGACAACCAAGGACCTGGGCAGAGCCCGAAGTCAGTGACGGTACTCCACGGAAGTCGAGGTGATAGAACATAGAACAGTACATGTGGACAGGCCTTCTTTGGCCCACAATGTATGTGCCCAACATGATGCCTAGCTGCACTGATCTCATCTACAAGAGATACAAGATACAAGACATTGATTTGTCACATGTGCCAGTTGGCACAGTGTAATGTGATCACCATACACCCATACAATAAAATAAAGAACACAACACACGATAGAGTTCAACATAAAACATCCCCACACAGCAGAATCAAAAGTTTCCCACCGTGAGGGAAGGCACCAAAGTCAGTCTCTTCCTCTGATGTTCACCCGTGGTCGGGGCCTCCAGAGCCCCCCGCAGTCGCCGCTACGGGCAGCACGCTGCTCAGTCCCGCTCGCTGGGATGTTGGATGTCTGATGTTGGAACGGGAGGCCAACCTCAGCGGCTTGGACCTCCGAATCGGCCGCTTCCTACCAGGGTCCGCGGCGCCCCAACGTCCCCGGGCCGCGCCGGACGAAGATTCACGTTGGCGGCCCTCGGCAAAGGGCCCTAGGACTCCGCGATGTTGGTCAGCGCCGCCCGCGCTGGGAGCTCCGTGAACGCAGCCCCACGATGTTGGAGCTGCAGGCCCAACACTCCGGAGCTCCAGACGGCATTCCAGGTAGGTATCGCCCGCTCCACGGTGAATCCAACGCTGCATCGACGCTGCCAAAGCTCTGGTCCGGTCCCCGGTCACCGGTAAGAAAGGCCGCTCCGATCCAGCTGGTAGGCCGCGAGTTGGGGGTGCGAGGACGCGACTCGGAGAAATCGTCGCATCCTCGCCTGGAAGCAACTGGGAAGCATTCCCCCTCCCCCCTCCCCCATATAAAAAACTAAAGAATCCCCAAAACAAACAGTTTAGACAAACTAAAATTTAAAAAAATAGGATAAAGACGAACAGACTGAGGCGCCTTCAATGCAGCACCCCTAGTGGTTCACCAGCCTAAAAGCCTATTAAATGTCACTATCATATCTGCCTCTACCAACACCCACAGCAATGCGTTCCTGGCCCCCACCGCTATGTTTGTGACAAGAGTTTAACCGTAGCCGTCTCACGGTCCTCTGGTATCTCAATAGTAGTCAAAGAGAACATAGAACGTAGCGCAGTACAGCCTCTCCCTCCCACAGTGTCTGTGCCGAACATGATGCCAACTTAAACTGATGTCCTCTGCCTGCACGTGACACACATTCACTGCATATCCACGTGCCTGTTGAAAAGCTTTCACAATGCCATTATTGAATCTGCTTGCAGCACCAACCTTGACAGTAACTCAGAGGCAAGCTTGCATAAGCCAGGAAGACTCCAGCGAAAAGCTGTAGATATCATTTATACATATATCGACTGAAATTCAGAGAGATCGGGATCCTCCCTCATTCCCTACATCGCAGTTCACGCTCAGGAAGATCTCCCAGACGAATCTAATCTAAGGATTACATGCACTAAAAATTGAGAGTTGCATACTTTACCGATTATGTTGAAGAGAAGATTAATTTAGTTTCGTTTAGTTTCAACCCACCACTATCTGTGTAGAATAAACAAGCCCTGTGCATCTCTATTTTATAGATACAGCACGGAAACAGGCCCTTCAATCCACCGATTCCGTGCCGACCAGCGATCCCCGCGCATTACTATCCCAGTGCTACACTATCCTACACACTCTACGGATAATTTACATTTATACCAAGTCAATTAACCTAGAAACCTGTACGCCTTTGGAGTGTGGGAGGAAACCGAAGATCTCGGAGAAAACCCGCGCAGGTCAGGTGGAGAACGTGCAAACTCCGTACAGACAGCACTCGTGGTCGGTATCGAACCTGGGTCTCTAGCGCTGTACGTGTTGTAAGACAGCAACTCTACCGCTGCGCCACCGTGTGTGTCGTGTTGTAGATTTCCACACTGGGACAAATGTCTACACTATCTATCCTTCTCATAACTTTACATACTTCCATCAAGTCTTCCCGTCACCTCCGACCGACAATGAAACAAAGAGAATGAAAAAGTAAAAAAGTTATTTTATATTAAATCTGTAGCACGATTATACGCGGTCAGTAGTCAATAAACCAGTTCCTCTCCATGTTCCAGTTGGAAATGTGGCCATGCCGTTACATTTGCCAACAGGCAAAAGAACACAAATATTTTTATGTTCCCGAGTTTTTCTGCTTGTGTTAAGTTGCTCAGACGTTTACTGGATACTCCCCCCCATCCCCCCACTGTTGTCGCCATTGCAACTTCCTGTGCGTCTTGGAAATAGCTTTCTCCTTGCGAGGCAGCGGATGTTGGGGAAATGTCGACAGTCAGTGTGCTTTTCTGCTGGTCCTGTTCTGCAATGTTGTTGAGAGTCTTTCTGTCACCCCGCAGATTTTGTTAAGTTTTGCCAGAGCAGTTCCAATTTATGCAGCAGTTCCTTCGTCTTCCTCACTGAAGGCCTTTTAGGATTTTGTACTGTTTTCTTCGATTTGCAACATTTTCCCTACGGATATAAAATGTTAACACGTCATGTATTGTCTGTATAAGGTTCGGAGGCAGAGATCACAGCATTAATCAGGACAGTGTAGGGAGGAACTGCAGATGCTGGTTTACACCGAAGATAGATACCAAAATGATGGAGTAACTCAGCGGGACAGGCAGCACCTCTGGATAGACGGAATGGGTGACATTTCGGGTCGAGACCCTTCTTCCGAAGGCTCCAGAGATGCTGCCTGTTCCGCTGAGTTACTCCAGCATTTTGCGTCCATCTTTTTATTATAGATCAGGACAGGACATGAACAGGCCCTTCGGCCCACAGTGTCCGTGCCGACCATGATGTCAAGATAACCTAATCCTATCTGCCTGCACGTGATCCATATCTCTCCATTCCCTGCATATCCTCGTGCCCATCCAAAAGCCTTTTAAACGCCACTATCCAACCCGCTTCCACCACCCTGGTTAGTGTTTCCGCCACATAGTCCCGTCACACGTACACACACGTACACATACACACGTACACACACACGTATATGTACACACACACACACACATGCGCACACACACACACACACACACACACACACACACACACACACACACACACACACACACACACACACACACACACACACACACACACACACACACACACACACACACACACACACACACACACACACAGCATGTTCCAGGCACCCACCACTCTCTGAGTAAAAAACTTGCCAGCACGTCCCCTTTCCCCAGATTGTCCAGGCATTTTCAAATGCATTGAATAATGTATTTTGCAACTTAAAGTTAAAAGTTACAAAATACTTTGAAGGTTGCAGTTTATATCGATCAAACCGAACAATTGTGGAAACTGCAACGACTTAATGGATATCATCGCTGAGATCGATCCATCATGGCTGTGAAACTGAAGAAAGAACCTAAATCTTGGAGAGTAATAGATTGGTAATTATTGATAATTGTGGCAATATCCCACATTAAATGTAACCTTGGATAATATTGCTGATTGATTGAAAGATGCAACTTGGAAACAGGTTCTTTGGTTCACAAAGTCCAAGCTGACCATGGATCACCCGTTCACACTAGTTCATGTTATAGGAGCAGAATTAGGCCATTCGGCCCATCAAGTCTACTCTGCCATTCAATCATGGCTGATCTATCTTTCCCTCTCAAACCCATTGTTCTGCCTTCTCCCCATAACCCCTGACACCTGTAATAATCTTAAAAATACCCAATGACTTGGCCTCCAAAAGGATTCCACAGATTCACCACCCTCTGACTAAAGGAATTCTTCCTCATCTCCTTTCTAAAGGTACGTCCTTTATTCTGAGGCTGTGGCAATCTCCCACTAGTGGAAACATCCTCTCCACATCCACTCTATCCTGGCCTGCTTGTCTAGTTGTTCCTCATCCACTCCCTGCACACAACAGGGGGCAATTTTACAGAGGCCCATTAACACACTTTTTTATTAACGTGAGAGGGAGAACGTGTAAACTCCACACAGACAGCGCCCGAGGTCAGGCTCGAACCCTGGGCCCTTGACGCTAGGAGGCAGCAGCTCTACCAGTGCTGCCCATCCGTCGCTGACCATCCGTTGAAAAGCAGACTTTACAATACTTACAATTGGGAAAGATATCAGCAGGTGGATTGGAGAGAGAATAGAAACCAAGTACTATATTGAAAGAATATGCAAACCTAATCGGTTCCAGCACAAAAGATCTTGTAATTTTACTTCCAGAGTTGTATACTTCTTGACAAAATATACCTTATTAGTCTGCAACACATGCGCCTAGAAAAGAGATAGTTAACATATCTGGTTTAATAATTAATCAACAGTTTTGACTTCTGTATCTTAGGATGGCACAGTGGCCCAGTGGTAGAATTGCTGCCTCACAGCACCAGAGATCCAGGTTAGTTTCTGACTAAGGGTGCTGTCTGTACAGCGTCTGTACATTCACCCTGTCACCACGTAAATTTTCTCTGGGAGTACTGGTTTTCTCCCACATTCCAAAGACGTACAGGTTTGTAGGTTACTTGGCTTCGGTAAAATTGTCCCTAGTGTGCAGGATAGAACTGGTGTATGGGTGATCGCTGGTGGGCATGGACTCGGTGGGCCGAAGGACCTGTTTCCATGCTGTATCACTAAACCAAACAAAATCAAACTAAGCTGAACTGAATTAAAATAAACTAAAATAAACTAATCGAATCTTCATCATAATCTGTAAAGTACGCAACTCTCAAATTTTAATTCAGGTTATCCTTAAATTAGATTAGTCTGCGAGATATTTATGGGTTGAGCTGCTTTGCAGGGAATAAAGGATGTCTCTTTAAACTTTAGATGATATAGACGTGATATCTACAGCTTTTCGCTGGAGTCTTCCTGGTTTATCCAAGCTTGCCTCTCAGTTACTGGAATGAAATTGAGGACATGCTGAGCGGAGGTCAATTGTGGCGGCAGGGCTGAGCTATATATAAACATTTCAATCCTTATCTGTGCACAGTCAAAACTATAGAAAGTTTATGACACAGAAAGAATGTATAAGAAGGATGCTGGAAAATCGAAGGTAGACAACAATGCTGGAGGAACTCTGTGGGTGAGGCAGTATCTATGGAGCGAAGTTCGAAGAAGGATTCCAACTCGAAACATCACCTATCCATGTTCTTCAGGGATGCTTCCTGACCCGCTAAGTCACTCCAGCACTGGCTTCATAGCGTGTAATTATGTTTTCATATCTTCTGTTTGCTTTCCTAATTATCCCCCATTAATTTCACTTTAAAAACTTTTATACCTCTCCAAATTTCCTGCAGAATTAATCACTTGGTATTTCAAATGCATTTAGTTTAGATTAGAGAGACAGCACGGAAACACACCTTTCAGCTCACCGAGTCTGCGCCGTCCAGGAATCCCCATACACTAGTACTATCCTAATAACCCATTTACCAGTGCCCTTCCCTAATAACCCATTTACCAGTGCCCTCCCCTAATAACATTTAACAGTGCCCTCCCCTAATAACATTTAACAGTGCCCTCCCCTAATAACCCATTTACCAGTGCCCTCCCCTAATAACATTTAACAGTGCCCTCCCCTAATAACCCATTTACCAGTGCCCTCCCCTAATAACCCATTTACCAGTGCCCTCCCCTAATAACATTTAACAGTGCCCTCCCCTAATAACATTTACCAGTGCCCTTCCCTAATAACCCATTTACCAGTGCCCTCCCCTAATAACATTTACCAGTGCCCTACCCTAATAACATTTAACAGTGCCCTCCGCTAATAACCAATTTAACAGTGCCCTCCCCTAATAACCCATTTACCAGTGCCCTTCCCTAATAACCCATTTACCAGTGCCCTCCCCTAATAACATTTACCAGTGCCTTCCCCTAATAACATTTAACAGTGCCCTCCCCTAATAACCCATTTACCAGTGCCCTCCCCTAATAACATTTAACAGTGCCCTCCCCTAATAACGCATTTAACAGTGCCCTCCCCTAATAACATTTAACAGTGCCCTCCCCTAATAACCCATTTAACAGTGCCCTCCCCTAATAACCTGTTTAACAGTGCCCTCCCCTAATTTCCTATTTACCGATTTCTTCCCAGATTTGATTTAATGGTGCTCTGACCACATGGGTTTCAAGCCTAAAGATGTTGAACAATTCACATCTTTCACGCTACATGTTAAACATGGCACTGTTAAATGTTATTAGGGGAGGGCACTGTTAAATGTTATTAGGGGAGGGCACTGTTAAATGTTATTAGGGGAGGGCACTATTAAATGGGTTATTAGGGGAGATGGTTGGGATATTACTCGGCTGGTAAATGTGGAATTAGGGGAGGCCTAATTTTGCATTCCCAGAATATGATGCAAAATGATTGAGTAGTGGGAGACGGGCAGTGGGAAAGAAGGAGGAAGGAAAGGAGAATGAGAGGAAGGGAGAAGGTGAGATGGGAGTGTTGGAGAGAGAGGGAGTGTCAGACAGATGGAAGGTTTGAGAGAAAAAGACAGTGCCAAGAGAGGGAGATAGTGTGTCATAGAGAGAGTGTGTGCGAGAGAGAGGGAGAAGAGAGAGAGAAGAGAGAGGTTGTGTCTCTCTTTGCTCCGATGGCTGAGAAGTTTCAAAGTGACATTTCAAGGATTTTTGCCGAAGGAAGAGGGACAACGTCGAACTGCAGAAACTTCCCTTACAGGATCTCTAATAATAATATATTTTATTTATAGGGTGCCTTTCAAGACTCTCAAGGACACCTTACAATGAACACAAGCATAAAACAGAAACAACATATACAGCCACAATACACAATTCGGAGAGTTGTGAGAGATCTCTCCATTAATTGTGGAATTCCTGCGTTCTACTGGAGCGCCGTGGGAGCGGCTGTGGCTGGCGGATTGCCAAGAGTACCTGGAGACCAGGGGGTAGAAACCTGTGCAGTGCTTTTGTCGTTTCTAACACCGGATCTCTGCCCCGATACCGTTTTGCCCAGAGCAGGCTGCCTGGGCTTAATGAAGAGAAGGCACGTTTTGCTTCCGGCAGTTTCCGGAGGCTCGGTAGGGCTGTGAAAAGCCTCCCAAGAGCTGCCCTCGGCTGTGGAGTTGAGTGTGGGGATTTACCGTAGTCGGCTGGAGAGAACTGCTTCTGTTGCTTTTTCGGACTGTGACTGACTCTGAGATCGCTCTTGAGCTGAGACTGCTGGTGTCCCTGGTGCTGGTTTGTGCCACTGTCATGATTGCAGGGGCGGGGGCTCGGTCTCGGACTCGGAGTTTACGCAGCTGCTGCTTCGGCTGCGGCTTCAGGGTCAATCGAGGATGAGCCTTATGTTGACTTGAGTGGTAATAAATACGGCATCTCGGTACAAACCGGGTTCCTGTATCGGGGAGGATGGTGCTCCAGGTGTCAGTGGGTTGGCGAATTGCACGGATTCCAGTGCTGTGTCTCGAGGGGTCGTTATCTGCGAGATTCCAGACTTTGGACCGCATTTTGTGGCCCGATCCGGCCTTAGTACGCTGCAGCGGAGTGTCTCGTGAAGGTTAATGGTGCGTTGTTGGCTCCCATTCACTTTGGGAGGGGGGTTCGTCAGGGGTGTCCCATGTCTGGTCAGTTGTACTCCTTACATTCACTGACCCTGGTGACCTGCGGAGGATGCGTGAATGCCAGCAGGTTTTCTGAGTATCCTGAGGGTATCCTGAGTCTCCCGATAGAGGAGGGCGGCCAGTCCTTGGTATGCGAGCTAGCAATTTGGCAGTCTAGCTATTTAGCCAGCTATCTCGTTATCCAGCTAGCTTGCTAACTGTCTGTCTAACTAGCTATATAACTATTTAGCTGCAACTATTTCACTATCTATAGGGCCTGTCCCACTTCCACAACCTAATTCACGACCTCTGCCGACCCTGCAGCATGGTCGTCACGAGGTCGCAGGAGGCCGTAGGAGGTCATAGGTAGGTCGTAGCAGGCCGTGATGCTAGTGGTTGTTGCCCGCGGCATCATGTAGGTCGGGGCGATTTTAGTGGGTCAGTGGCAGGAAGGCCCTGCCGGAGGAGATGACATTGTAGGCGTGGAGCACCACCCACCTCCTCTATCTGGGGTTTTACCCGAGTCCCATTGAGGATGCTTGGCCGGCGAACTGGCTGGAGCTGGAGACGAAAGTCTGGCTGGGGCGCTGGTCAGGCCTGCTTGGAGTTCTTTCTTTCCAGGGGAGGGTGCTGGTCATACACCAGCTGGTGGCCTCCATGTTGTGGTACTGGCTGGCTACTCTTGTCCCGCCCTCTATATTTGCAACTGCATTACAGAAGAAGCTGGTGGATTTATTTTGGGGAGATAGGAAGCACTGGGTTTCCGCAGCGGTCCTGAGTCTCCCGATAGAGGAGGGCGGCCAGTCCTTGGTATGCGAGCTAGCAATTTGGCAGTCTAGCTATTTAGCCAGCTATCTCGTTATCCAGCTAGCTTGCTAACTGTCTGTCTAACTAGCTATATAACTATTTAGCTGCAACTATTTCACTATATATAGGGCCTGTTCCACTTCCACAACCTAATTCACGACCTCTGCCGACCCTGCAGCATGGTCGTCACGAGGTCGCAGGAGGCCGTAGGAGGTCATAGGTAGGTCGTAGCAGGCCGTGATGCTAGTGGTTGTTGCCCGCGGCATCATGTAGGTCGGGGCGATTTTTCTAGCATGATGAAAAACGTCCACGAGTAAAAAAGATCGTGAATTAGGTCGTGAAAGTGGGACAGGCCCTTAACTATTTAGCCATATAACTATTTAGCTATATATCTAGATGGGTAGATAGCTGCAGTACATGGCTAGATGATGAGATGGCTAGTTAGTTCGCTGGCTACCTGCCTAGACAGCTGGCTAGATAACACGTTGGCTAGACAGCCAAACATTTAGGTAGCTAGAGCACAACATAGGTAGGTAGCTAGCTAGTTATCTTGCTATCTGGCTTGCCATCTAGCCAAATGGCCATCTACCCAAATAGCCAGCTAGCCAGCTAGTCAATTAGCCAGCTTGCCAGATAGCCATCTAGCAAACTAGCCAACAGGACAAGTAGCCATCTAATAATCGAAATATCTAAGTGGTTTGCTAATTACTTGGCTAGCTATGTAGCTATCTAGCCATTTATTTTTACTATCGAGCTAACTAGCTGGTTACCTACCTAGCGTTTGGCGGTCTAGCTATCTTATCTCACTCTCTATCCAACTATCTAGTTATCTAGCTGGCTGGCTAACTAAATATCTAGCTATCCAGCTGTCCACCTAGCTATCTAGCTATATAGCAAGCTAGTTATCTAGCTATCCAGCTAACTAGCTATTTAGTTATCTAACTATCCAGATAGACAAATAACAAGATAGATACATGGCTAGATAACTACATGGCCAGTGGCTAAATGGCCAGCTGGCTACGTAGCCAACTAGCTAGTTAGCCAGCAAAATTGTCGCCACTGTCGCCAAAAAATGTTCAACATTTCGCCTGAAGTCGCCCAAAAAATTGCCTAAGTGGGACAGCCCATTAGAGAGCCTCAGCATTGCATCCCAGTTTTGTACTCTAGCCCTCTTTAAATCAATGCTAGCATTGTTTTTGCCTTACTGCCGATTCGACTTGCAAATTAACTTTTTGGGAATCGTGCAACAGCCCTCCCAAGTCCCTTTCCATCTCTGATATCTGGATTCTCTCCCCATTTAGAAAATAGTCTACGCCTTTATTCCTACTACCCAAATGCATGACTCCACAATTTGCTACACTATACTGTATCTGCCACTTCTTTACCCAATCTCCTTCCGCACTCTACACTACCTGCCCCTCTACCTATTTTTGTACCGTCTGCAAGGGGGTGTTCACAGAGAGAGCGAGAGAGAGCGAGAGAGTTTTCTCCGGAGTGTTGGTGGGTGAGATAGAAGGTCCTATTATGAGAGGAATGGATTGGGTAGACAGTCAAAGTCTTGAGGTGAGAGGGGGAATGTTTAAAGGAGATTAATGAGGCAAGTTTTTTGTACATGGAGTGTAGCAGGTGCTTCGGATTCATTGCCGGGGGAGGTGGTGGAGGCAGATATGACAGTGACGTTTAAGATGCAATGTAGAAAGG
Source organism: Raja brachyura (assembly GCA_963514005.1). The sequence continues at coordinate 30,613,745 of OY740810.1, forward strand.
TACACAAACAAGCAGGGAATGGAGGGATACAGAGTGGGTGTAGACAGATGGGATTAGGTTAATTTGGCATCACGGTTGGCACAGATATCGTGGGCTGGAATGCCTGCTTGATTATTATACAGTTTTTATGTAATCCCTTACTTGGAACTGTAATCAAAGGCTTTGTGCAAAACAGCATAAATAATATCGGAATAAATCTCCCAGCAACCTTCTTCACAAGCAGCCACCTACATTAATTATGCATGACTTGCTCTTTACATTTTTATGATGTCTCTCTCTAATTAGCTAATTAACAAAACTTTATCCCTAATCAGTACTGTTAAATGCTAAATGTCGAAGCCATAATCATTAATATTATAATAAATAAGAGATAATGGTACCACGGTAAATAAGAGTATATAATATTGGGGCCTGTTCAGAGTGCGCTTTATCACAGGGCGGCACGGTGGCGCAGCGGTAGAGTCGCTGCCTTACAACGCTTGCAGCGCTAGAGACCCGGGTTCGATCCTGACTACGGGTGCTGTCTGTACGGAGTTTGCACGTTCTTCTCGTGGGTCAGCCGGGTCAGGCAGTATCTCTGGAGAAAATGGAAGGGTGACGTTTCAGGTCAGGGCCGTTCTTCAGTCTGACGCTTTCCAGCTTTTGCTGTTTTTTGACTTTCAAGCAAAAAGCTTACTTTATTATGCTTAATACTTCTCAGTAAAATGGCCTACATTCATCCTCAACCTCTCGGGTATTCTATGTCTCAGAAAATTTGAGATCTTACATAATGTCACTGCATTACAAAGATACACACATAATGCAAAGGGTAGGGCAGCATCTCTGGAGAAAATGGCTAGGTGAAGATTTGGGTTGGGTCCCTTCTTGCTGACTGCGTTGGAACCTGATTGTGCTGGAAGAAACTGCAGGATCTGGTTTATACAAAGTGCTGAGATAACCAGACTGAAGAAAAGTCCCAACCCGAAACGTCACCCATCACTTCTCTCCAGAGATGCTGCCTGCCCTGCTGAGTTACTCCATCACTTGGTGTCTATTTTTTGGAAACTTATTGCACTGAAATCCATGAAAGGCATTTCAGAGGCTCAATGCACCTGCTGCCTCTGTTGTGTTGCACAAATATTATGATTGATAATCTTACATTTTCTTGGCATGTATTCTTGGCAGATGCTCATTCATTTTATCCTCAAGTACAGATGCTAGTAACATCACTGAACAAGTGAGACAATACACTAAAAGATATTTTGAAGAAGGGTCCCGGCGCACAACATAACCCAATCCTTTTCTCCAGAGATGCTGCCTGCTTCGCTGAGATACTCCTGCTTTTTGTGTATGTCTTTGATTTAAACCAGCATTTGCAATTATTTTCTACACGTACTAAAATATCTATGAACTCCCAATTTATCTCTTCTAACTTTCCAAAGTAATAGAGTGGATTGAGAGAATGACTCACCAGCTAATTGTACCTATACCTATATCCATGGGTTTATAAGGCACCGTAGTCAAGGACCTCTGGTTTTCTAACCAACAAAAATATTCTGAAGTAGGATCATTTTTTAATCATTAGTTAGAGTACAGAGTAGGAGGAAAATATTCATAAATAAATAATTTCTGATACAGGTTCACCATTGATTTTAAGGCAACTGGTAGACCAGCGCCTCCTTTAATCTGGACAAAATTATGAGACGCACTTGAAATCCCCCCCGGAAGTCCCCCAGAAAATGTGGTGCCTAGGCCGGGTGCGGGGGCCAATCTCAACCTCATCGGGACCTCCGTGCCGATCAGTGGGTCGAATTTGCCGGCTGCGACCAGGGCTCTGGAACTCCAGGCTGGACGGAGCCGGCAGATCCGTCCCCATAGACAACTTCCGAGGCCGACTTTGCGGGCCATTACCTTGGCTCCTCGTCTGCGCAGATGGACTGTTCTGGAACCATTGGACTGCTCTTGGTCCGACCAATACAGATAATCCAGAAAGGCTCTGGAACCAAGGGTGCATTAAAATTGGTGGTGAACCTGTAAGCCCTTTTGTGACCAAGGCTATCAAAGTGTACAACCTGTTACATTAAAACACGGGATCCCACTTTGTTGCAACAAAATCACACCAACAGCAACAAGCTGTATAGTCAGAGGGTGGTGAATCTGTGGAATTCTTTGCCACAGAATGCTGTGGAGGCAAAGTCAGTGGATATATTTAAGGCAGAGATAGATAGATTGTTGATCAGTACGGGTGTCAGAGGTTATGGGGAGAAGGCAGGAGAATGGGGTAAGGAAGGAGAGATAGATCAGCCATGATTGAATGGCGGAGCAGACTTGATGGGCCGAATGGCCTAATTCTACTCCTATCACATGATCTGGCATAGAAGGAGGCCATTTGGCCCACTGAGTCAATGCAGGCTCCTAGTCGAGCAATCTAGTGGGACCCATTCACATCACAGTTACCTTTTGAAAATGCAGATTGTCTCAATTCCCACTTTCTCCACAGACAGCAACTTTATATTTTTTAGTTTTACAGTTAGAGCATGGATTCAGGCCCTTCGGCCCACCAAGTCCTCAGCGACCATTGATCCTCACACACTGGTTATTTCGGGATAAAGTACAGAATCCAATTATCCCATAAATCCTGCATTTCTTTGGATAGTGGGAGGAAACTGGAGCGCCTGGAGAAAGCCCAAATGATCACAGGGAGACCTGACTATGGCAATGCCGCAAAAACACGGAGCCTCTTGCGTGTGGGATCAGTGGACTATTTCTGTACAGTTGGCAAATCGGGGATGTGCTCAGGTGTGGCAATACTCCACAGGACTGTTTGTGAGAAAATATTGGCACACGTAACAATAAACGCACCATTGAAGCACAGACAGGATCACACACATCCAAGGCCATTCCTCTTCTGGGAGAGATAGTATTGGTGCAGCTGGAGGTTAGGTGAAGCTCAGTTGTGTGTGCTCAACGCAAAATCAGAAAGGGTGCCCGAAGTTGTAAATGGTGCAGCGTGGGACTGGATGTGAAGTATCCCGACAGTCTTTGGGAGGATGCTACTAGCTTGAGACAGACAGAGCGAAATGCTGGAGCCAGGAGAACAAAGGAGCTCAATGAACACGGTCACGTCATTGACATCTGGTGGGAGCAGAGCTGAATGTAACTTCACGGCTAAGGCAGCGTGGCCTTGAGAAGATAAGGTGCCTGGAACGGACAGATTGCAAAATAACTCTATAATGAGAAGTAGATATGAACAGTCTCCCTAGCCTTATACGGAATGAAGATGTGCTTTGTTGATTCAGCCCTTGGAGGAGTGACAGCTTGAAATGATTGACTTGGGAGCCTTGGGGTAGAACAAAGGCTTCCTTTCCAAGATTGATGGAAAATTAGTATAAAAGAGGGGCGGTCTGAGCCATCGGCAGCGACAATCCGAGAACAACCATCACAAGATGGAGGGACCTGAGTTAGAAGCTCAGAGAAGACTACTTCCCTACCAACAGAGTGGATATGGCCATTACACTCAAACAGTTAATATCTGACACCAAGTCATGGGTTTTGTGATTTAGTTTAAGAAATGATAAGTTGAAATAGTAAAGTAAATGAGAAGTTAGTAGAAGTCAATTGTTTGCATGCATGTTTAAAGCTATAGGCCTGTCCCACTTAGGAGATTGTTCAGGCGACTGTCAAGTTGTTGGCAGTCGCTTAAAAACTGGCGAATGGAACCGACTGTCAGAGTGGAACACAGACACACACACACAGACACACACACACAGACACACACACACAGACACACACACACAGACACACACACACACACACACACACACACACACACACACACACACACACACACACACACACACACACACACACACACACACACACACACACACACACACACACACACACACTGCTTCCTTCACCAGCCCGTTATACAGGTGGGGGACAGGGCAAGCGGGGAGCGCTGACTGAGTGAAATTCACACGATGCAAAGCCAAGGTGATACCTCGATGAAAAGGAAGGTTGGCGCTGTAATTAAGATGGCTAAAGCACAGTGTACGGGGGGGCGGATGGGGGAGAAGGGAGGAGAAGGAGGAAGAAGGAGTGGAGACAACTTTTAAGAAGCCAGGGATACACGGCTATGAAGCTCGGCGGACGTTAACATTGCTGGTCGGTTATCCTTGGTTCTGAAAACTACCGCTTAAGGGCCTGTCCAACTGTACGATGTAATTCAAGAGCTCTCCCGAGTTTAAAAATAAGTCAAACTCGTGGTAAGCACATAGAATGTATGTAGCGCATACGTCGTAGCTCGGGACGTCTCTTAGCGGCTCGTAACGCTAACGGCAGGTACTCGGGAAATGCGGTAAGCTCATGAAGACTCATGAAGATTTTTGAAAAATGTCCACGAGTGCCCAGAGTACCTACGAGCAGCCATTACCGTAATTCTCCGAGTTCGAATCAGGGGAAGTTCGGGAGAACTTGAATTAGCATGTGCAGTGGGACAGACCCTTTACGTTTTTCTTTCCCAATGAGCCAATGAAATTCAGCAGTCAGCACCGGCTACAACCTACGAGAACCTTCGACCTCCTGGCAACCCACTAGGGCCTCCTGGTGACCTCCTGGTGACCCACCTACGGCTAAAAATTTCTCGCTACTCTCCGTGGCGGCTTCATTCTAGTCACCGCTAATTTTTCAACATGTGCCGACCATGTGGCGACTGCAGAGTCTCCTGCAGTCACCTAAAAGGTCTCCTAAGTGGGACAGGCCCATAAATCTCGAGTATTAATAAAGATTAAGTTGTACTAAACTAAACTAAACCTTGGTTTAGAGTCTTTTGTTTGACACGTCAGTTGATACCCTACAGAGGTAATAGGGTCAACAATGGTATCAGCCCATGAGATAGTACATGGAGATGCAAAATAACAACCAATTTTTCGATTCGTAATAATTTACTTTAGATTTACCCCTTTAATATAGATGCAATTAAAAGTCAACCACGTTGGTGGGTTTGGAATCACCTGGTGGTTGAACCAGGTACGCACAACAGATTTGTTTAGTTTAGTTTATACTACGTAGGAAACAGGCCCTTCGGCCCACCGTGTCCGTGCCGACCTGCCATCACCCTGTACACTAGCACTAAACTACACCCCAGGGACAATATGCAATTTATCGAAGCCAATTAACCTACAAACCTGTGCATCTTTGGAGTGTGGGAGGAAACCAGGCGGTCACAGGGAGAACATACAAACTCCATGCAGACGGGACCCGTAGTCAGGATCGAACCTGGGCCTCTGGCGCCGTAAGGCAGCAACTCTACCTCTGTGTCACCGTGCCGCCCACTTGAGATATTCCATAACTTTTACTATTGGTTATATTCTTTCTATCTCCGTACTCCTATTTCAGAAAGTCCTGAGGGGAAAAAAAGATGCACATTTGACAATCGTCTATCATCACCTCAGGATCTTTCAAAGCAATTTCCAAGCACCTATAAGTACATTATATGGTGTAGTTGTCATGTGGGAACAAACATGACTCCTGTTTACAATCTTATATTAAAGATGGTTAGAGAGTTAGATAGAGCTCTAGGGGCTAGTGGAGTCAAGGGATATGGGGAGAAGGCAGGCACGGGTTATTGATAGGGGATGATCAGCCATGATCACAATGAATGGCGGTGCTGGCTCGAAGGGCCGAATGGCCTCCTCCTGCACCTATTTTCTATGTTTCTATGGTGGAACTGACAATGTAAACCTCTCTCTCTGTGGGTTGAACCAATCCATTATTAATCGGCAACAGGATATCTGCATTATTAATCTGTCAATGGAACTATTACAAGGCCCGGAAAGCACTTGCTTTCGTGGAGACCTCGAATCTGGAGTTGTAATGCTGATAAAACCATCAGCGTTCATCTCCATTACGGCATATTTGTGGCTTCTGCTCCTGTGTAATTTAACGTGGAAATCAAAAAGCTGCTTTGTCTGCTGACGAGAAGAGAAACCAGTTATGTTACACTAGAGAAACGATATATTTTTTGTTAAATGGGCAGCAGGGTGGCACAGTGGTAGAGTTGCTGCTTCACAGCGCCAGAGACCCGGGTTCGATCCCCACTACGGGTGCTGTCTGTACGGAGTTTCTCCCTTCTTCCCGTGACTGCGTGGGTTTTCTCCGAGATCTTCGGTTTCCTCCCACACTCCAAAGACGTACAGGTTCGTAGGTTGGCTTGGTATAAATGGAAAAATTGTCCCTGGTGTATGTAGGATAGTGTCAATGTGCGGGAATGACTGGTCGGCGCAGACTCGGTGGGCCGAAGGGCCTGCTTCCGCGCTGGGTCTCTAAACTAAACTAGTTGATTTGTCATCTTTAAAAGTATTTCTGAACAAATCACGCTGAAAGAAAGAAAGCACTGAAAACCCTGCAACTGACTACGTGGGATCCAAGGCCGTATTAACGGCTTACAAATCCTTAATTACTCTTTAACAAATTCCCCCGCATGCATAAACTAATTTTATATTTGTACATTCTAATCCCTCAGAAAATATTTCACATTGTAATGAATTTTAAAAGAGTAAAAGTAATTTGATATTATCCAGGAAGTTTATTTATGATAATTCTTCTCCTCCCTTAATCATTTTTTGATCTTTTGTCTTTTATAGTCTCCCTGCAAAATGTTTAATATGGTAATTAAAATTGTGGCATCAATCATGATGCTCGATCAATAATGAATACAGTGGCACACAGTACAGTGAACTATAGGGCTCTGGGGAGTGTTGCAGAGCAGAGCATTCTCAGAGCGCGGGTACATAGTTATTTGAATGTGGCACCACAGGTAGATACGGTGGTCAAAAAGTCTTTTGGCACGTTGGCCTTCATCAGTCAAAGTATTGAGTGTAGAAGTTGGGAGATCATGTTGCAGTTGTATAAGATGTTGGTGAGGCCATATCTAGAGTATTGTGTTCAGTTCTGGGCACCATGTTGTAGGAAAAGTGTGGTAAAGGGTCTCGCTTGGAACAAGACCAGCTCTGTCAGGACCCTGAATGATGGTCTCCCCAGGTCTCTCCTCTGTCCTAGCTCCTCTACGCTTCAACATTTAGGTGAGTGACTTGCCAACTACCTCGTCCAGGAAGTTTGCATACGCAGATGACCTTGCTCTTGCCTACCAGGCAGCTGCCCTTGAGGATATCAGCAGAATGCTAACCCAATACTTGAAGGGGATGGAGGAGTACTTCACCATCTGGTGACTTCGCCCCAACCCATCTAAAACAACTGTCACTGTCTTTCACCTCAGCAATCGGCTCGTCAATGCAAAGCTCCGAGTGTCCTTTTGTGGTAAGCCGGTGAAGAATGACGAATTCCCCAAGTACCTCGGAGTCACCCTGGATCGCACCCTCACCTATCGTGAACACCTGTAGAGAGTGGCCGATAAACTGAAAGCAAGGGTCAACGTCATCAGGAAACTTGCAGCCAATGCACACACCCTCCTCGACTTAGCCCTAAGCTTACACACCCTCCTCTACTTAGCCCTAAGCTTAGCCCTAGTCTACTCAACAGCCGAGTTTTGCTCAACAGCTTGGGCTAATAGCTGCCACACCAAACGAGTTGACACTGTCCTTCACTCTGCAATGCGAGTCATCACAGGAACGCTTAAGTCAACACCTTTGCCGTGGCTTCCTGTCGTCTCTCCTATCGCCCCTCCCAGCATTCGCAGAAGGGAGAGGATATTGAAAGATTGGTGCACCATCGAGGCCAGCCCTGACCTTCCCATCCATGCTGACTTGAACAATCTGCCGGGCAGTGTGCCTGAACGGCAACAAACCCTTCTGGTCTTGCGTTAAATCCCTGGAAGGCTTTGACTCCAAGACTGAGCCTGGAAAGATGCCAACACCAACAATGGAGAGGTCATCACAGACCCCATAGTGAAACCACCGGGTTTTGATCTCCATCGCAAGCAATGGCTAACCCAGAACACAACCTGCACGCTCCATGCAAGACCAGCCCGTCACCTGCATAAGTGGGGGATGACAGACAGCCCTGCTTGCTACTGTGGACATCCAGACCAGACCATCCCACACATCATGAATGACTGCTCACTGAGGCTTTTCACTGGTGGCATCAAAGCCATCCACCTAGTAACTGATGCTGTCCTGGCCTGGATGTCTACCCTTGATCTACAACTTTAGGCTGTGCACGCCGTACGCAAGAAGAAGAATAGGAAAGATGTTGTCAAGCTGGAAAGGGTGTAGAGAATATTTACGAGGATGTTGCCAGGACTCGAGGGCCTAATGTATAGGGAGAGGTTGAGCAGGCTGGGACTCTATTCCACGGAGTGCAGGAGGATGAGGGGTGAGCTGCATAAAATCGTGAGGAATAGATGCAGGGGCCGCGGAAAGATTTTGTAAGTGGTGGGGGGGGGGGGGGGGTGCTGAGCGATCACTGATCACCGGCCTCGGGGGTACCCGGTGAGGTAGCAGTGCGATCGAGCGGGGGGAGGGTGTGGGAGAGCGGAACAATGATTATTTTTTGTTGTTGCTCGACCTCCAAAAAAATCCCACATTCCCCCCTCCCCCCCCCCCCTCTCTCTCCCTCCGTCCCTTCCGCTCAGCGGCTAATCACAGTGCTTCATTCACCGCCCCATATCTCGACTGTGAACCGCGCTGTGATTGAGCGCCCGTTGAGCGGAGGGGGGGAGGGTTTTGGGGGGGGGGGGGCAGACGGTTTCCGCCGCGGCTGGCCGTGGTTTTGCCGCGCTCACTGTGCGCTTGTTCTGAGATTCTGGATGTCGGAGGTCCTCAGAAGAAGAGAAAAATACGCCTGTGGGCCGGATAATTTTGGGTTATGAAGCATATCCCGCCAAAAATGTGGAGGGGCTGCAGCCCCCCCCGGCCCCCCCGGTTCCGCAGCCCGTGACATGCACAGTCTCTTGTCCAGAGTAGGGAAATCAAGAACCAGAGGACATATGTTTAAGGTGAGAGGGGAAAGATTTAATGGGACAATTCACACGAAGGGTGGTGGGTGTCACACACATACTTTCCCCCTTTCCCTCGAGACCACAGGGGTAGGATCGGGATAATTGATCCAAAGATACTTAATTGGACTTGGCTATGTATGGTTTGTTTGCCTGTGGCTGGGAGAGGAGTGGGCCTTAAAGGCGATGTCTCGTCACAAAATATACTTTCTGGTTTGCTTGTGATTGAGATTTTGTTTTAAGCCTTTGGTTGGTCAGCCTGTTGTCAGTGGCAGGAGTGCCACTGAAACCTGAAGATTCGGGCTCAATGCCACTCCGATTGCTTGGTCTTTGTGGGCAGCTGTTATAGGGATCAATAGTGGGGCCATAGAACATAGAACAGCCCAGGGGAAGGCCCTTCAGCACACAATATTTGTGCTCAACGTGTGTTGTCAAGACCATCACTTACCAACCTGCATGTGAACCCTATTCCTCCTTTCCCTGCATATCCACAAGGCTATCATTCACCTGCTGCTCTGAATTAATGCGTTTCAGCCACGGGGAGAGATAGAATAGACTTGCGTTGTTTTCTCCAGGAACGTCGGAGGTTGAGGGGAGGCTTGAGAGAAGTAGTTAAAATTAAGAGAGGCGTAGAGAGGGTACACAGTCAGAATCCCCGAGTGGAAATGTTACAAGGTGAGATGAGAAAAGTTTAATGGACACGTTTTTTACGCAAGAGTGAGTGGTGGAGGCTGGAACACGTTGGCAGGGATGGTGGTGGAGGCGGATGTGATAGTGGCATTTAAGAGGCTTTGAGATGGGCTCATGGAAGTGCGGGGAATGGAGGGATACGGATCGCGTGCAGGCAGTTGAGATCAGTTGAGAACTTGGCACATTGTTCGTCACAAACATTTTCGGTCGAAGGGCCTGTTCCTGTACTGTTCTATGTTAGAAACATAGAAACATAGAAATTAGGTGCAGGAGTAGGCCATTCGGCCCTTCGAGCCTGCACCGCCATTCAATATGATCATGGCTGATCATCCAACTCAGTATCCCGTACCTGCCTTCTATCCAAAAGTCTCTTGAATGCCACTAATGTATCTACTTCAACAGCCACCCTCCCAGATATGCATTCCAGGCACTCCCCACCATCTGTGTAAAAAAACCTGCCCTGCACATCTCCTCGACGTTTTGCCCCTCTCACCCTATTTCTTCACCACAGAACCTCGGCAAATACATCTTCTGCAAAGTGTGTAGGAAAGAACTGCAGATGCTGGTTTAAATCGAAGGAAGCCACAACATGCTGGAGTAACTCAGCGGGACAGGCAGCATCTCTGGAGAAGGATTGGGTGACGTTTCGGGTCGAGACCCTTCTCCAGACTGAGGTATGGGTGACGTTTCGGGTCAGATTGAAGAAGGGTCTCGACCCGTAACATCACCCAATCCTTCTCTCCAGAGACGCTGCCTGGCCCGCTGAGTCACTCCAGCATTTTGTGTCTACTTTTACTGCAGACACACAGAAACCATTCTGTACCTAAAACGTAACTTTAAACCTTGGTAACGTTTTCTTCTCTGGGAAGCTCATTTGCTCAAAGCACTGGCCAAGCCTCTGCCCAAATGCCCATATGCATCTATTGTAGACGAGCGGGGCTTCAAGGATGCATTGCATTTCCGTACAACCTGCCCCTGGATTCTGAGGTTGGGATTTCCCATGGAGATTCTCACAGTTTCCCATACTGTAAGAAACATAGAGTGCAGGACAAATTGAACCATAGATGGTGCTGGAGTGTGGCAAATCTTTGCATGCTCATAATTATTGTAATGGTCTTAATCATAGTTATATAGTCATAGCCATGTTCACAGTTATAGTCAGTCTTAGTCTTATTCATATTCATAATCATAGTCTTTGTCCCATCCCCACTGGTCCCACCTGCCTGCGTTTGGCCCATACCCCTCGAAACCTGTCCTACCCACGTACCTGTAATAATTTCTTCAACGTTATGATAGTCCCTGCCTCAACTACCTCCTCCGGGAGCAGCTTGTTCCGTCCACCCACCACCCTTTGTGTGAGAAGGTTAACCTTCAGATTCCCATTAAATCTGTTCCTTGAGTGATTCCACGCTGAGTTGAATCCTGGATAATGTATACGTACCAAGGCAGAGATTGTGTTTCTGTGCAGGGCTCGAAAACTCATCTGCAGGTCATTACACGATTCACAGGTAATATTTAGTGCTTTAGTTTTCCATAAAATGTCACATACCTTATAAAAAATTAAAAAACAAGGAAGTTAGCTGGAGAATGGAGACATGTTTACTTTGGACTGTAGAGATGCAGAGCCAAACCCCATCACACTCTGGACTTGCGAGGAGCTTGATGATGGAAAGGCTGTGAGAAATATCACGGTATTTTGGGCGGCTCGGTGGCGCAGCGATAGAGTTGCTGCCTTACGTAGTTTCATTGTTGTTTAGACATACAGTGCGGAAACAGGTTCTTCGGCCCACCGAGTCCTCGCCGACCAGCGATCACATCGTACACTCGCACTATCCCACACACTTGGGCCAATTTCCTATTTACAGAAGCAAATTAACCGACAAACCTGCATGCGTTTGGAATGTGGGAGGAAACTGGAGCACCCGGAGAAAACCCACGTGGTCACGGGGAGAATGTACAAACTCCGTACAGACAGCACCCGTAGTCAGGATCGCACCTGGGTCTCTGACGCTGTAAGGCAGCAACTCTACCGCTGCTTCACCGTGCCCCTATATTATTGCTGGATAGTTGTTAAGGCAGCGACCATGCATGCAAGGCATCTCGGCACATGATAGTAGCACAGACTGGGAGAGTGTTTCATGCTGACCTATTGTTTTCTATCCATCATATTTTATGAACATAAAGATGTCGGCCTGAAGTTTCGCACAATACAGTTCTCAGACACGTTGAAGTTATCCCACTCTCCCGTCCACTCCCTGCACACACTTACAGGGGAAACTTACAGAGGCCAATCAACCTATAACCCCGCACGTCTTTGGAATGTGGGAGGAAACCGGAGCACCCGGAGTAAACCCACGCGGTCACAGGGAGAACGTGCAAACTGCACACAGGTACCCCAGTGGTTTCCCCCCACATCCCAAAGACGTGTGGGTTTGGAGGTGAATTGGCCCTCTGCAAATTGCCCCTAATGTGTAGGGAGTGGATGGGCCAGTTATTCCATTGGTAATGATTGCTTACTGGAGCAATATCAGTTTAGTTTAGTGGCCAACACACAAATAGGCGCCTTGGTTAGACGCCATCTTGGAAGCCTTGATATGAATGAATATTGTAACAGGGAACACTGTTAAGCAATATTCTTGGAGAATTGTAGACTGACAATTTAGCATCTTCAACATTACCCTGCAAAAGTCTTAATGCATCAAATTCTTGATAGAAAAATATGATATGATTATAAGGTAATTTATTTTAAATTGGTTACTTAATACCTCTGTTATAAATAGCAGTAAAAAAAAATCTTATGTCCCGGGTCATTGAATTCATAAGTTGTTTGTCTGCAAGTGCATGGAATAATAATTCCTTACATCTGTGGGTTTTATTGACTGTGGGAACATTTCCATTCTGTTTACTTTAATGAGAATATTAGTTCTCATAGTTTGTTTTATCATATTATATGTAAGTCCACACCCAAGTTTAGTGTAGTTTAGTTTAGTTTCGAGTTGCAGCTTGGACACAGGCCCTTCGGCCCACCGGGTCCGCACCGACCAACAATCATCCCATTAGTTTTATTCTGCACTCTTGGGACAATGTGCAGAGGTCAATTGACCAACAAACCCGCACGTCTTTTGATTGTGGGAGGAACCTGGAGCACCCGGAGGAAACCCACGCGGTCACAGTGAGAATGTGCAAACTCTGCACAGACAGCAACGTAGTCAGGATCGAACACGGGTCTCTGGCGCTGTCAGGCAGCAACTCTACCGCTGCGCCACCGTACCGCCCTATTGTTAAATGGAATCATTTATTTTCTTAGATCTCTTAACTTTTTTCAATCAAATGACCCAATCACAGCTCATTGCTAAAAGGATTCTGTTGTTATTATTTCTTCTGTCTCGGACCCCTCATATTGAATTTAATCTCCTCCTCTGTCTCCAAAGAAAACAACCACAGCCAAGTCAAACTTCCCCCTCAACACTCTGATACTTAAGCTCGGGCAACATGAAACTTGTGTCAACATCCATCCATCTCCGCCACACTCTGCAATGATCGCTCGTCATCTTCCGTATACGCCAGCCTCTGCACAATACCCCCTCCCGCTCCGCGAGGTCTCCGCCACCTCTGCTTCCCACCAACTTCAAAGGAAGGCACGGTGGCGCAGCCAGAGCCAGAGGCCCAGGTTCGATCCTGGCTATGGGTGCTATCTGTACAGTTTGTACGTTCTCCCCGTGACCTGCGTGGGTTGTCTCCGAAATCTCCAGTGGCGATTGATCCTGATCTTATCTTGCCTCCAGCTCTTCAAGCTCCCTCCCTCCCACGTACGACTTTGAATCAAGAAGGATCCCGACCCAAAACGCCAGCTATCCTTTTACCGGAGTCGGAGGTGGGGGGAAGGGGGCTTGAAGAGCTGGAGGCACTACACACGCACTTGGTGTCGATCACCATAATTTGGTACTGTTGCTTGCCATGAAGGGGTTCCTGCAAAGAATGGCAAACTATTTTCATGTCAAGTTCATGTACATAATTTCATAAGACATACAGGCAGAATTAAGCCATTCACGTCTTTGTGGGCCGGCAACAAATGACCTCAGGCAGGGTGGTGCTTGGAAGGTCCAGTGTTGGCGAGGGAAGGTGCGATCTCCAAACTGAGACAATGTGGTGAACTGTGGAACTGGTAAAATAACTTGGGTGGAGGAATGGGCAAGGGGGAAAGGGAAGGGGGAGAGGAAGGGGCAAGGGGGGAGAAAGGGGCGGGGGGGAGGGAAGGGGGAGAGGAAGGGGCAAGGGGGGGAGGAAAGGGGGGAGGAAGGGGCGGGGGGAGGGAAGACCTGGGCCTCCTTCATTGCCAGAATGATGCCACACACAAATTGGAGGACCATTACCTCATATATTTCTTGAGATCACCAACAATGGACCTACCAGGCACCACCCCGCCTGAGGTCATTTGTGGCCGGCCCTGATTATCCTCCTCTTTTCTCGCCTCTTTACACCCATCCATTATCTGATGCCGCCTGACCCGCTGAGTTACTCCTGCACCGTGTGTCGATCTTTGCTATAAACCAGCATCTGCAGTTTCTTGTTGCTACGCTAGAATTGTCATGACACAGGTGAAAGCCAGTCAACAGCACCAAATTATGGTGATCCCTTGAACAAAATTAAAATACAGGGTGGCACAGTGGCGCAACAGTAGAGTTGCTGCATTACAGCACGAGAGACACGGGTTCGATCCTGACTACGGGTGCTGTCTGTTCAGACTTTGTACGTTCTCCCTGTGACCTACAACGGTTTTATTCGGGTGCTCCGGTTTCCTCCCACATTCCAAAGATGTACAGGTTTGTAGGTTAATTGGCTTTGGTAAAAATTGTAATTTGTCGCTGGTGTGCAGTGTGTTCTGGTGTAACAAGGATTGCTGGGGCACACGTCCCCCCCATGTTTTGAGAGGTGGGGGACGTTCCCCCCCCCAAGGTTTTGTAATCCGGATTTTAAAATCTCCGCTTTCCGCAAGACAGTGGAGGTGGGACTGCTGATCCAGGGCGCCGATTGGACGAGAGAGACATCGGTCAGCAGGCAATGGGGTCGGGACATGATGGTTAAGTGCGGTGATTGGAGGAGGGAGGAGTGGGACTGAGGATAGAGCGCGGTGATTGGAGGAGGGAGGAGTGGGACTGAGGATAGAGCACGGTGATTGGAGGAGGGAGGAGTGGGGGGGTGGGACTGAGGATAGAGTGCGGTGATTGGAGGAGGGAGGGGTGGGACTGAGGATAGAGCACGGTGATTGGAGGAGGGAGGAGTGGGGGGGTGGGACTGAGGATAGAGAGCGGTGATTGGAGGAGGGAGGCTTGGCACAGACCTGCGCCTCATCCACAGCCCGGATCGATCCCGGCCGGCTCTCCGGCGCTGTCCCGTCCCCACCCGAGTGCCCCCCCCCCCACAGGTGGCCAGAGAGGTCGGGAGTCAGACGCAAGCTGTACCCCCAGGCCCACAGCCAGCGCAGAGAAGCAGCGCTAAACCAAGCTCAACTCTGCCTGGGCAACCTGCCTGGGCTTGCGGGAAATATGGCCAGCGTGGAGAAGCAGCGCTGGTGTCCCGTCAGTCCAGGCAGGGCTGTAGGTTAACCCGGCGAGACAGGCAGAGTTGAGCTGCATTTAGCGCTGGATTGAGCCTCCGAAGCCTCGCGCATGTGTGTGTGTGTGTGTGTGCGCATGCGCGCGCCCTCCAAAACATGGTGTCCCCCCTGTCCCCCAGTCCCCTCCATGTTTTGATAGCGAGTTCCGGTCTTGGCTGGTTGGAGCGGACTCGGTGGGACGAAGGGCCTGTTTCCACACTATTTCTCTCACAGTAAAACTGTAAAACTACAGTGGGATATTAGCATTGAAACATGAAACATCGCATGACATTTTGCAATCATTAATGAAGATTAATTATTAGTCAATGACAAATGTAGCGACTATTTAATATTTAGGGAGCACTAACATTTCTAAGCAGCACAATCTTAAGTTATTTTATTTTTAGTTTAGTTTTGAGATACAGCAATCTCCGCATATTAACACTATCCCACACAAACTAGGGCCAATTTACATTTATAAACCAAACCAATTAACTGACAAATGCTGTAAGTCTTTGGAGTGTGGGAGGAAACCGAAGATCTCGGAGAAAACCCACGTGGTCACAGGGAGAACACGCAGACTCCGTACAGACAGCACCGGTAGTCAGGATCGAACCCGGGACCCAGGGCGCTGGCACTGTAAGGCAGCAACGCTACCACTACGCCACCGAGCCTCCTTTTGTGGAGGAATTAATCGATTTAGTTTAAAAATGGAAGTTACCATGGGAAGGCATTTTATCAATGATTCTATCCATTTGAATAGTCTAAGTACAAATTACTCTGGTTCCGTATTATTGTACAGGCCCACCACTGATTTTCCAGCAACTGGTGGTCAGGCACCTCCTTTAATCCGGACAGAATTTCGAGAGCACACTTGGAATCCCCCCTCCCCTGGAAGTCTTCCCGATAATGTGGCACCTAGGCTGGGTGAGGTGGCCGCATCTTGACCTCATCGGGACTTCCGCAGCCGATCAGCGGGCTGAATTTTCCCCTTATGGCCGGGGCTCTGGAGCTCTGGCCCGGCAAGAATCGGCAGATCCGTTGCCCCAGCCAACTTTGCGGGCTGGTATCTCGGCCACTCGGTTGCCTAGGTGGACTGTTCCGGGATTGATGGACTTCTCTCGGAGACCGTGACCTCTGTTGGTCGAGCATAATGGATGATCCAGCAAGGCTCTGGAACCAAGGGTGCCGGAAAATCGGTGGTGGACCTGTACTTGTAAACGTGGTGTTGTGAGTGGTTTTTTTTTCAGATTAAGAGAGGCAATTGAGTGAAGAATTAAAAAAAAGGATTCGGGCAGTCTTACATACCAAAGATTTGAAGCCACGAGGTGGGTTTGGAAATCTGGTCCGTGTGTTCATTCTCACGTTCTAAAACAGTAAAATAAAGTCAAAGGGTCATTCATAGAAACAGGCCCTTCGGCCCATCTTGTCCGTGCCGACCAACATGTCCCATCTACACTAGTCCCACCTGCCCGCGTTTGGCCCATAATCCTCTAAACCTATCCGATCCACTTTCATCCAGATGTCTCTTGAATGCTTTGATACTACCTGCCTCCTCCGGCAGCTTGTTCCATCTACCCACCCTCTTGCCGGATGGGAGAGGAGGGAAGCGGGAGTGACCAGGGTGAGACTGGTCTTTCATTATGCTGGGGCAGTGTGAAGTGTAGATGGAGTCAACGGAAGGGAGCTTGGTTTGTGTGAAGGTCTGGGCTGCGTCCACAATTCTCTGCAATTTCTTGCAGTCTCGATGGAGCTGTTGCCAAACTATGTTGTGTGATGCATGCCAATAAAATGCGTTCTCCGGTGCATCTTGTCAGTTCATACTGGAGGAGGAAACCTCTTGGCTGTTGGTGATGATATTAGCAGTGACGGAGCATCATTCAGTGCGGCTCGGCATCGTAACTGCGTGAGAGATGATAGTAAGCTCCATTAGTCACGGCGGCGCAGCGGTAGAGTTGCTGCCTTACAACGCCAGAGACCCGGACTCAATCCTGACTACGGGTGCTGTCTGTACAGAGTTTTTATGTTCTCCCCATGACCTGCATGGGTTTTCTCCGAGTGCTCCGGTTTCCTCCCACAGTCCAAAGACTGACCGGTTTGTATGTTAATTGGCTTGGTGTAAATGTAAAAATTGTCCCCAGTGTGGGTAGGGTAGCGTGAATGTGCGGGGATCACTGGTCGGTAGGCTAAAGGGCCTGTTTTTGTGCTGTACCTCTAAACTAAACTAAACTTTGCTGCTGTCAAAGTGGGATTGGCAAAAAAACCAAAGGGCTAAGTTACCCACCAGAAAGGAACGGAGGATACAAAACGCATTCAAAACCACAATCATAACCTCAATTTTAAAATTAGTGCACAGGCCGAAGGGTTTAACATATATTTCATGGGATAAAGAGACCCAGTGCTTGCAGAACTCGAGCCAAGAAAATAAGCAATGGATGAAATGTTGCAGCTATGAGGATGGATGCAGGTTGGGTGTCGCCGATCTACGGGAGCCCACACCGGGAACACCGGATGCAGTAGATGAGGTTAGAGGAGGTACTTGTGAACCTCTGCGTAACCTGAAATGTCTGTTGGGGTCCCTGGATGGAGTGGAGGGAGGAGGTATAAGGACAGCTGCATCTCCTGCAGTTGCAGGGGAAGGTACCTGGGGAGGCAGTGATTTGGGTTTGAAGGGAAGAGTGAACAAGGAGTTGTGGAGGGAGCGGTCTTTGCGGAAAGCGGAAAGGGGTGGAGATGGAAAGACGTGATTAGTGGTGGGATCCTTAGGAGGTGACGGAGATATCGGAGGTTGGGCAACACATGGCGCAGATATAGATTCTGTATCTAAAATAAATATACTAAATAATCCTGCCCAATCGGTCGGCACGGTGGTGCAGCGGTAGAGATCGCTGCCTCACAGCGCCAGAGACCTGGGTTCCATTGTGATTATGGGTGCTGTCTGTACGGAGTTTGGATGTTCTCCCTATGACCCTGCCTGGGTTTTCTCAGAGATCTTTGGTTTCTTCCCACACTCCAAAGACATACAGGTTTGTTGCATAATTGGCTTGGTGTAAATGTAAAATTGTCCCTAGTGTGTGTAGGATAGTGTTAATGTGCGGGGATCGCTGGCCGGCTCGGACTCGGTGGGCCGAAGGGCCTGTTTCTGTGCTGTATCTCTAAACTAAACTACAAAATCTACCCAGAAAACTATTTTCTTGCACAAATAATGGTATTATTAATTTAGATTAAAAAATTGAACTGAGTAAAGTTCTGGATGAAGTAATTAGTAGAGAGTGTTTAATGGGTTCACATGTCCTCCTTGGCCTACACGATCTCCTGGCTTTCCAAACATTCCATCGCCCCTTCCCATTCCCACACTGACCTTTCTGTCCTGGGCCTCCTCCACTGCCAGAGTGAGGTGACATGCAAATTGGAGGAACAGCACCTTATATTTCACTTGGGCAGCTTACAGCCCAGCGGTATGAACGTTCAGTTCAGTAATTTTAAGTAACTTCATCTTACCCTCCCCTCCCTCTTTGGCCCCATCCTCTATCCTAGTCATTTTCTCTGGACGCTCCGGTTTCCTCCCACACTCCAAAGATGTACAGGTTTGCAGGTTAATTGGCTTCAGGAAGTCATAAAATTGTTCCTAATGTGTAGGGTAGTGCTATTGTACGGGGTGATTGCTGGTCGGCATGGACACGGTGGACCAAAGGGCCTATTTCCACACTATCTCCAAAGGCTAAAGTCTAAAGTGAAGTAATTTGGGAGCTTGCCAGAGGAAAATGCAACTTTGCTATCAATTCTTAACAATATCAGGGCAGAAATTATTGCTTCTAAGTGAGAAAATTATTTTTTAATTTCCACACATGACATTCTATTCTATGCTAATTTAATGCCCTGTTAATTCATTTGCTATAAATAGATTTGCTCTCGACACCCGTGTGACATGTGAAGCCATTAAACACTCTCCACTAATTATTTTAAACAGTACTTTACCAATTTCAATTTTCTATCTAAATTAATGATACCATTTGTATTCGTTTAGAGAAACAGCGCGGAAACAGGCCCTTCGGCCCACTGCATCCGCACCGACCAGCGATCCCCGCACACTAACACTATCCTACACACACGAGGGACAATTTTACGTTGGTACCAAGCCAATTATGTTACAAACCTGTACGTCTAGGGAGTGTGGGAGGAAACCGAAGATCTCGGAGAAAACCCACGCAGGTCACGGGGAGAACGTACAAACTCTGTACAGACGGCACCCGTAGTTGGGATCAAAACCTGGTCTCTGGCGCTGTGAGGCAGTGGCTCCACCGCTGTGCCACCGTGCTGCCTGAAAATATTTTCGCAAGAAAATAGTTTCCTGGGTCGATTTTGTATGGAGACAAAAATCATTTTTTTAATAAAATAGCATTGTCACAGACTGTTTTAACAGGGAAGACAGTGAGGAGGAATTGTGAAGACAGCCAAATGAATGGCTGATTGACCAGAGGTAGACAAAAGTGTTGGAGAAACTCAGCGGGTGCAGCAGCATCTATGCAGTGAAGGAAATAGGCGACGTTTCGGGTCGAGACCCTTCTTCAGACTGTTTAGGGATCAGGGAAATGAGAGATATAGACGGTGATGTGGAGAGATAAAGAACAATGAATGAAAGATATGCAAAAAAGTATTGATGATAAAGGAAACAGGCCATTGTAAGCTGTTTGTAGTGTGAAAATGGGAAGCTAGTGCGACTTGGGTGGGGGAGAGACAGAGAGAGAGGGAATGCTAGGGCCCGAGGGCTGAGGGAGAGGTGGGGAGGGGAGGAGGCAGCCAGGGTTAACAGAATTGAGAAAATTCAATGTTCAAGCCCATATGATGCAGACTCCCCAGGCGGAATATGAGGTGCTGTTCCTCCAACTTGCGGTGTTGCTCACTCTGGCCATGGAGGAGGCCCAGGACCGAGAGGTCGGATACGGAATGGGAGGGGGAGTTGAAGTGCTGAGCCACCGGGAGGTCGAGTTGGTTATTGCGGACCGAGCGGAGGTGTTCGGCGAAACGATCGCCAAGCCTCCGCTTGGTCTCACCGATGTAGATCAGCTGGCATTTGGAGCAGCGGATGCTGTAGATGAGGTTGGAGGAGGTGCAGGTGAACCTCTGTCGGACCTGGAATGACTGCTTGGGTCCCTGAAAGGAGTGGATGGGGGAGGTGAAGGGACAAGTGTAGCATCTCTTGCGGTTGCAAGGGAAAGTGCCCGGGGAAGGGGTGGAGCGGGAGGGAAGGGAAGAATTGACAAGGGAGTTGCGGTGGGAGCGGTCTTTGCAGAAGGCAGACAGGGGCGGAGATGGGAAGATGTGGCGAGTGGAGGGGTCACGTTGGAGGTGGCGAAACTGGTGGAGGACTATGTGTTGCATGTGCCGGCTGGTGGGGTGAAAGGTGAGGACCAGGGGGACTCTGCCCTTGTTGCGAGTGGGGGAATGGGGAGAGAGGGCAGTGTTGCGGGGTATGGAGGAGACCCTGGTGCGAGCCTCATCTATAGTGGGGGAGGGGAATTCCCGTTCTCTGAAGAACGAGGACATTTGTGACTATTAAGTATACATTGAAAGTGACTGGGATTGATATAATGGATAGGTGACGTTTTGGGTCGGGAACCTTCTTCTTCTTCACCTATCCATAGTTGACACAAAATGCTGGAGTAACTCAGCGGGTCAGGCAGTATCAGGGAGAAAAGGATTAGGTGGCGTTTCAGGTCGAAACCCTTCTCCAGACTGAGATTCGGAGGGGAGGGAAATTAGAGGTAGGAAAAACATCATAACAAGGTTTAAAAAAAGGGTCAAAACAACCTTTACATACCTTAGTTCCCCAATAGACAATACACAATAGACAATAGGTGCAGGAGTAGGCCATTCGGCCCTTCGAGCCACCACTGCCATTCAATGTGATCATGGCTGATCATCCCCAATCAGTACCCCGTTCTTGCCTTCTCCCCATACCCAGTGACTCCGCTATTTTTAAAAGCCCTATCTAGCACTTTATTGAAAGCATCCCCTCCCATACAACCCCTAATATGACCTCGGTATATCTGATGTCCTGCATCTGATCCCTTGGGTGCCAATGGCGCAGCGGTAGAGCTGCTACCTCACAGCTCCAGAGTCCCGGCTTCGATCCTGACCCTGGGATGCTGCTTGTGAGGAGTTTGCACGTTTTCCCTGTGACCGCATGGGTTTCCTGCGGGTGCACCGGTCTCCCCACTCACATCAAAGACGTGGGGTTTGTGCAGGTTGGGTGGCCTCTGCAAATTGACCCTGGTGTGTAGGTAGTGGATGCAAAAATTGGGATGACAGAGAACTAGCGTGAATGTGTGTTCGCTGGTCGTCGTGGACTCAGTGGGGCACAGGGTCTGTTTCCATGCTGTATCTCTAAATTAAACTAAATTAAAGACCCTCTTCCCATCCCCACGAACAACCGCCCCCCTCCACACCAGGCACGTGCCGTGAGTAATTACTCAGGGTAGGCACTCAGTCCGCTTAAAAAAAATTAAACTGCGCATGCGCAGATTGTTCTCTCCGTTAAATAAATAAATAAATAAAACGGTGACATTTCAATTTGCCCAACGCTTCCTAGTCGTAAACCAACTGGGAGAACAGTTCCTTTCACAGCGTGTGTAGAGTCTGTGCCAGGGGCAAAGTTGTGGGGAGGGCACGAGTGTTGAGAAGGAGGGTGTCGGGGATACTGCCAGTAACTCATTCACTCACCGCTGCCGCAGCTCTCCGGGCGCGAAGCCACGCACTGCAGCAGAACTGGCCGCCACTTCAGCACCTTCTGCCGGCCCGCTCACCTTTGGCAGTGCTCTCCGTCGGAACACCTGTCACCTGCCGTTCGCCGACTTCGCTCATGTCAGCGGCTTCCTGCAAATCCTTAAATTCCCACAGCCGAGTAACCTCAATCGCGCTGTCGGAATTTAAGGACATGAGTGAGGCCAGCGAGCGGCAGGAGAGAGATTTTTAGATGGAGAGCTGCCAGAGGTGAGCGGGGACCGGCAGAAGGAGCTAAGGTGGCGGCTGGTTCCGCTGTCCAGCCCGGCGGCCGCTCAGCCACCCGAGATACTTCTCAACTCCCCCCCCCCCCCCCCTGGCATTCCACGCCTCCGTGCAAGGAGCGTCGCAAGTGGCATTATCCCAATCCCCTCCTTCATAACATTCGTGCCCTTCCCGCAACTTTACCCCGGGCCAGACTCCCCAAACGCTGTGAAAGGAGCTCTCCCCACCCCCACACCCCGGGAAATATGGTATTTAAAAACATAAACACAAAATGTACTTACCACATTATTGGTACATGACAAACCATAGTTGAAAACCCCGCCAAGAAACTAGCGCTGCGCATGCGCATTATACTGATGCGCATGCGCAGTGCAGCAAAGGCAGAATTTCTGCTGCCTTCAGCCCCGCTTGAAACTGACGGCTTCAGGCAGCGCTGACGGCAAGTGGGCTGCACAGAGCTTCCCGTGTTACAAGCGCTGCGGTTGAAAGGCACGGAGAATTATGCCTACCTAAGCGATCGATCTCTTACATAGGCATCATTCTCCCATGCCTATACTATTTATATTTAGTTATTACTATGTTATAATTTTAGTCAGGGTAGGCAGTGCCTACCTTGCCTACCCTGACGGCACGTGCCTGCTCCACACCCACCTCTCCCTTCATAAGTGATATGAGCAGAATTAGGCCATTTGGCCCATCAAGTCTACTCTGCCATTCAATCATGGCCGATCTACCTCTCCCTCCTAACCCCATTGTTCCTGCCTTCTCCCCATTACCTCTGACGCCCACACTAATCAAGGTTCCCTTGGTCCCTCTCTCCCCTGACTGTGGTCCCCTCCCTTTGCAGCATTCAACAGAGCCAGTCCCACCAGTTTTCCTTTGTGTGTTCCACAATGGTGAAGTTCATAGGTTCCAGGAGGAAAATTAGGCCATTCAGCCCATCAAGTCTATTCAATCATGGGTAATCCATCTTTCCTTCTCAACCTCCCTTCATGGTGAAGTGTGGGAAGAAATGGCCATTGATGTACAAAGTGTGCAAGACCAATTCTGTATCCAGCAAGTGGGACCTTGTTGGTCTCATGCATCCTAGGACTTTCCCAAGAATCATTGCAGTTACAGCACAGAAGGAGGCCATTCAGCCCTTCTACTTCCATTCTGTCTTTGTGCAAAAGGAATCCAGTTAGTCATGTTCTCCTGCTCTGTCCTCATTCCTTTGCAAATCCTTTCCTACTCTATGGCTATGCAGTAATCTCTGAATGCAATGTTGATTTATCTTCTGAAGAAGGGTCTTGGCCCAAAATGTCACCTCTCCATGTTCTCCAGAGATTCAGCCTGACCCGCTGAGTCACTCCAGCACAATGTCTTCTTTAGTAAACCAGCATCAACTGACAACAATCGAAATAGCTCCGTTGGGAGACTGACGATCAAAAAGGTCGCTGGTTCGATCCCTAGTTCAGGTAAATCTTTTAGGGTGGCACAGCAGTAGAGTTGTTGTCTGGAGCGCAGGAGGATGAGGGGTGATCTTATAGATGTGTATAGATCGGGTAGAGCCTCTTGCCCAGAATAGGTGAATTGAGGACCAAACATAGGAAGAAGGTGAAGGGGAAAAGATTGAATAGGAATCGGAGGGGTAACTTTTTCACACATAGGGAGGTGGGTGTGTGGAACGAGTTGCCAGAGGAGGTAGTTGAGGCTGGGACTATCCCAACATTTAAGAAACAGTTAGACAGGTACATGGACAGGA
This sequence comes from Raja brachyura, assembly GCA_963514005.1. The sequence goes on from OY740810.1 coordinate 30,637,718, forward strand.
AAGTTTTGGGGGGATGTTGGTTCCTTAGCCAGAGACCAGGGTTCAATCTTGACTATGGTCGGTATGGAGTTTGTATGTTCTTCCTATGACCGTGTGGGTTTTCTTTGGATGTTCCACACATTCCACAGATGTGCAGGTTTGCAAGTTAATGCTGTAAATTGATCCTTGATAGAACTAGTGTATAGAGGATCGCTGGTCGGCGCTGACTCAGTGGGCTGAAGAACCCGTTTCCACGCTACAGCTCTGAACTCAACAAAATCTGCAGTTCCTTGTTTCCAAGTTGATTTCCCTCCTTTCTTACCCCAGTAATGCATTTCTAACCTTAACCATTCAGCATGTACTGTTTACACAAAAAGCTGGAGAAACTCAGCGGGTGCAGCAGCATCTAAGGAGCGAAGGAGATAGGCGACGTTTCGGGTCGAGGCCCTTCTTCAGACTGAATTCAGACTGAGATTTATTTCTATGGAACAGAATTTCTGAAGCAGAATCTGATGTACTGGTGCTCAAGTCTGAAGGATCCAGACTAGGGTTGCCAACTGCCCCGTATTATCCGGGACATCCTGCATTTTGGGCTAAATTGGTTTGTCCCGTACGGGACCGCCCTTGTCCCGTATTTGACTGTCGGCTCGGAGCGTCGCATCCGGCCCCGCCTCACCCGTCCCGAGGTAGTGCAGCCCATGGAGTGCAGCAGCAGCAGCAGCAGCAGCAGCGCCTCGCCCGTGGCCCCGTCGGTCGGTCGGCAGCCCGGCCAGATGTCCGACCCTCGGACCTTCGCTTACCGCCGACACCACCACCCCTCCTTCTCATGGCCGATCTTCGGCTCATGACTTGAATGGGATGCCGGACAAAACTCCTCAGCTGGCCGGCCGGCTGGGCTTTGTGTGCAGTCCAGCACCCGGGCCAACTCATCATTCACCCAGCCACGGCCGAGTAGGTCAACGAATTGCCGTCGGGAATTTGTCCCGTATTTTGACCTTTTGTCCCTTATTTGGGAGTGAGAAAGTTGGCAACCCTAGTCTCGACCCAAAACGTCACCCGTCCATTTTCTGCTGCCTGGCCCACTGAGTTACTTAAGCATTTTGTGTCTGCCTTTAGTATAAACCAGCGTCTGTTCAGTTCAGTTCAGTTTTGTTTATTGTCACATGTACCGAGGTACAGTAAAAACTTTTGGTTGCGTGCTAAACAGTCAGCGGAAACACAGTACATGATTACAATCGAGCCGTTCACAGTGTACAGATACAGCAAGATAAAGCCAGGAAAGTCCGATCAAAGATAGTCCGAGGTTCACCAATGAGGTAGATAGTAATTCAGGACCGCTCTCTAGTTGTTGATGGGATGATTCAGTGGCCTGATAACATCTGGGATGAAACTGTACCTGAATCTGAAGGTGTGCGTTCTCACACATCTATACCTTTTTCCCGATGGGAGTGGGGAGAAGAGGGACTCGTCCTTGATTAAGCTGCTGGCCTTGGCGAGGCAGCGTGAGGTATAAATGGAGTCAAAGGAAAAGAGGTTGGTATGCATGTGATGGCAGTTCTTTGTTTCTATGCTGTTGCTACCGTGTGGGTTAGAGGGTAAAGGTCCTTCCCACCCACTGCTCGGGCAACATTTGCGCACATAGTGTGGTGGGTGTTTGGAATGAGTTGCCAGAGGAGGTAGTTGAGAGCTAATATAACAACATTTAAAACACATTTTGACAGGTGCATAGATAAGAAATGTTGAGAAGAATATGGGCCTAATGTGGACAGAAGGGTCAAACGTAGATGGGGCACGGACATAGTTGGGCCAATGTGAACTTCTGCAGTATGATTTTATGACTCAAAATAAGTCGGCGCATTGACGCTGCGGTGGAGTTGCCGCCTCACAGCGCCAGAGGCCCAGGTTCGATCCTGACTACAGGTGCTCTCTGTACGGAGTTTGCACGTTCTCCCTGTGACGATCTGGGTTTTCTCTGGGTGCTCCTGTTTCTTCCCACAGGCGGGTGGGAGTAGTGTAGATGGAACATGTTGGTGGATGTGGACAAGTTGGGCCGAAGGGCCTGTTTCCACACTATATTATTCTATAACTAAACTAAATGTATAAAATGATCCAGTCCAGCGGGGCGGCACGGTGGCGCAGCGGTAGAGTTGCTGCTTTGCAGCGCCAGAGCCTCAGGTTCGATCCTGACTACGGGTGCTGTCTGTACGCAGTTCGTACGTTCACCCCGTGACCTAAGTGGGTTTTCCCCGGGATCTCCGGTTTCCTCCCACACTCCAGGTTTGTAGATTAAATGGGGTAGTATCATTGTAAATTGTCCCAACTGTGTGTAGGATCGCGCTAATGTGCGGGGATCGCTGGTAGACCCAGACTCGGTGGGCCGAAGGGCCTGTTTCCACGCTGCATCTCCAAACTAAACTAAACTAAACAGCCCCGGTGACAACCTTCCAAATCCTACATATCCCAGCTTGTGCAACATGGCCAGATCTGATAGAGACATCTAGTGCTTAGATGATATGGAGATGATATATTTAAATAAAAAAATCATCACAATGTTCTCAGAGGCATGGATTAATGATTTGGAATAATGCTTTAGACAGAAGTAGCAGTTCAGTGGAGTGAAATAAAAGCATTTGAAGAAACATCATGTAAGGAGCAGCGCACCATACACCTGTCACCAAAGATGTAAAAATAGATTTGCATACCCCAGTCTTATTCCGGTGCACTGATGCATTATTTTTCAATTGTATAATGATGTGTGCTGCTTCAATCTAAAAATGGAACAAAAACAAAAAGTGGGATGAATATTGATTCCTCTAACTTCAAGTAACCCCTCCATTCCCTCTCTCTCTCCGTCCCTCCCCCGCCCCAGTTTCAAAGCCGTCTTGTCGAGTCTCATTGTCTGTCCCCGTTCTCACCTAACGAACAGCTGACAATGTGTAGGAAAAAACTGCAGATGGCTGGTTTAAGCCGAAGATAGACACAAAATGCTGGAGTAACTCAGCGGGACAGGCAGCATCTGTGGAGAGAAGGGATGGGTGACGTTTTGGGTCGAGACGCTTCTTCAGACTGATCAGACTGAAACAGCGAACAGTGGCCTGTTTCCTTTATCATTGTAACTTTGTTGCATATCTTTCATTCATTTGTTCTATATTTTTCGACATCACCGTCTACAGTATATCTCTCATTTCCCTTTTCCCTGACTCAGTCTGAAGAAGGGTCTGGACCCGAACCGACACCCTTTCCTTCTATGCAAAGATGCTGCCTGTCCCGCTGAGTTACTCCAGCATTTTTTGTCTATCAGCTGTCTGACCTGCTGAGTTAGTCCAGCGTTTTGTGTCTATCTTCGGGTTAAACCAGCGTCTGCAGTTCCTTCCTACACAAAAAAAAACAAATGCAGTTCTCACCACTTTTAGACCAACTCTTTTCCTGAAAATAATTTTGCTTTGGACACATAGCGTACTCCAGCAAAGAAATGTGACCCTGCTGTTAGCACTGAACATACAATGCAGTATCGGCATGTACATGTTAAAATGTGACTGTGTTGATTTTCAGTGGAACTGAACTTTGGAAGCAAGCATTCTGCATGCACTCACTCATAACATTCAGAGCACGTTACAATGGATTTACTTTTCCTTCTGAAAGTGTGTACACTCTATAAATGTTACCATGTGGAAGTTGAGATCATGAGAAGAATAGATCGGGTAGACGCATAGAGTTACTTACCCAGAGTAGGGAAAGAGGACAGAAGATGCCAGGACTAGAGAGTGTGACCTTTAGGGAAAGGTTGAGTAGGCTGGATCTATATTCCATGGAGCGCAGGAGGATGAGGGGAGATCTTATAGAGAGGTATACAAAATCACGAGAGGAATAGATTGGGTAGTTGCACAGTCTTTTATCCAGAGTAGGGAAATTGAGGACCAGAGGACATAGGTTCAAGGTGAAGGGGAAAAGATTTAATAGGAATCCGAGAGGTAACTTTTTCACACATAGGGTGATGGGGGTATGGAACAAGCTGCCAGAGGAGGTAGTTGAGGCTGGGATTATCCCATCGTTTAAGAAACAGTTGGACAGGTACATGGATAGGACAGGTTTGGAGGGTTATGGACCAACCGCAGCTAAGTGAGACTAGTGTAGCTGGGACATTGTTGGCTGGTGTGGGCGAGTTGGGCCAAAGGGCCTGTTTCCACACTGTATCACTCTATGACTGTGACTCTATAAGTTGTTAAATGCTGACGTTCAGATCAATTGCAGGGCGATGGACCCAGGTTCGATCCTGACCTTGGGTGCTGTCTGCGTGGAGTTTGTACGTTCTCCCTGTGACCTTATGTGTTTCCTCCGGGTGCTCCGGTTCCCTCCCACAGCCCGAAGACGTGTGTAATTGGCCTGTGTAAATTGTCCCCGGTGCGTAGGGATTGGTTCCGAAAGTGGGATAGCCTAAAACTAGTGTGAATAGGTGATGAATGGTTAGCGTGGACTCGATGGGCTGAAGTGCCTGTTTCCATGCTGTATCTCTAATAGGAGATGATTTCTGGAATTTGGAAAGTGCGTTACAATATTTATTTGGTCAATCTGACCAAAGAGTTCAAAGAAGATTTAAGGGCCTGTCGCACTTTCACGACTTAATTCACGACCTCCGCCGAGTTTGCTCTTGACTCCTACTCGCAGCATGGTCGTCACGAGGTCGTAGGTAGGTCGTGATGCTAGTCGTAGCTACTCGTGGCATCAAGTAGGTCGGGGGCGTTTTTCTAACCTGATGAAAAATGTCCACGTGTAAAAAAGGTTGTGAATTATGTCATGAACGTGTGACAGGCCCTTCACCTGGATATTGCCAAGACTCGAAGGACTGAGCTATAGGGAGAGGTTGAGCAAGCTTGGGCTTTATTGCTTGGAGAGCAGGAGGATGAGGGGTGATCTTGTCAAGATATACACCATGTGAGGAATAGATCAGTTAAACACACAGAGTCTTTTGCTTAGAGTAGGGGAATTGGAACCAAAAGTTTAAAGATTTAATGGGAACCTGAGGGGTAACTTTTGCACAAAATGGATGGTGGGTGTATGGAACGAGCTGCCGGAGGAGGAGGTAGTTGAGGCAGGTATATCGCAATGTTTAAGAATCATTTAGACAGATACATGGATAGGTTAGGCTTAGAGGGATGTGGGCCAAACGCATGCTGGTGGTGCATGTTAATTGGTGTGGGCAAGTTGGGCCAAAGTGCCTGTTTCCATGCTGTATGACTATGACCATTCCAAGTGAGTTGAGAGACAGAGCAAAGAAACGGGCCCTTCGGCCTACCGAGTCCACACCAACCCATCGATTAACCATTCACGCTAGTTTAATGTTACCTCACTTTTTCACACGAGGAACATGCTTCAGAAAAGCAGCCAACGTAATCAAAAATTTGACCCACCCCGGTCATTCCTTCTTCCCCCTGCTCCAAATGAGCGGAAGATACAGAAGTCTGATAACACGCACCACCAGACTCGGGGCCAGCTTCTTCCTCTCTGTTATCAGGCTTCTGAACAGTCCTCACGTAAACTAGGGTACTGTCCGATTCGCTTCCACCCTGTTTTGAACATGGGTAGATGTCTCTGGAACTGATTCATTAGAATACTGAGCACCATATTCTGCACTTGTATCTTCCCCTTTGCTCTACCTATTGTCCTTGAGTTCGGCTTGATTTTATTCATGTATACTATTATCTGATTTGGTTGGATAGCGTGCAAAGCAAAGCTTTTCACAGTGCCTCGCTATACATGGTAAGAATGATAAACCGAAACTTAAACCTAAACCAGGCCACACCAACACCTCTACTTCCTTAGAAGGCTTTGGAAGTTGGGCATGTCCCCAACAACCCTCACCAACTGATACAGATGCGCCATAGAAAGCCTTTTACTGGGACGCATCACAGCTTGGTTTGGGAGCATCTCCATCCAAGACCGTGAGAAATTGCAGCAAATAGTAAGATTGAACGAGAACTTACCAGTTCGAAGGTTGATCTTTATTTTATGAGGAGTCGAAGTGAGGGATTTCGTGAAGAGCCCGCCGGCGCGCATGCTCGACATACTTCAAAGTAGCGGCGTGGAATCACAGAACCAACAATAGAAATGACTTCGCATAGTATGATTGAATTGACTAAGATTACCAGATGAAGGTGATTGAGGGTTGGGCGAGGAGGGCACGAAATCCCTCACTTCGACTCCTCATAAAATAAAGATCAACCTTCGAACTGGTAAGTTCTCGTTCAATCTTACTATTTCATTTCGGAGTCACGTGAGTGACTTCGTGAAGACTTCAAAGCTTCTGTGATTACACGCCCTGGACCACGTCCATGCTGACACACCACTGCCAGGGATGGATGGGAGGAACAAACTTGCTCAACAGTCCATACTGCAAAACAAGAGCATATTTATTAATAACAAATCAAACCCCTCATACGGGGACATCTCCACGTTCTTGACCTGCATTCAGCACGGCTTCTGCGAACTGTAGAGGAGCAGCAACAGGCTTGTTATAAAAACGCTGGAACACAGCTTCATTAGCCCATCCTGCGGTGGCGAGAATTTGGTCCATGGGCACCTCCATGACCCTCGCCGCTGACGTCGATGCAGCCCTGGTGGAATGAGATTTGAACACATTAGTGTCGATACCTGACTTACCCAAGACGACTCGAAGCCACCTGGATATCGTCTGGACTGTCACTCGATGATGAGGTCTCTTATGAGTGACAAGCAGGTATCTCTCCATTCCTCTGATGCGTGCCGTCACGTTGACATAGTGGCGGATATGTGAGGCTAAACATAGCCTAGCATCTGCGGGGTATGCCGGGAACTTCAGCTGCAGCCCTGTGCACCCAGGTCTATGCTGCTTTAGTAGCTCGTCAATGAAAAAGACTACTTCTGTGGGGGTAGACGTCATTCTGTCGACACAAAGTTTGTGTAGTGTCTGTACCCTCTGAGCTGAAGTCAGCGCTAGTAACATCACCAGCTTCATGGTGAGTTGGTCCAGTTGGAGCCCTTCCATGGGAGACCACGTCCTGAGCAGGGTTAATACGTCCCTGACATCCCAGGTGATATTATAGCGTGGTGTAGGCGGATTCATATTGAATATACCCCGCATGAGTCTGGACACTAGCCTGTTGGATCCTACCTCCAAACTGAGGTAGAATGATAGCGCACTTCTGGCGCTGTTGATGGCACTGTAACTTAAGTGTTCATCATGGTGCAACACCGCGAGGAATTCCAGGACGTCGGTTATTGTCACGTCATCGTACGTGATGCGAGAGCGGCTGCAGTAGGCTTCCCACTTCTTAATATGCGAGCGGTATCTTCGCCTTGTAGACTCTCGACACGACGCCCCGATGGTATCCATGGTCCGAGCCGAGAGGCCGTATTGGACTAACGGCCTTTTCAGAACCTGCAAGCCAACAAATTTAAATAGCCATGGCAGGGATGCGGCTCCCCTGAGACAGGGTGAGTAACCAATTGTGGGCAACCCTTCAAAAGGACCCAAGGTTCGTTGAGCATGTCAAAGACCACCGGATACCAAGGCTGTGTGGGCCAGTCGGGTATAATAAGAATGCCCTTGGCAGCATCTGCCTGAATCTTTTGCAATACCCGACTGATGAGGCAAAACGGGGGGAAGGCATAGAAAAACCACTTCCCCCAGTCCAGCGAGAATGCATCTAGCGCTATTGCCCCAGGATCTGGTTCCCATGAAACGTAGGTTGGTACCTGATGGTTCAACCGTGACGCAAAGAGGTCAATGTCCGGTTTACCAAATTTGGCTGTGACTTTAGAAAAGATCTCAGGATGCAACATCCATTCAATATTGTCATTAAATTTGCGTGACCTGGTGTCCGCCACAGTATTAAGCTCACCTGGCAAATAGGTAGCTGAAATCCAAATGTCTCTTTGAACACACCAGAGCCAAATTGAGTTTGCCAATTTGTCACACGAAACTGACCTGGTACCACCCATATGGTTTAAATATGCTACTGCTGTGGTGTTGTCAATTTGGAGACGGACATGTGCTCCAACAAGCTTGGAACAATACGCACGAAGTCCGTGGAATGCTGCCAGCAACTCCAAATAGTTAATCCCTTGAGTTGACAACATCGTTGATTCAAGGGTGTCCCATCTGCCACCACAACTAGAGCAATTATTCGTGGCTCCCCAACCATTGGAGCTTGCATCAGTTCGCAAATATACCACCGGATTAGCCTCCCTAATAGGCTTGAATGAGCTGCTAATGTGACACACCCACCATTGCAACTCATTTATCGCTTCGGGCGGCAGCTGCATGGACCGATCATAATGACCAGCGTTCTGTTTTAACGCAGCAATTTTAGCTCTTTACAAATTCTGATAATGCAAAGGTCCATATCGCGCTGCCGGGAACAAAGCTACCAGCTTCCCAATTATTGTAGCTAAGTGCCGAATCGATGGTATATTGGTGCGGATTAAATCTTGACACACCTGGGTAACCTCCTCAATCTTGTTAATTGGAATGGTAACCCTCATGCTTATAGAGTTCATCGTGAACCCTAGGTAATTAATCACCTGGGCAGGGTAGAACTTTGATTTCTCGGGATGGACAATAAACCCCAATTGTTGAAATATATTGACAGCAGCTGCAACACCCTGTTGAGCCAATTCCAGGGTGTGGCCCACAATTAAGATATCATCTAAATAGGCCATAACTATATGGTGTTGTTGTCTCATATAAGCCATAATTGGCTTCACTAATTTAGTGTACAATCTAGGGGCTGTGGTGAGCCCATTAGGCAAAGCCTTGTACTGCCAGAGTTGCCCCATCCAGATGAATTTCAAAAACCTTCTGTCACATTTCTGGACGGATACGGAATAATATGCGTCTTTTAAATCGATGCATGCCATAAAGCAACCATGAGAAATCAATGATTTGGCTGTTTCAAACGTATCCATTTTAAAATGAGTATATGTTACAAAAGTATTCAAACGGGTTAGATCAATAATGACACGACAACCTCCATCCTTTTTAGGTCTGGTGAATATGTTCGAAACAAATTCAACTGGGTCATGCACCACTCTCTCAATCACTCCTTTGTGCTCAAGACTTAACAGTTCCTTAGAGCCGGCTGCCTGTTTTGCAGCAGATAATTTAAACGTTCGAGCGGGCATGTGCTGGGATGGAGGAATGTCGCCATTAATAAACTCAATTTTATGCCCCTGAATATTCTGCAACACATACTCGTCACCAGTAAAATTACCCCATGCACCCAAAAACCACCGAAGGCGACCACCAACATGTGAAGTTAAACAGAGAGAAAAGAGAGAACCAGACCCCCTCACCTCCGTGGTTACCGGCGGTCCTTGACACGCGTGTGCGGACGTGGAGGTGCTGGGTTGGCTTGAGGGCGCGGCGTCTTCGTTTTCCACCAGGGTCTCTGCCGACCCTGTCCTAAAAAAGACCCCTGGTGCTGGGTCTGATGTTGCTGTCGTTGTGGAGCTTGAGGGTGGGTCCTCGTCGAGGTACTAGCAGACCCTCGTGATCGAATATATGGAGACTTTGAGCCTGACAGTGTGGGGGCACTCTGAGGGCGCATGATCCCCACCGTTTTGGCTTGCTCGTCAAGCTCTTTGACTCTCTTCGAGAGGTCCTCCCCAAAGAGCTGACGGGGTGGGGGCGGCGGCGGTGGTTTGCACAATCCTGCAAACTTTGGATTGAGCGCTGGGCGGATGCTGGTTTTGCGAAACCCGTTAATTTCGTGCTGGGTCGCGCACAGGAGGGCCAGGGCATCTTCCTGGTCCAAATTCAATTCGTCCCCGTCCACCGACCGCACAAAGGCGGTAATACCGGCCGTGAGGAGCTTCAGGATCCGCTGCAGTTTTACCTCCTGTTGACGGATAGCCGCACTGATGTTGCCCCATATTGGCGTATTGACCACAGGCACGTTGAGGGAGTTGCAATTGGATGGAGCCTTGTGACGGCTCATTGCCTGAATGAGGACTTCTTCCTGTAGTTGCTGGTTGTTAAGAAAGTCCACAGTGGCTGCCAGCTTCGTGTTTAAAGGAAGTCCAGAGGAATGTGGGGCCGCAAATTTGGTCGCCACATCCAGAAGATCCTCCGCTGGTACCTCCACCGGAGGTGGTATGGGATCCACCAAAACCTCCTCCTCCTGTTGCTCCAGGCTGATGGTAGAGGCTGGTGACGACGCCCTGTGCCTGTGGCTGCCCTGCTGTTGTTGGCTTTGAAGCAGGAGCTCCAGCAGCCGCTCCATACGGTCAATACGCCCTTCACCCTGAACACTCAGGTGGTCGGAGTCCTCCGGCTCTGAAAAGAAAACCGGGCTCCTATCATCGGCCCGCACCTCATCGAGGCCCTGCCGGTGCCGGTAGTTGTCGCTAACAGCCGCCGAGGCAAAACTGCGCGATTCCCGCGCGGGCGTGTTCAACCGCCTCCGTTTAGCGGGAGCTGACGCCGCTGCCACTAAGGGCACTTGCAGCGTGGTGTCGGCACCAGCCGAAGCATGGCTACCTGAAGCCCGCGCAGGCTTGCCGGCTGCCCACATCGTGGACCTTGCCGACGCATGGTCTCGCCCACCCATCCATGGGGGGCTCGGCGACCGTGACGAGACCCGACTCAACCGACCCGTCCCGGCGTCGAGAGTCGGGGTGTGCCGGCTGGACCTCACAGCCGCCCCGGGTCTCGCCCTGGAACCTGACCGCTCCTCCGTGTCAGGCAATGCCTTAGCCCTGGCAGGGTTAGGCTTCTGGGCTCCTGCCCTGCCCCTTCTCGGGGGGCTGAGTGGAACGGGCCGTGCAGCCGCACGCCCCCTGCTCGAGGTCGCCAGCGAGCCCGCTGACGACCTGACTGCCATGGCAGGGTCCCCCTGCTCTGGCGGCACACCACACTCCTCCTCGTCGAACTCCTCCGAGCTGTGGTGTGCTGGCGGATCTGGACCTGTAAACACAGGGCTTACCCACATCTCCGCCTGAGTCCCGGCCTGCACTGCAGGTACTGCCGATGGTAAAGGCCCCGGAACTGTTGACCGGCGAACTCGTCCTGACGTCCTCCGGCCCTTCGAACTCCCATCCATGTCCTTGCTGGAAGACATAACGAACAACAAGGACCACCAACTAAAGGTGGAATACTCACCTCCGTGGCCCCTTATGAAGGGCTGGCGAGGAGCGCGCTCCACCGCCAGCCGTCGCAGCAACGCGTTACGATGATATGTCGAGCATGCGCGCCGGCGGGCTCTTCACGAAGTCTCTCACGTGACTCCGAAATGAAATTGTGGACGCAGCCCAGACTATCACCCAAACCAAACTCGCCTTCTATTGACTCCATTTATACACACCAAAGATCCTATAGCGGAGCAAGATAGACTACTCCTAAATTCAATGGACTGACGTGTAGTACACAATGGAGCGGAACGTGGACCTTTTTTTCATCCATTTTAGTCACCCGACCTGACCCGACTCGCAGTGTAATTACCCATGAATCTGCCCATGCCCGTACTACGTGTTTATCGTCGAGTGATCTATCTTGCTTGCTGTAGGATCTGCTGATACACACCGCCTCGGCAAGGCCAGCAGCTTGAACAAGGACGAGCCGTACCCCGGCCACTCCCTCTTCTCCCCTCTCCCATCGGGCAAATAGGACAGAAGTGTGAAAACGCACACCTCCAGATTCAGGGACAGTTTCTTCTCAGCTGTTATCAGGCAACTGAATCATCCAACCACAACTTGAGAGCAGTCCTGAACTACTATCTATCTCACTGGTGACCCTTCGACTATCTTTGATCGGACTTTACTGGCTTTACCTTTCAGTAAATATTATTCCCTTATCATGCGTCACTGTGAATGGCTCGATTGTAATCATGTATTGTCTTTTTGCTGACTGGATAACACACAACAAAAGCTTTTCACTGTACCTTGGTACACGTGACAATAAACTAAACTAAACTAAATCTAAACTACCCAAAGAATCATAGAATTATTACAGTAGAGAAACAACCATTCGGCCCATCACATCCACACTGGGCCGTTACTGGAGCAACTCTGTAAAAACCACACCAGCCCCTTTGTCCACAGCCTCTTGCTCAGTCATATACTGGGTGGCACAGTGACACCACAGTAGAGTTACAGTGTCCGGGTTCGATCCCGACAACAGGTGCTGTCAGTAGGGAGTTCGTACGTTCTCCCCGTGACCTGTGTACGTTTTCTCCGAGATCTTCACTTTCCTCCCACACTCCAAAGACATACAGGTTCATAGATTCATTGGCTTGGTATAAATGTAAATTGTCCTTAGTGTGTGTAGGACAGTGTTAGTGTGCGGGGATCGTTGGTCGGCGCGGACTCGGTGGGCTGAAGGGCCTGTTTCCATGCTGTATCTCTACACTAAACTAAACTAAACTTAAAATGTTATCCTGAGGGTCACATTGGAATCTTTCTCCATTCATTCTGCAGGCAGTAATAGGTGGATGTAGTTTGTTTCCCGTGCCATTGTGCCACCCCAAATGCCAATTTAACTCCAAATCATCCCTGTCCATGCACCGTCCGAATGACTATTATATATTGCTATTGGACCTGCCCGTATTCCATAAACAGGGGTTCAATCCTCACCATGGGTGGTCTTCTTCCCCTCCCAACCCTGCAGTCAGTCCCGAACCCAAAACGTCACCTACCTATGTTCTCCAGGGATGCTGCGTGACCTGCTGAGTTACTCCAGCACTTTGTGTCTTTCATGGGTAGATATTTAGTTTAGTTGCACTTATTTCAGAGATACAGCGCGGAAGCAGGCCCTTCGGCCCACCGAGTCCGCACCGACCAGCGATCCCCGCACACTTACACTATCGCACACACACAAGGGACAATTTACAATTTTACCAATGCAATAAGCCTGCAAACCTGCACGTCTTTGGAGTGTGGGGGGAAACCGGGGATCCCGGAGAAAATCCACTCGGGAGAACGTACAAACTCCGTACAGGCAGCGCCAGTAGTCAGGATCGAACCCGGGTCTCTAGCGCTGTAAGGCAGCAACTCTACCGCTGCGCCACCGTGCCGCACTAATACAACAGAGTTATATTCTGAAATTCAGTTCTTTACAATATCTATTCAATAGGTTTTACCTGAAAGACATTTTAGCTTCCTATGAAGTAAAGAAATTGAACTCACTGTTTCATTCAGTAGAACAGAAATCACATTTCGATAGTGAGCTGCCAGATTTGTTGCCGCACATTCTTCGTCAGCTGTGCTGTGTTGTACTAAGATCACCACTGTAATGAAGACTGTGGACCTGTGAAACACTGACAAAGACAAAACGTCATTAGGCAGGGGTCAGACAGTCAAGGAACATGGGGACATCAGACATGGGGACAGAATTAGGCCATTCGGCCCATCGAGCCTCGGTAAGACCACAAGTGAACTTTACCTCTCATTGCTAGTGATTACTCTGCTCTTGGCCGAAAACAATGCAGTATCTGAAAGCCAAAATAGAAGTGGTTGAAGCTTCGAACTTACTCGCTTTTAGTAAGACATTAAGTATGTGTGACATCTGTGCTTCCGATAATGAATCCTCCTTTATTTTATATTTAGCTTAAGGGGAAACAGGATAGCCATTTTTTATAACAAATCCTTCTCACTTTTTCTTAGAAACCAACGCTGACAATTACTTTAGTAATGGGAATTAAATATATTACAGGAAGCTTTACAGCAAGAGAGATGACATTATTGGTAATTATTTCCTAACAGTCCTTAATTAGTAGTTAAGGGATATGATCCAGTTGGAATTACGGGCACATGGCTCCAGGGTGACCAAGGCTGGGAGCTAAACATGCAGGGGCTTTCGATATTCAGGAAGGATAGACAGAAAGGAAGAGGAGGTGAGGGTTGGCATTGCTGGTTAAAGAGGAGATTAATGCAACAGCAAGGAGAGACATTAGCTTGGATGCTGTAGAACCGGTATGGGTAGAACTGTGAAATAGCCAAGGGCAGAAAACCCTTGTTGGAGTTGTGTACAGACCACCAAACAGCAGTAGTGAGGTTGGGGATAGCATCAAGGAGGAAATTAGGGATGCGTGTAGCAAAGGTACAACAGTTGTCATGGGTGACTTTAATCTGCATATCGATTGGGGCAACCAAATTGGTAGCAGCGCTGAGGAGGAGGATTTCCTGGAATGTATAAGGGATGGGTTTTTAAACCAATATGTAGAAAAACTGACTAGGGGGCTGGCCGTCCTAGACTGGGTATTGTGTAATGAGGAAGGGTTAGTTAGCGATCTTGTTGTGCAAAGCCCCTTGGGCAACAGTGACCATTTATATGGTGGAGTTCTGCATTAGGATAGAGAGTGACACGGTTAATTCAGAGACTAGGGTCCTGAACTTGAATAAAGGAGACTTTGAAGGTAAGAGACAGGAATTGGCTAGGATAGACGGGCAAATTATACTTAAAGGGTTGACGGTGGAGATGCAATGGCAAAGATTTAAAGACCGCATGGATGAACTCCAAAAATTGTTCATCCCTGTCTGGCGAAAAAATAAAATTGGGAAGGCAGATCAACCATGGCCAACGAGGGAAGTCAAGGATAGTGTAATATCCATGGAAGAGGCATATATATTGGCCAGAGGAAGCAGCAAACTGGAGGACTGGGAGAAATGTAATACTCACCAGAAGAGGACAAAGGGGTTAATTAAGAAGGGGGGGGGGGGGGGGGGGGAAGAGCATGAAAGAAAGCTTGCGAGGAATATAAAAACTGACTGGAAAAGTTTATTTGTAAAAAGGAAAGGGTTAGTGAAGACGAATATAGGTCCCTTACAGTTAGAAACAGGTGAATTTATAATGGGAAACAAGGTAATGGCAGAACCAGTTAAACGAGTACTTTGGTTCTGTCTTTACTAAGGAAGACACAAACAATCTCCCAGAAATACTTGGGGACCGAGGATCTAGTGGGAGGGAGGAACTGAAGGGAATCCGCATTAGTCAGAAAATGGTGTTAGGTAAACTGTTGGGACTGAAGGCAGATACATCCCCAGGGCCTGATGGTCTGCATCCCAGGGTACTCAAGGAGGTGGCCCAAGAAATCGGTGGAAGCATCAGTGATCATTTTCCAATGTTCTCTCGACTCTGGATCAGTTCCTGTGGACAGGATGATAGCCATTGTAACCCCACTTTTTAAAAAAAAGGAGGGAGAGAGAAAACGGGGAATTATAGACCAATTAGCCTTACATCGGTAGTGGAGTTGATTATTAAAGATGTTCCAACAGCGCATTTGGAAAGCAGTGACGGGATTGGTTAATATCAGCATGGATTTATGAAGACAAAATTATGCTTGACTAATCTTCTGGAATTTTTTGAAGATGTAACCAGTAGAATGGATAAGGGAGAGCCAGTGGATGTGGTGCATCTGGATTTTCAAAAAGCCTTTGACAAGGTGCCACACAAGAGATTAGTGCACAAAATTAGAGCACATGTTATTGGGGACAGGGTATTGATATGGATAGAGAACTGGTTGACAGACAGGCAGTAAAGAGTAGGAATTAACAGGTCCTTTTCAGAATGGCAGGTAGTGACTAAAGGGGTTCCGTAAGGCTCAGTGCTGGAATCCCAATTGTTTAGAATATATATTAACGATTTAGATGAGGGAATTGAATGTAACATCTCCAAGTTTGCGGATGACACAAAACTGAGTGACTGTGTGAGCTGCGAGGAGGATACTATGAAGCTGTAGACGGACTTGGATAGGTTGGGTGAGTGGGCAGAAGCTTGGCCGATGCAGTATAATGTGGATAAATGTGAGGTTATCCACTTTGGTGGCAAGAACAGGAAGGCAGAGCTGAATGGTGCCAGATTAGGAGAAGGGAGGTGCAACTTAGGTGTACTTATACATCAGTCACTGAAAGTAAGCTTGCAAGTCCAGCAGGCAGTAAAGAAAGCTAAAGGCATGTTGGTCTTCATTGCGAGATGATTTGAGTTTAGGAGCAAGGAGGTCCTGCTGCAGTTGTACAGGGCCCTGGTGAGGATCGCTGGTCGGCGCGGGCTCGGTGGGCCAAAGGGCCTGTTGCTGAGCTGTATCTCTAAATGGAAAAATATCATGAGTAGAGGAAGCCTGACTGTGGGAAGAATACTCTGGAAAGGACTTCAATTTAGAAGGATATCAGAAACCTAAGCAGTTTCTTTAAACGGATATAACAATGGCTTGTTGAACCCAATTCCCTTTAGAAATCTTTAAAGCGTTAGTTTTTGGACTGGTATGTGATTGGAAACAGCTGCCTGACAAAGCTTTAACCCATGTATTCTTGATAAATACAGTTCAGAATGGAAAACAAACCTGTTTTTTTATTAGCACATATACATGCAGGCTGAAGAATTCAGGTACATGGTTGATGGAAGGAGAGAGAGAGATTTGTATTTATAAAAAAAACATTACTTCATTCCTTACAAACATCTGAAGGCTCTACACAAACAGTGATTTTTGTGTTAAGTTAGGGCCAATTGTTATGTTGCAAATGGAATATTTTGTTTTTCTCAATACATGAACTCATGAAGGTTGCCAATTTTATTTGCAGTGTGGGAATAGTTTAAAAAATGTAGTGAAAGATGAGGTAATAATGAAGGTCCAGTTTACAATCGTTATCTCTTTATGCCAGGTTAACCCACTGTGAACTAATGGCCAAAAGAGGCAAGGTCATAATATATGTGCGAGCAGTTAGAGTCATAGAATCATAGAGTGATACAGTGTGGAAACAGGCCCTTTGGCCCAACTTGACCACATCGGCCAACATGTCCCAGCTACACTAGTCCTTCCTGCCTGTGTTTGGTTCATATCCCTCTCCCTCCCCCCCTCTCTCCCCACTCTCTCCCCACTCTCTCCCCGCCACTCTCACCTTCTCTTTCCGCTCCCTCTCCCCCCCCTCTCAACACTCCCTCTCTCCCCCCTCTCCTATTTGAGTATTTGTGTGTTGAACAGTCTACTTTAGTTTAGCTTATTTTATTATTAGTGTCACGTGTATCGAGGTTCAGCGAAGAGCTCTTTTGTTGCATGCTATCCAGTCAGCAGAAAGACTAGACACGATTACAATCAAGCCGTCCACAGCTTACAGATACAGGACAAAGGGTATAATGTTATGGCAAGATAAAGTCCAATTAAAGGTAGTCTGAAGGTCTCCAATGAGGTAGATGGGGGTTCAGCTCCACTCTCTAGTTGGTATGACAACGGTTCAATGGCCTGATAATAGTTGGGAAGAAACGGTCCCTGAATCTAGAGGTGTGCATTTTCAAAGTTCTGTTCCTCTTGCCTGACGGGAGAGGGGCGACAGTGGTGAGACTGACCATAGACAATAGACAATAGACATTAGGTGCAGGAGTAGGCCATTCGGCCCTTCCAGCCAGCACCACTATTCAATGTGATCATGGCTGATCATCCCCAATCAGTACCCCGTTCCTGCCTTCTCCCCATATCCCCTGACTCCGCTATTTTTAAGAGCCCTATCTAGCTCCCTCTTGAAAGAATCCAGAGAACCCCCCACCACCGCCCTCTGAGGCAGAGAATATCTGAGACTGGTCCGTGATTATGCTGGTGGCCTTGCCGGGGCAGTGTGAAGTGTAGATGGAGTCCACGGCAGCGAGGTTGGTTTGCGTGATGGCCTAGGCCGTGTCCACGATTCTCTGCAATTTCTTGCGGGGATGGAACTGTTCCCAAACCATGCTACGATGCATCCCGACAAAATGATTTCCACAGCTCATCTGTAAAAGTTGGTGAGAATTGTTGGGGACATGCCGAACTTCCTAGGCCTTCCTCAGGCCTGTTACGTCTGTCCTGGGTTGATGAGTAGAATAAGCCGCATCTTCTTACGAAAGCAAGTTTATTCTACAGGAGGGAGTGTAGTAAATTGCGTTGTGCAACTCATTTTGTTTGTCTTCTTTGGGTTACCGTAGAGCTGACTTACCAATAGGTAACAGTAGGGGGAGGCAGGAGACATTAACAAAATAAAGTAGATTACATACAAATACACTGCACACATTTTCGATTTAATTCATTCAGTTTAGTTTAGAGGTGCAGCACGGAAACAGGCCCTTCAGCCCCCCAAGTCCATGCAGACCATCGATCACCCGAACACTAGTTCTATGCCATTCTATCCTACACACGAGGGGGAATTTACAGAAGCCAATTAACCCACAAATCTGCACATCTTTGGAGTGTGGGAGGAAACGGGAGCACCTGGAGAAAACCCACGAGGCCACAGGGAGAACGTACAAACTCCGCACAGACAGCAACCATAGTCAGGGTCGAAACCGGGTCTCAACCGCTCCGCCACTGTGCTGCCCATTAAAAGATACAGCAGGGAAACAGGCCCTTTGGCCCATCAACTCATTCTGACCATCGAACACCCGTTTACACTAGTTTTACCAGCTGTGCCACTGTGCCATCCTTGTTGGAGGCTAGAGAAGAGCCTGTTGCTGCAAATTCCCCTCATTTTATCCCTGCAAAGACAGAACACTTGATCGGGAAGTTAGGGTCAACGGTGACAAAACTAAGCTGAAAGTGTCAAGAGAGACTATACATATGACGAGAAGGTGTCTAAATGGCAGCAATTGCTGCCTTACACCACTTGCAGCGCTAGAGACCCGGGTTCGATGCCGACTACGGGTGCTGTCTGTACGGAGTTTGTACGTTCTCCCCGTGACCGCGTGGGTTTTCCTCCAGCTCTTCTCTTTCCTCCCACTCTCCAAAGACGTGCAGGTGTGTAGGTTAATTGGCTCGGGTTTGTATACTTGGTATATGTGTAAATTGTCCCTAGTGTGTGTAGGCTTGTGTTAACGTGCGGGGATTGCTGGTCGGCATGGACTCGGTGGGCTGAAGGGCCTGTTTCCTAAACCAAACTAAACTAAAAATTGCTGCTCATTCCTATGATGAAAAAGTTTGGTTTGGATATCTATCTATTATTTTATCTTTCCTGAATTCAGCACGGTGGCACAGCGGTAGAGTTGCTCATTTACAGCGCCAGAGACCTGGGTTCGATCCTGACCACGGGTGCTGTCTGTACGGTGTTTGTTCGTTCTCCCCGTGACCGCGTGGGTTTTCCCCGGGTGCTCTGGTTTCTTCCCTCGCCCCAAAGACGTGCGGGTTGTAGGGCAATTGGCATCGGTGAAAATTGTAAATTGTCCTTGGCATGTCGGATAGTGCTGGAGCATGGGGATCGCTGGACGGCGCGGACTCGATGGGCCGAAGGGCCTCTTTCCACGCTGTATTTCTAAACTAACTAAACTAAACTAATCCACCATTACATTTTCTTTGCCTTGCAAGTGCAGTCACTCGTGTCTAATAATCCTCTTTTGCACCAACAAGATTATCCATAATACTTCTTCAATGATATTATGTTCTTTTTATCCAATTAATTAGTTCGAGGCATGCACCAGAGCACATGAGCATTCAAAAACAAGTAACAACCAGACATAATTAATTTGTTCTTTATGTCTTCACTGGAATTAATTGCCATGTCACTGAAGAAACCAAAACGCAGAGTCAAATAGGATAAAGCATGACAGCAATTCATTATTTTAAGTGTGCTCCATATACACTTCCAATGTACATCTAAATGGAGTATCATATTACCAAGTTAAAGGGCATTGGTTAGTGTTCATAATACTGTAAATGTTGACATTAATTTTGTGGGGGGCACGGTGGCACAGGGGTAGAGTTGCTGCCTTGCAGCGCCAGAGACCCGGGTTTGACCCTGACTACGGGTGTTGGCTGTACGGAGTTTGTAAATTCTCCCCGTGACCACATGGGTTCTCTCTGGGTGCTCCGGTTTCATAAGTTCATAAGTTATAGGAGCAGAATGAGTCAATTTGGCCCATCAGCTCTTATCCATTGACTTGGCCTCCACAGCCTTCTGTGGCAATGAATTCTACAGATTCACCACCCTCTGACTGAAGAAATTCCTCCTCATCTCCTTTCCAAAGGAACGTGCTTTTATTCTGAGGCTTTGGTTTCTGGTACTAGACTCCCCACACTCCAAAGGCGTACATGTTTGCAGGTTACTTGGCTTTGGTAACATTGTAAATTGTCGCTAGTGTGTAGGATAGCGTTTAGTTTCATTTAGTTTAGTTTAGAGATGCAGCGTGGAAACAGGCCATTCGGCCCACCGAGTCTGCACCGACTTGCGATCCCCGCACATCAACACTATCCTACACACACTAGGGACAATTTATATGTATACCGTCAAGTAACTTACACACTTGTACGTCTTTGGAGTGTGGGAGGAAACCGAAGATATCGGAGAAAACCCACGCGGCCACGGGGAGAACGTACAAACTCCATACAGACAGCACACGTAGTCGGGACTGAACCCACGTAAGGCAGCAACTCTACCGTTGTGCCACCGAGCCACCCCCAGTGCTGGTGTACAAGGTGATCGCTGGTTGGCGCAGACTCTGTGGGCTGAAGGGCCTGTTTTCACGCTGTATGGAGTCATAGAGTGCTGCTGTGTGGAAACAGACCCTTCGGGCCAACTTGCCCTCACAGGCCAACATGTCCCAGCTACACTTGTCCCACCTGCCCACGTTTGGTCCATATCCCTCCAAACCTGTCCTATCCATGTAACTGTCTAACTGTTTCTTAAATGTTGGGATAGTCCCTGCCTCAACTACCTCCTCTGGCAACTTGTTCCATATGCCCACCACCCTGTGTGTGAAAAAGTTACCCCTCCGATTCCTATTAAATCTTTTCTCTACCTTAAACCTATGTCCTCTGGTCCTTGATTCACCTACTCTGTGCAAGAGATTCTGTGCATCTACCCGATCTAGTCCTCTCATGATCATATACACCTCAACTACCCCTCGTCCTCCTGCACTCCACGGAATAGAGTCCCGGCCTACTCAACCTCTGGCTATAGTTCAGACCCTCTAGTCCTGGTAACATCCTCGGAAATCTTCTCAGTTATCTTTCCAGCTTAACACCGTCTTTCCTACAGCATGGTGCCCAGACCTGAACATAATACTCTGAACGCGGCCTCACGAACGTCATATACAACTGCAACACTGAGTAATGAGGAAGACTTAGTTTGCAGTCTTGTTGTGCATGGCCCCTTGGGCAAGAGTGACCATAATATGGTTGAGTTCTTCATTAGGATGGAGAGTGACATAATTAAGTCAGAAACAAGGGTTCTGAACTTAAACAAAGGTAACTTTAAAGGTATGAGACATGAATTGGCCAAGTTAGACTGGCAAGTGATTCTTAAAGGGTTGACAGTGGATGTGCAATGGAAGGTATTTAAAGACTGCATGGATGAACTACAACAATTGTTCATCCCAGTTTAGCAAAAGAATAAATCAGGGAAGGTAGTGCATCCATCGATAACAAGGGAAATAAGGGATAGTATAAAAACAAAAGATGAAGCATGCAAATTAGCCAGAAAAAGCAGCCTACCAGAGGACTGGGAGAAATTCAGTCCAGCAGAGGAGGACAAAAGGGTTAATTAGGAAAGGGAAAATAGATTATGAAAGAAAACTGGCAGGGAACATAAAAACTGACTGCAAAAGCTTTTATAGGTATTGGAAGAGAAAGAGACTAGTTAAAACAAATGTAGGTCCCTTGCAGTCAGAAACAGGTGAATTGATCATGGGGAACAAGGACATGCCAGACCAATTGAATAACTACTTTGGTTCTGTCTTCACTAAGGAAGACATAAATAATCTGCCGGAAGTAGCAGTGGACCGGGGGGTCAAATAAGATGGAGGAACTGAGTAAAATCCAGGTTAGCCGGGAAGTGGTGTTGGGTAAATTGAACGGATTAAAGGCCGATAAATCTCAGGGCCAGATAGGCTGCATCCCAGAGAGCTCAAGGAAGTAGCCACAGAAATAGTGGATGCATTGGTGATAATTTTGCAAAACTCCTTAGATTCTGGAGTAGTTCCTGAGGATTGGAGGGTAGCTAATGTAACCCCACTTTTTAAAAAAGGAGGGAGAGAGAAAATGGGGAATTACAGACCAGTTAGTCTAACATCAGCAGTGGGGAAACTGCTCGAGTCAGTTATTAAAGATGGGATAGCAGCACATTTGGAAAGTGGTGAAATTATTGGACAAAGTCAGCATAGATTTACGAAAGGTAAATCATGTCTGACGAATCTTATAGAATTTTTCGAGGATGTAACTAGTAGAGTGGATAAGGGAGAACCAATGGATGTGTTATATCTAGACTTTCAGAAGGCTTTCGACAAGGTCCCACATAAGAGATTAGTATACAAACTTAAAGCACACGGTATTGGGGGTTCAGTATTGATGTGGATAGAGAACTGGCTGGCAGACAGGAAGCAAAGAGTAGGAGTAAACGGGTCCTTTTCAGAATGGCAGGCAGTGATAGTGGGGTACCGCAAGGCTCAGTGCTGGGACCCCAGCTATTTACAATATATATTAATGATTTGGATGAGGGAATTGAATGCAACATCTCCAAGTTTGCGGATGACACTAAGCTCGGGGGTAGTGTTAGGTGTGAGGAGGAGGTAGTGAAGAAAGCAAATGGTATGTTAGCATTCATAGCGAAAGGATTTGAGTATAGGAGCAGGGAGGTTCTACTGCAGTTGTACAGGGTTTTGGTGAGACCACACCTGGAGTATTGCGTACAGTTTTGGTCTCCAAATCTGAAGAAAGACATTCTTGCCATAGAGGGGGTACAGAGAAGGTTCACCAGACTGATTCCTGGGATGTCGGGACTTTCATATGTGGAAAGACTGAATACTCGGCTTGTACTCGCTAGAATTTAGGAGATTGAGGGGGGATCTTATAGAAACCTACAAAATTCTTAAGGGGTTGGACAGACTAGATGCAGGAAGATTGTTCCCGATGTTGGGGAGGTCCAGGACAAGGGGTCACAGTGTAAGAATGAGGGGGGGATTCCTTTAGGACCGAGATGAGGAAAACATTTTTCACACAGAGAGTGGTGGGTCTCTGGAATTCTCTGCCACAGAAGGTAGTTGAGGCCAGTTCATTGGCTATATTTAAGAGGGAGTTAGATGTGGCCCTTGTGGCTATTGGGATCAGGGGGTATGGAGAGAAGGCAGGTACGGGATACTGAGTTGGATGATCAGCCACGATCATATTGAATGGCGGTGCAGGCTCGAAGGCCTGAATGGCCTACTCCTGCACCTAATTTCTATGTTTCTATGTAACATGATCTCTCAACTTCTATGCTCAATACTCTGACTGATGAAACTAATCTAAAACTCTAAAAACTAAAACTAATTTGTGGTACGGTAGTATATGGTAGTGTACAGATGGGGTCAAGGAAAGAGTGTTCAAGTTTCCACCAATCTTTCCACCACAACGCACAAGAAGCACTAGAAGCGACAAGACAGACACCATTGTACGCAGATGCTGAGGAATGTGTTCACTCTGGCTGAACAACTTCTAATCTTGTGTGTGAACTCGATGAGAAGAAGAAGTATACAGACGCCACAAAATTCCTGCTGCAGGAAATGTCACTAATATTAGAGCAACACTGGGGCAGTCAGTGTCATTTTGACATCATAAAGGGGCTGGATATTACTGGGAAACGCTGAGTGTTCCGTTCCCTGCCAGCATTTATTCTGCACAGGAAGTTCAGGATTCCTCCACGAATGTAGAATTTCCACACTTGCTGGCTGTGTTCTGACAGTGAGTTCAGCTGCCAGGACAAGAGGCTGATGCAATCCCCTAACGGTTGAGAATTCTCTCGCTCTAAGCACACGGGGCTTGGCTTATGGAGTAAAAACAGCAGACTCAAATAGGAAGAAAACAGCTACGACCACAAGGTAATTTAGATGACAAAAATTAATAGAGTTTGTGTTGTTTCTTTTCACTGGTTAAAGGAGTATTTCATCAAAACTTTAAAACATATTGACGTTTTTATCTGATTTTCAATAGTTTGTTGTATACTTCTGAAAGCCAGGGTCATTCTCAAGTAGGGAGGATAGACATAAAATGTTGGAGTAACTCAGCGGGTCACGTTGCATCTCTGGAGAAAAGGAATAGGTGACGTTTCAGGTCGAGATCCTTTGTCAAGCTGAAAGTCAGGGAGGGGCACACTGGAGATACAGGAAGCTCCAGAACAAAGCAGAGCTGGCTCCGATGACAGGAAAGGTGGAGTCCACAATGGTCCATTGTTGGCTGGGGATAGCGTGATAACGATAGACACAAATTTACTGTCCATCTTCGGTGTAAACCACCATCTGCAGTTCCTTCTGACTCACTCTTAAGTACTTAAAGTCCTGGGAGATACAAGGAATTACAGATACTGGAATGTAACACAAAGTGCTGGAGTAACTCAGCGGGTCTGGCAGCATCTGTGGAGGGAATGGACAGGTGACGTTTCAAGTCGGGACCCTTCTTCAGACTCTTCTTGAAGAAGGATCCTGGCTCCAAGCATCGCCGGTCCCTTCCCTCCACAGATGCTGACTGACCCGCTGAGTTACTGCAGCACTTTGTGTTTTATTCTAAGTCCTTGACAGCTTAGAAACATGACAAAGTCAGGGAACAGGACTTTAGTTTTTTTAGTTTTAGTTTTACAGATACAGCGCGGAAACAGGCCCTTCGGCCCACTGAGTCCGCACTGACCAGCGGTCCCCGCACATTAACACTATCCTACACACACTAGGGACAATTGATGCACACACCAAGCCAATTAACTTACACACCTGTACATCCTTAGGGTGTTGAAGGAAACCAAAGATCTTGGCGAAATCCCAGTGGTCACGGGGAGAACGAACAAACTCTGTACAGACAGCACCCATAGTCGTGATCGAACCCGGGTCTCCGGCGCTGCAAGCGCTGTAAGGCAGCAACTCTAAACTAAACTCATCTAAAGTTTGTGAATTTACTTATTTAAAAAATGTGAAGTTATCACTGGGTGCATTAAGGAAAAAGCAAAGATTCTGGTTGTTACAGCGCTGATGAAATTCCTTGAGTCCTTGAACTAATACAATAGCTCCAAATATAAAGAGGCAATTTCTACTTTGATGGAAACTTACCGTGATGGAAATTTAATTATAGACACAAAGAGCTGGAGTAACTCAGCGAGCCAGGGAGCATCTCTGGAGAAAAGATGACATTTCAGGGCAGAACACTTTTTCAGACGGAGAGTAGAGTGGGGGTGGGGGGGGGGGGGGGGGGGCGGGGACGGGACTAGAGGTAGCAAAAGGCCAGAACAAATCAGTTGACCAAGGAAGGATGGAGCCCACAATGGCCCATTGTTGGCTGGGCAAGAGGTGATAACGAAGAGATACAAGGAATCAACGTGTAAATACTAGGAATCAAGCGAAATATGAGGTGCCTTTCTTCCAACTTGCATGTGGTCAAACTCTGACAGTGGAGGAGGCCCAGGACAGAAAGGTCAACCTTTTGTACTCCAGCATTTTGTGTCTATCTTTCGTATAAACCAGCATCTGCAGCTCCTTTTTATTACATAAAGGCTGATCTTGCCTGCAACGCCTTCTCGTGGATGACTTAATAAAAATCTATTTGTTTTGACCCTGTTTCTGGCACTGCCCTGGTTTTGTGTCGATAAGGTTGGCCGCATTGGAATCTTTTCTCGGGAACATAGACGGCTATTGTCAAAAATGGCAATGACAAAAAAAAAAATCAAAGACATGGCGAAACGTCAAAAGAAGGGCCTCCACCCTAAATGTCGCCAATCCACATTCTCCGGAGAGGGCTGAAGAATGCTGCCCGTCCATCTTCTCCAGAGATGCTGCCCGACCCGCTGAGTTACTCCAACATTTGGTGTTTTAGGCATGTAACAGAAAGCCTGGTAAAGCCTGCTCAAAATACATGGCACTGAATAGATTTGGATCACAAAAAAACATGAACCTCCATCGAAGAGCAGCCACACATGGGCCTGCGTTACGCTACTGACTTTCCACTGTTATGTGAGAAAAATAATTGGGCAGTCGTTTTTTTTTGGGAACTTGAATAAAACGAATTCTGATGACTGCAATGTTTTGTGTATATTGGCACCAGGCGGATTTTCCACTTAGCTTTCCGGTTAATATTTACTGCTGATGTGGAACCAAATCGAAGACTGTGTCATTACACAGTAACTCCGGCGGTGAATAGCCGGGCAAGTTGGACTCCGCGATACATACGGCAACAGACATTCTTACCATGCATTTTGGGGTTCCTGCTGCCAGATGCGAATTCGGCAGTCTGCAATCCATGCTATTTGGTAGAAGTCCCGATCTCCCCCTTTTTCAACGTGCCACGGGCGGGTACAATCATATCGGTCGCGGAAACCGCCCCCTACATGTCTTGCTAAGCAAAGTTGGACCAGGCCCACTGACGGAACGTTATCAGCGAGTCTTTGAGAGAAACAGCACTTTCCTTCACACCCTCGGGCTACGACCCTGCCGGACTGACTACCTGCGTTGGAGATGGAAGAACAGTATTTGACCCCGTGGTGATCCAGTCAAGAGCGGGTCAGTGAATCGGCTGAGTGTTCAGCTCTCTCACATTGTTTCGGCCGGGTAAGCCCTCCCAGCCAAAATTCCTCTCCCCTCCCCTCCCCTCCCCTCCCCTCCCCTCCCTTCTAACAAAATCATTAGTAGTCACTGTTTAAACAAATAGAATCTCAGAGTAAACAGAAAGGGAAAGCAGGTCAAGAAACTCATAGAGATATCAAAGGGATATCAAAGGGTGATTTCAGGCGGATAAAACTGCTACCCCGCTGCGCCGGAGATACAGGTTCAATCCCGACCTCGGGTGCTGTCTGTGTGGAGATTGCACGTTCTCCCTGTGTCTGCACCGGTTTGCTTCGGGCTCTCCGGTTTCCTCCCACATCCCAAAGACGTGCAGGTTTACAGAACGCTCGGCCTCTGTACATTGCTCCTAAAGTGTAGGGAGTGGATGAGAAAGTGGGATTACATATAACATAGAACATAGGACAATGCAGCACAAGAACAGGC
The DNA here is from genome assembly GCA_963514005.1 of Raja brachyura. The sequence goes on from OY740810.1 coordinate 30,664,611, forward strand.
CATTCGGCCCACAATGTTTGTGCTGAACATGATGCCAAGACCAACTATTATCCACCTGAACACAGTCCATATATCTCCATTCCCTGCATATCAATGTACCTATCCAAACTTCTCTAAAATGCATCTCAAAAGGCTGATACTAGAGCAAATCTAGTTTAGTTCAAAGGAATAGGTGACGTTTCTAGTGGGAACCCTTCTTCAGACTGAGAGGTGGGGGGGTGGTAGGAAAAGGCCCGAACAAATCAAGGCCGGCGACAGATGACCATTGAAGGGTGGTCCATAAGGGTCCATTGTTGGCTGGGAAAGAAGTGATAACGAAAGGATGCATCCAGTGTAAATGGGAGGCTGACTAGAGTGGGGGGAGGGTGGGGAGAGAGTAAACCCTGCACTCCCTCTCTCCCCCCACCCCTGCCCTTGTCGTCCTATCTGTTCCTCTGTTTGTATCCCTGTATCCCTTCGTTATCCCCCCCCCCCCCAGCCAACAATGGCCATTGTGGGCTCCACCCTTTCCTGGTCATCTATTACCAGCCCTGATTCCTTCTGGCCTTTTCCTACCTCCAATTCTACCCCCCCCCCTCCCCCAGCCCCCCCTCTACTTTCAGTCTGAAGAAGGTTTCCGACCTGCAGCGTAACCTTTTCTCCACAGATGCTCTCTGGCCCGTTGAGTTATTCCAGTACTTTGGGTCAAATTTCCATCACTGTTGGACATGGTCAACCAAGACGATCATTAAATTAGTGGATTCTTGTAAATGCAAACTGGAGGAACAACACATCATATTTTGCTTGGGCAGCAGTATGAATATTGATTTATTTAATTTCTAATAACCTCTGCATTCCCTCTCTCCCCCCCTCCCCCACCTTAGTGAACCTACCAGACCCACGGTTCACATCTCTGTATACCTCCTTGGTCACATCTTTCTCAGCCAACAATGGCCCTTTAAGGCTCCACCCTTGCTTGGTCATCTGCTGCCGGCCCTGGTTTCTCTGACCGCCAGCTCCCCCTTCTCTACTCTCAGTCTGAAGAAGATGTTCCGACCAGAAACGTCGCCCACTCTTTTCTCCAGAGATGCTGACTGATCGATTGCGATACTCCAGCACTTTGTGTCTCCGGGGTGTACAAGCCCAGCTGTTCCATTCTCTCAGCATATGACAGTCCCACCTTCCCAGGAATTAACCTTGTAAACCTACGCTGCACCCCCTCAATAGCAAGAATGTCCTTCCTCAAATTAGAGGACCAAAACTGCACAAAACTGCACAATAGCAAAGTATTCTGTGGGAAGGTAGGAATGTGAGTAAAGAACGTGAGATATGGGGGGAAAAACGCCTTACCATGGTTGAGTTAATTTATTGAACAAATTAATTTGAATGTAAGGTAGATTAATCGAGCCAGGCATCACAACATAGTTAGAATAAACTAGATGGCGGAAAGTGTTGATTGATTTTCAGATTATTTATGTGAAATAATTTTTTTAACAATTTGGAACCATGTAGTTGATACATCAAAATTGCTCAGTTTATTGATTTGAAGGCCATTAACTTGAAACAGAATTGACTAAACTGTGATAGCGAATTGATTCATACGAGCTCAGAACTGGAAAATTATTTACTGTCAAATATTAACAATTGAATGCAAGGTTTGGATTTTCTGTTACTGATTAAGAAATTAATGAGCTGGCAATCTCGGCGTGAATACACATGAGTATGAAATGAAGCACATTGAAATTAATAAATTAAATTCTGGAGATTTGTTTAGAATTTGTGCATCGCAGACCCCACAGGAAATATATCATTTCAGTACCATGTCCCCAGAGTAACATTTTATGTTGCATAACAATTTGAAAATGGTAATTCCTTGATTGTTAATTGCGAATTGGCTTATATTTACTATTTCTGTTTTTGGATAGGGTACTGCTAAATAATAGAAGATGGTGGCAGTGTTTTAGTTTTGTAGTTTTGGTAAACAGCGCAGAAACAAGCCCTTCGGCCTGCCGAGTCCTAGGGGTTGCCAATATTCTCACTGCTAAATAAGGGACAAAATGCCGCCAGCACCAGGCGGACCAGGCGCCATTGGTACACGTTCAGTTCCAGGGCAAGTGCGCGAGGACGTCCGGCTGGTGTTTGGGTCAGAAACGGTGGATCATGGCTGCTGATGGGGTGCAGGAGCAGGATTTAAAGCTGCAGGCTTGTTTGTCAGCCACTCAGGAACCCAAGAAGATCCTGAACACTTTAAAACGCTTACATGAACTTCCTGTCACTGTGGCTATTCTTGCTGATACAGGGATAGGGAAAACAGTGAATGGATTCAGGAAGCATGATGTGATTGGAGAAAGTGCTAAGAACCTAGTCTCAAAGTGGAAGAAAGTCGTACCCCAGGAAGTAGAACGATCCACCAATACACTCGAGGAGAAGGAATTTGCTTTTAGTACAGGGGTCTCAAAAAAGAGTCATAGGGAACATTCTCCAGAAGATTATAGACAAACATTCCAGACCCCTCATGGAGAGTCTTATGAATTGAACTATGGACAAAAGGTCAAAATAAGGGACAAATCCGACGGCAATTCGTTGACCGACTCGGCTGTGGCTGGGTGAATGATGAGTTGGCCCGGGTGCTGGACTGCACACAAAGACCAGCCGGCCAGTGGGCCAGCTGAGGAGTTTTGGCCCGGGCCACGCGACATCGCGCGCAAAGTCCGGCGCCCCGTCCAACTCATGACCCAAAGATCGGGCATGAGAAAGAAGGATGGTGATGTTGGCATAAGCGAAGGTCCGAAGGTTGGACACGCTGGCCAGGCTGCTGACCGTAAGGACCACGGACGAGGCACTGCTGCTGCACTATGCGGGGTGGGTGAGGCGGGGCTGGACGCGACCCTTGACCAGAGTAGTAGCAGTCAAATATGGTACGAGGGCAGTCCCGTATGGGACAAACCAATTTAGATCAATATACGGGATGTCCCGGCTAATACGGGACAGTTGGCAACCCTACCGAGTCCGCATCAACCAGCGATCCCCGCGCATTAACGCTATCCTACACACACTGGAGACAATTTAGTACCAGGTGGTGGCACCGTACGATGGCAGCTGACTTTGGGCAGCTCCAGGCCGCGGGAGCTTCCACCGCCCCCGATCGCGGGAGCTTTAATCGCCCTGACGTGAGAGCTTCGATCGCCGGCTGCGGGAGATTTGATCGCCCTGCCCCGACCGCTGCTGTGGTGGATGTTTATGTTCATTTTAATGTAGTTGGGTAGCCTTGTTTTTTTTGGTATGACAGTGTGGCAAATCAAATACCTTGTATGTTGCAAAACATACTTGGCTAATACATCACACGAGTTACAAGTTACGAGTTATGAGTTATACCAAGGCCAGTTCACCCACAAACCTGCGCGTCTTTGGAGTGAGGGAGGGAACCCACGCAGGTCACTGGGAGAACGTACGAACTCCGTACAGACAGCACCCGCAGTCAGGATCCAACCTGGGTCTCCGGCGCTGGAAGGCAGCAACTCTACCGCTGCGCCACCGTGCTGCCCACGTAGGGAACAGCGGGAGATGGGAATTGAATTGAATTGAAAACTTTATTGTCAAGTCACAAGTCGCAATGAAATTCTTTGCTTTCATATCCAAGCGATGCAAAATAGTCGCCCGTAAAGGGCGTTTACAAAGTTACAAGTTTCTCCCCACGCCAGGTCCCCCTTTGTTCTTCCCGCGCTCCCCCCTCCCTCACGCCGTTCCCGCCGCGCCGGGTCCTGTTTGTTCCCCCAACAGCGGTATCTTCACTTCCACGTAGTCCGTCCTCGTCTGTCGGTCAGCGCCATCATCGACCGCCGCGCCGACCTCTCCACTATCACCGCCGGGTGCTCTCCGGATGCCTCCGTGGCGTCGATCCAGGCCCCAGCCGCGGGCTCCGCAGTCCCAGGGGCCATTGGCCGCGGGATTCGCCAACCCCAGCTTGTCAGCGTCACCTCAGGAACATTGGGATATTGGAACTGGGATATGGGAACAATAGGGATGGTGGGAAAGTGGGATAGTGGAGAAGAGCGAGATATCAGGCACCGCGAGGACACTGAGGAACAAAAGGTTTGAATTGAGGAAAAATCTGAGAGAGAGAGAGAGAGAGAGAGAGAGAGAGAGGTCGTGTTTTCTTCTCAGCTCTGCAGTTGAGAAGGATTGGAGCAGCCTTTCCAGGATTTTGCCGTTGGAGAGGGCACAGACCCAGGGGGGCTTCATAGTTCAACTTATTGTTGGGCTGTTGAAGCTTTTCTCTGGTCTGGGGAGCCTCCATCTGTGTGAAGATTCCTGAGTTTCTCCACATTGTCGAGGGTGCGGTTGGCGTTGGCGGATTGCCAAGAGTGCCTGTGATCTCCGTGGGCTGAAGTTGTGCGGTGTCTTTGTCGTTTTTGGCTCCGCTTCTCTGCCCTAAAGTCATTTTGTCAGTGCGGCTGCCTGGCTTAATGTGAAGAAGGTACTTTTGCGTCCAGCGCGACTGGGATCGAGTTTCCCGTAAGCTGCTCTTGGCTGTGGACGAACCTGGGGACTTTCCTGCTTCAGCTGGAGGTTTCTGTTTTCTGCTGCCTGTCTTTGACTGTGACTGTCTCTGGGACTTAACTTGGAGCTGTGCTGCTGAGGGGCTTGGAGCTGGTTTGTGCCTCTGTGAGGATGGCGATGGAAGGGGCGCGGCCGAAGGTCCGGACCTACGCAGCGACGGCATCAGTGGCGGGTGCGAGGCCATCTGAGCTTGAGCCTCATGTTGACTTGGATGGGGACAGTTTTGGTATTTCTGTTCAAACTGGGCCTATGATGTCTAGGGGGGTAATTACGAAGGCCATGAATGAACTTCTTGGGAGGGGGGCTATTGTCTCTTCTGAGCTCGAAAGGGGAAAGGTGGAGATGATACTTAAGACCCGGGAGTGTGTGGCCCGAGCGTTGGAGGAGGGGTTCTCAGTGGGGGGGGTCCACGTACAGGTGGATCCGTGGGTATCCAGGGTGAGACCGGTTCTCCTGCGGAGCTGCCCCACTTATTTTTCGGATGCAGTGCTTATTCCACACCTGTCCAAGTTCGGGGAGGTGCGGTCTAAATGTTTTCGTCTCTTGCATCCCGGGGGGGACCAGGAGGAAAAAGGGGTCTTCAGTTTCAAGAGGAGGGTGTTCATGAAGGTGGGTGAGGGGGATGGTGCCGAGGGGAGTTTTGAGGTGGTGCATAAGGGTGTACCCAGAACCGTGCGTTGGAGTTGGGGAAAGGCACGGTGTCATGCGTGCGGCGAATTTGGACATCTCCGTAGGGAGTGTCTTTTTCGCGGGGGCACTGCTAGAGGTTCTAGTGCAGTGGCCCAGGAAAGCGCTGCTGGCCCATCTGGGGTGGCTGGTCACACCTCAGCGGCGCGGGGTGGTACTGCTGACCCGGCTGAGGTTGCCAGTTCTGCCTTGGTGACCCGGGGCGGCAGTGCTAAGCCTTCTGGGTCCAGAGGTTCCGCTTTGGGGACCCTGGGCAGTGAGAGCCCAAGCCCCCCACGTCCCCTACGTCTTGCGCCTGTGGCGGTGGATGGAGGTGGGGCGCAGGAGGAGGGGAGTGTTGAGGGGGGGTTTTGGGAGAAGCAGGGGAAGCATAATAAGAAGAAGGAGAGGGATAGGGCTGCCCGAGCGAAGAAAGTGCAATCGGGTGAGTTTAGCTCCAGTGTGGTGCAGACTGCACCTGCTGGGGCCCAGGGGGGAGTTGTGGTGGCTCGGAAGGGGGGAAAGAAGTCTAAACGTGTGGGTGGCAAAGTGGTTGGGGGTAATGTGGAGGCGGATGACCCTTCCCTTATGGAGGTTACCGCACCTCCGCATGCGAGTGGGACTAAAAGGAGGCATTTGCCTGGTGAAGAGGAGGAAGGGCGTGGGTCCAGAGCGAAGGGGATGTCTTTCTCCGGGCTTTCCACCACTGAGGTGGCTGAAAGTGGTCTTGACCCGGTGTCTTCTGGGTCGGTGGTTGGGCCTTCTCTTCATGGATCTACAGCGGGTGTCACCGGACTGGGTGCTGAAGTTGATTCCGGTGGAGTTGTGTCCACTGGGCGGGAGTCTGTCCCTTCATCTCAGGGGCCCTCTGAGGGAGTTATCTCGGCGGATGCTGTGGTTAGCTCCCTTGGGTGTGTACCCTCTGGGTCGGATGAGGTCCCCTCGTTTCAGAGGCCTACTGAGGGTGCTAGCACGGTAGGTGACGTGGTTGGCTCCTCTGGTAGTGTGCCCTCTGTGACGGGGGATGTGCAGAGTCAGGCTGAGGGGGGAGTTTCGGGGGTGTTGTCGTTCAAGTCTGTGCTCCATATCAGTGCCAGTGGAGGTGCTGGGGGGCGGGATGCCTCACCGGATGAGTTGTCTGGGGTGAGGTTAATGGCAGGTGGTGATTCTCTGGGTGATGCCTGTGGAGAGGGCACTCTGGATGATGTGGAGGTCAGGGCTGTTATGGGACGTGATCCTCTTTCAGACTCCGAGGGTGCCAGTGTTCCACAGGCCCTGGGGATGCCTCTTGTTGTTGCTTCCCCAGGCCCAGAGGAGGAGGGTGATGGTAGCGTGCAGGAGCCCAGCCATTCAGAGGGCTGCGAGTCTCAGGTAGGGGTGTTGGGACCCACCCCCAGCATTGATCCGGGTGGTCGTGTCATGGCTGTGGAGGAGGATAGCGATGCGGCCAGTGGGGGGGGCTCAGAGTGTGATGTGTCAGACAGTTCTGGTCTTTCTGAGGTTGTTGATTCAGGTGCGAGCGGGTTGGCTGAGAGCCCAGACTCCAAGGCCGTGTCTGAGGCGAAGCTTATTGTTGAGGTGCGAGAGTTCTTAAAAATAAGTCGTGCTCCCAAAACATTATGGTGGGCCGTTACAAGGAGATGGGAGGATTGGCTAGATGTGCGGGAGAGTCTCGAGGCTATCCTTAGTAACAAGGATAGTGGTCTTTCTGACTCGGATTTGGGGCAGTTTTGGGGTTTGTTGAAGGTCCTCAGAAAAGGACCTCCTGTGACTACAGGGAGTGTGAGGGTCACAATCTAATGTGTCTACACATTCACAGTAGCTACATTAAATTTAAATGGGAGTAGAGCGAGTTTTCGAAGATTTCAGCTCTTATCAGCCCTAAGGGAGGGGAGATTTGCAGTTTGTTATCTGCAAGAGACACATACCGTTGCTAGTGATGAACCTACCTGGCAACTGGAGTGGGAAGGGAGGGTTTATATGAGCCATCTCAGCTCAAATTCGAGTGGGGTGGCTTTTCTGTTGGCCCCAAATTTTCTGCCAAGCATTTTAAAAGTGCAGGAAGTGGTGCCAGGACGTTTGCTCCATCTGGCCGTGAGCCTGGATGGCATGCCGTTGCATTTCATTAACGTGTATGCCCCTAGCTCCGGCACGATGCAGGCCGGCCTGCTTCGGGAGGTGAATGCTCTGTTGGGCACTATTGATAGGGGGGAGTGTGTCTTCCTTGGTGGGGACTTTAATTGCACACTTGAGGTGCGGGACCGTTCTGGTACTCAGTGTGCGCCTGCTGTAGCGAAGAAGCTGAGAGGCTTGATTGACTCCTTTGAGTTGGTTGATGTTTGGAGGGACCTTCACCCTGATTCCACTGCTTTTTCGCGGAGGTCTGAGGGCGGTGGTTCCCGCATTGATCGGTTTTATATTTCCCGAGCGTTTGTTTCCCGTGTCTCAGCGGCCTCAATGCGGCTGGTGCCGTGCTCGGACCATTGTCTGGTGCGTGTGGATTTCAATCCAGCGTGCGCTCGGGCTGGGTCCGCGTACTGGCACTTTAACAACAGGCTGCTGGAGGACCGGTGTTTCCGGGAGTCATTCACTCGGTTTTGGGTGAAGTGGAGAGAGAGGCAGAGGTGCTTCTCTTCCCTTAGGCAGTGGTGGGATGTGGGTAAAGCTCACATCCGTCTCTTTTGTAAGGAATATACATGGGGGTCGACTGGGAGGCGGGACTCAGCGGTCGAGAAGCTGGAGAGGGAGATACAGGACGCTGAGTCTCGCCTGGGTCAGTTTGGTGAAGACTCCAGCGAATGGGGAGAGTTTCAGAGGAAGAAGGAGGTTTTGAGGAGTCTGCTGCTTGAGCGATCTCGAGGCGCTTATGTGAGGTCTCGGGTCCAGATGCTGCACGAGCTGGACCGAGCGTCGCCTTTCTTTTTCTCTTTGGAGAAGGGGCGGGGAGCTCGAAAACAGCTCGTGGAGTTGCTTGCAGATGACGGCTCCTCTGTCACTGATCCAGAGAGGATTAATGCCTTGGTTAGGTCCTTTTATGGGACCCTGTTCTCTGCGGAAGGATTCAGTGTGGAGGCTCAGCAAGATCTGTGGGAGGGTCTACCGACCGTAGATAGGGGGGAGGCTGATCTTCTTGATGGCCCCTTATCTTTGGAGGAGTTGACTCGCGCCTTGCACCAGCTCAGGAGGGGTAAGTCCCCCGGGCTGGATGGGTTGACGGTGGAGTTTGTTAGAGCATTCTGGGACGTCCTAGGGGGTGACTATATGTTGGTTTTGGGGGAGAGCCTGGCGACTGGAGTGATGCCTCTCTCGTGGCGTAGGACGGTTGTTGTCTTGCTGCCTAAGAAGGGCGAACTCCGTTTGTTGAAGAACTGGCGTCCAGTCTCTCTCCTTTGCACAGAATATAAAATTTTTGCACGGGCAATGGCAAATCGCCTGGGCTCCGTGCTGCATCAAGTGATTCATCCTGATCAATCTTATACAGTCCCTGGCCGGTCCATCCAGGATAACATCCACCTGGTTAGGGACCTGATTCATTTAGTCCAGGGTACTGGTGAGTCAGCTGCTTTTCTGTCTCTTGATCAGGAGAAGGCTTTTGATAGGGTAGAGCATGAATACCTATTTGGGACGTTGCAAGCGTTTGGGTTTGGACCACACTTCGTGGCCCGGGTCCGGCTTTTGTACGCTGCTGCGGAGTGTCTTGTAAAGGTTAATGGCGCGGTGCTATCTCCTTTTCATTTTGGGAGGGGGGTCCGCCAGGGGTGCCCTATGTCGGGCCAGTTGTATTCGGTCTGTGTGGAGCCGTTCCTGTGTCTTCTTCGGAGGAGGTTGACAGGCCTGGCCCTACCTGGCCCGCGGGTTGAGGTGATTCTATCGGCGTATGCCGATGACGTACTTCTTATGTTCACTGATCCTGGTGACCTGCGGAGGATGCGTGACTGCCAGGAGATATTCTCGGCTGCATCTTCTGCTAGGATTAACTGGAGTAAGTGCTCTGGACTTTTGGTGGGTCAGTGGCGGGTAGACTCCCTGCCGGAGGAGATGGCATTGTATGCGTGGAGTACCACGCACCTCCTCTATCTGGGGGTGTACCTGAGTCCCACTGAGGATGTTTGGCCGGCAAACTGGCAAGAGTTGGAGACGAAGGTGGTTGCTCGGCTGGGGCGCTGGTCAGGCCTGCTTGGAGTTCTCTCCTTTCGGGGGAGGGTGCTGGTCATAAACCAGCTGGTGGCCTCTATGTTATGGTACCGGCTGGCTACTCTTGTCCCGCCCTCTATATTTGTAACTGCTATACAGAAGAAGCTGGTGGATTTCTTTTGGGGAAATAGGAAGCATTGGATTTCCGCGGCGGTCCTGAGTCTTCCGTTAGAGGAGGGCGGCCAGTCCTTGGTGTGCGTGCGCACCCAGGTGGCGGCTCTCCGTCTCAGGACTCTGCGGAGATACATGTATGTAGAGAACCCTCCCAGATGGCACGCTCTGGCCACGTATTTTTTTCGTCAGGGTCGTTGCCTAAGGGGGGTCTCGCGGCTCCCGGTGGCGGGTGTCAGTCGACCCGCTCTAAGGGGCTTGCCTGTTTTCTATAGGGATGTGTTAAGAGTGGGGAATTTGGTGGTGTTCAGCCAGAGTGTTGTTCCACGAGGAGAGGGGGATGTTGTGGCTGCGGGTGTGGCTGGTCCTCATCCTGTCATGGTGGTTGTCGAGGAGAGGCGCGAGCCTAGAGTGGTTCAGATAGAGCTTACCCCTGCTCCGTCAGATCTGCTCATCGGGCCTAGGCTTCGGGATATTTCTCGGCCTCCGGCTCCGCATAATCTGAGCTGCCTTTCTGAGATGACCAGCATGCCATTTTGTGATGCAAGGAGACGCGCACTGTACAGGATGCTCCTGCACATTCTGAACCACCGTGCCTTCGTCTCCCGTCCTGACTCACCATGGAGGACGGTGTTACCATCCGAAGGCGGCGGGGGGCCCCAGTGGGGGTCCTTCTACAAGGGAGTTGTACCCCTTTATATTGGGGACCTGGGGTGGAGAGTGCTGCATGGAGCGGTGGTTTGTAATAAACTTTTGAGTCGGTTCACGGGCTCGTCTGCCGCATGTATTTTCTGCGGAGAGGAGGAGACCGTATTCCATGTGTATGTGGAGTGTGTGAGGTTACTGCCCCTGTACCAATATCTGAAGGGGTTGTTCCTCAAGTTCTGGCTGCATTTTAGCCCCACAATCCTGGTGTTTGGACACAAGGCGGGGAGTGGGGAGAGCCGAGTGTGGGGGGGGGACTTACCTGTCGGTTTGCTCCTTGGCCTGGCCAAGATGGCCATTCGTGGGTCCAGGCAGCGGGCGGTCGACGGTCTGGCGAGAGTCGGCTGCCTGCCCCTCTTTCGGGCCTACGTCCGTGCACGTGTGTCCCTGGAGAGGGAACACGCGGTGTTCACGGGGACTCTGGAGGCCTTCCGTCAGCGCTGGTCGCCGCGTGGGGTTGAGGCGATTATAAATGAATGTACTGCTGTACTACAATGATCTGTTCATTATAGTGTGATTTTTGATTGTGTTTTGATGTGTTGTATTTTATGATTTGTGTTGAATAAAGTTTTTGAAATGAAAAAAAAAAAAAAAAAAAAAAGAGAGAGAAAGAGAGAGAGGGGGGGCTGGTCACCGCGTGGGGTTGAGAGTATTGTAAACAATGAATGCATTGTTGTACTATAATGATTATTTGTTATAGTGAAATTTCTGATTATGTTTTGATGTGCTGTATCATATGACTGTCGAATAAAGTTTTTGAAAAATGAAAAAAAAAAAAAAAAAGAGAGAGAGAGAGAGAGGCTAAAATATGAAATGACAGCATAGTGGTGCCGCTGGTAGAGCTGCTGCCTCACATCGCCAGAGTACTGGGTTCAATCCAAACATTGGGTGCTGTCTGTGTGGAGTTTGCTCATTCTCCCCGTGACCATGTGGTTTTCTCCGTGTGCTCCCATTTCCTCCTGCATCCCAAAGACACGTGGGTCCGTGGGTTAATTGGCCCTCGTGTGTAGGGAGTGGATGACATCAAACTTGGGTAAATGTTGTGGAATAACTCAGCGGGCCTGGCAGTGTCTGTGGAGAAAATGGACAGGTGACGTTTCGGGTCGGGACCATTCTTCAGACCTACAACTAATGTGAACGGGTGATTGATGGTCACTCGATGAGCCAACGGGCCTGCTTCAATGCTGCATCTTTCAAGCAACCAATATACCAGACACTAGATTAAAGAGTGGATGTAAGTGAAAATTGATAAAGACCGTCTAAACTCTCAGATGGCAAAGTAACTGCTGCTTTAAAGTCAAGATGGAAAGTGTTTAATTTCTACAGGGTAAAATATTGCAAGTTGAGGAGGCATCACACCGACAAACATTTCAGCTTTAATGACCTTACGTGCGAGCTTTGTAAATCTGCCATGATCATACTGCAATGGACATTCCTTGAGGTTCAACGAGAACAAGAAACCGTCACCGAGTTAAGCTATGAAATGGATTCATTATCGGCCAAGATATCTCGCTCAGCTTGCCACTGATGGGGACCTATCTGAAAGATCGTTCATTAGCGGCATGCAAAATTGTGCGGCCCTGCAAAGTTTTGACCTTTCAAAGTATAATTTTGAAGTCGGTGCTCTGTGTTAAATCCGGGAAATGACATTTCGTATCAGCTGGGAAGATGCAGCGAAATGTACACGTCCTTTCTGCCTGAAGGCAGTGTGGATGAAGCCACTGCCTGCTTGTGTGCGCGGCTCAGATGACGGAGCTTTGCATGGGATCAGAGTAGTTTGAGATCTACAATGGGCTGGTGGGATGGCCATCACATCATGATGGATGGAACAGGCATGGGCTTGCTCATGTGTAGCCGCCATGGCTTTGGAATGAACTAAATTGGGTTGGCGTCCGATCTGATGCACCCATTATCCCTGTATTATTCAGCAGCACAATCTGCATGGGAAAGCTTTTGCTTCCACACACACAATAAATGTTATCTCCGAGCAATTTCTCCCGTCAGCCGCCAACAATTTTAAAAGATTGTTAGAGTTGAAGCTGGATATCGATTTAGTCAGGCAGTTCTATGTAGGAATGCAGAATTGTACAGGGTTTTTCATTTGTTTCCATGGGTCATTATGACATCGCAAGAGGCCATTCAGTCCATCAACACTATGCCGGCTCACAGAGTATTCCTAACCCTTTTGCGATGCAATCTACTTTCTCCCATTTTTCCGTCCACTCTCCGTAGATTCTACTTGCCGCCTGTCTCAGGGAAATTAATTAACCAACCTGCACGTCTTTGGGAAGGAAGGGGAAACTGGGAAAATATGGAGAAGTACAGCACAGAACAGGCCCTTCAGCCCATCATGTCTGTGCCAACCATGACACCAAATTAAACTAATCCCTGCTGCCAGTATGTGGCCAATATCCCTCTATTTCCTGCCTGTTCTGTGTCTTTTTAATTGTCTTTTAAATGTTGTGTGGTATCTCCGACTTGGCCTCCACAGCAGCCTGCGGCAATGAATTCCACAGAGTCCCCACCCTCCATCATTAACCTATCCACAAACCTTCACAGGAGCAGGAGAAGTTGGATGGGGCTGGTGGATGCTGAGGTGATGTATTTCTTCAGTCATTAATGCTGGGTTCTGTATGTTACTGATGCACACACTTTACCCTCTCAATGCCATCGCAACCATCCATTCTGAGTGGCTACAATCAGGGAATATGTTGCTCTCGATTAAATAGGCTTTGAGAAACATCCTTGGATCTATTCCTGCTTTCACCTGGTTAACCCTTAATGGTGATGGAGGATCGCAAGAAATTGCAGAAGAATGTGGACACAGCCCAGATCATCACTCGAGCCAACCTCCCCTCTATTGATAGACACAAAGTGCTGGAGAAACTCAGAGGGTCAGGCAGCATCTCCGGGGAAAAAGGTTAGGTCTTTATTCTTTGGAGCGCAGAAGGTTAAGGGGGGACTTGATTGAGGTCTTTAAAATGATGAAAGGGATAGACAGAGTTGACGTGGATAAGCTTTCCCCATTGAGGGTAGGAAAGATTCAAACAAGAGGGCATGACATGAGAATTAAGGGACAGACGTTTAGGGGTAACATGAGGGGGAACTTCTCTACTCAGAGAGTGGTGGCTGTGTGGAATGATCTTCCTGCAGAAAGTGGTGGAGGCAGGATCGATTTTAACATTTAAAAGTAAAGTGGATAGGTATATGGACGGGAAGGGAATGGAGGGGTATGGTCTGAGTGCAGGTAGGGGAAAATAAATGGTCGGCACGGACTGGAAGGGCCGAGAAGGCCTGTTTCCGTGCTGTAATTGTTATATGGTTATATGATAGGTGACGTTTCAGGTTGGAACCCCTCTTCAGTCTGAAGAAGGGTCTTGACCCCATACATCACCTCTCCTTTTTCTCCCGAGGATCTGCCTGACCTGCTGAGTTAGTCCAATATCTTGTGTCTATCTTTAGTATAAAGCAGCATCTTCGGGTCTTTGTTTCTCCCTGCCACCAATTCCACCTACACTAAATTGTGCTTCCAATCTGGATGGAAATTTGTATTTGGATTCTCTATACAAAAGCTTTTTTGTTAGTTTTTAGAGGTTTGGTGCGGAAACAGGCCCTGCGGCTCACTGGGTCTGTGCCAACTAGCCATCCGTGCTCACTAACACTACCCTACATACGCTAGGGACAATTTTGAATTTTACCGAAGCCAATTAACCTATGAACCTGTCTAGTGTGGGCGGAAACCGGAGCACCCAGAGAAAACCCAAACAGCAACGGGGAGAACGTACAAACTCCACTTGTAGTCGGGATGGAACCCGGGTCTCCGGCGCTGTAAGCAATGTAAGGCAACAACTCTACCGCTGCGCCACCGTACCGCCCCGTCTTCGACAAAGAAATGAATGTAAATTGAGTTCTAAATTCTATTTGTGGACCAGGTGTTTATCAGATGCTGATGGGATATGCATAAACATAGTTTAAGAATAAGGGGTAGGTCATTTAGGACTAAGATGAGGAGAAACATTTTCACCCAGAGAGTTGTGAATCTGTGGAATTCTCTGCCACCGAAGGCAGTGGAGGCCAATTCATTGGATGTTTTCAAGGGAGAGTTAGAGATAGCTCGTTGTTTTAGAAGGAACTGCAGATGCTGGAAAATCGAAAATGCTGGAGAAACTCAGCGGGTGCAGCAGCATCTATGGAGCGAAGGAAATTGGCAACGTTTCGGGCCGAAGCCCTTCTACAGACAAAGAGATAGCTCTTTGGGCTAACAGAATCAAGGGATATGGGGTGAAAGCAGGAGCGGGGTACTGATTTTGGATGATCAGCCATGATCATATTGAATGGCGGTGCTGGCTCGAAAGGCCGAATGGCCTACTCCTGCACCCATTTTCTATGTTTCGATATATCAAGATTCCAGCACCTGCTGTCCATGTGTCTCAAATTCTATTTGCCAAATTGTTTTTGCGGCAAAGAGATATATCTTTCGTCCATTACTCATTCCGTCTACAGTATATTTTAATTTGTGAATGCATAAAAGTTCAGCTCTCGGCTCCCTGATAATTAGTCCCGCGCAGGTTTGATCCGCTGAAGCAAGATGGATATATTCATGAGCGAGAGTTTTACATGTTGCAATCCCTTTTACCGAAAGAGCGAGAGAGGGAGAGAGCTCAAGGTTTTGATGTGGCTTCACAGCAGCTCAGACTGTGGCCGTGCATCTGAACAAAACCCAACGCAGATTGAAACCGTTTTCAAAAGTCGTTCAGTGGAAGATGAGGTGGAATTGATTCACAGTTACAGAAGGGACATACCATGAAGAGCAGATATGTTCAAATAAAGGAAGACCTTCAGAATTCGACACGGTACTGTTGCGGTCTTTGGACCAAAGGCGAATAGATTGATAGAAGAGGAAGTTGTAATTTCTAACTGTTTGGCTGCATTTCTTTATGGTCTTGTCATATTCTGACCCGCTGTTCCATCAGTAACCTTGCTTGGTTTTAAATAGGTGATCTGACAGAACATGACGGAACCAATTTGTACGGTGAACGGAGCGAGTAAATTAAAAGATGTTCCCAGCGCAGTGTGCAGAGTGCTAGTGTGTCAGTTGGATTTTCTTCAGAGACAGTCCCTGGGGATGGAAGATGATTTGCTTCCATCTCCAGGATGATTTCTTTTGTGAACTCTGAGATGAATGATGAGGCCGATGCAGAAATCTCATGCGTAAGAAGGAACTGGCGATATCTGAAAATGCCGGGGATAGAGTGGATGTGGAGAAGATGTTTCCACCAGTGGGGCAGTCTAGGACCAGAGATCATAGCCTCAGAATTAAAGGACGTTCCTTTAGGAAGGAGATGAGGTGGGATTTCTTTAGACTGAGGGTGGGGAATTTGTGGAATTGGCTGTGGAGGCCTAGTCAGTGGACATTGTTAAGGCAGAGATAGCTACCTTCTTGATTTATATGGGTGCCGGAAGTTATGGGGAGAAGGCCGGAGAATTGGGTTAGGATTGGGTAAGGTGGGAGAGGTAGATCAGTCATGGTGGAGTAGACCTGATGGGCTGAATGGCCTAATTCTTCTCCTATCACTTATACATTTATGAACTTATGAACGCCCAAGATAGACACAAAATGCTGGTGTAACTCAGCGGGTCAGGCAGCATCTGTGGAGGAAAAGGAATAATTATTTTTGAAGTCTTGGGTCAAGACCCGTCTGCAAACTGAGAGTCGGGGAAGAGGGAAACTGGAGGTATGAAAAAGTACAGGACAGGGGCAGCACGGTGGCACAGCGGTAGAGTTACTACCTTACAGCACTAGGGCCCCTGGTTCGATCCTGACTATGGGTGCTATCTGTGCGGAATTTGTGTGTTCTCCCTGTGACCACGTGGGTTTTTGCCGGGTGCTCCGGGTTCCTCCCACACTCCAAAGACATAGAGGTTTGCGGGTTAATTGGCTCAGTAAAAATTATAAATTATCCCTAATGTGTGTAGGATAGTGCTAATGTACGGGGATCACTGGTCACCAATGACTCGGTGGGCCGAAGGGTCTGTGTTCACACTGTATCTCTAAACGAAACTAAATCAGAGCCAGCAACGATGGCCGACGAGCCCACAATGGTCCATTGTTGGCTGAGGAGGAGGTGATAGGAAGTGGATCCAAACAATGAAACTAACAGGACAACAAGGGTGTGGAGGGAGGGATGGAGGGCAGAAATGCAGGCGTTACGTGAGATTAGAGAAATCAATATTCATACCGCTGAGTTGTAAGCTGCCCAAGCAAAATATAAAGTCCTGTTCCTCCAATTCTTCCTGAGAAATTACATACTCTTCCAAAAGAGAGACGGAAGTCCCTGGAGGATGGTCAGGTGGGTACCGTTGAGGTTCTATGCTCTGCTGATGTGTGCATTTGAAGCTCTCAAGACTACTCTGAATGCTTTTCTAGCACTTAAGCCGGTTGGCCATGGCTGAGAGATTCACTGGGTCAATGGGAAAACGTTGCATTTCTTTGAGGGACTGTGGCGCAGCTGGTGGAGTTGCTGCCTCACAGCACCAGAGACCCAGGTTCGATTCTGACCTCAGGTGCTGCCCGTGTGGAGTTTGCACCTTCTCCCTGTGACCACGTGGGTCACCTCCGATTTCCTCCCACATCCCAAAGACGTCCTGGATTGTTCGTAATTGCCCCTCGTGTGCAGGAAGCGGATGAGAGAGCGGGAAAACATAGAACTGGTGTGAACGGG
Source organism: Raja brachyura (assembly GCA_963514005.1). The sequence continues at coordinate 30,681,548 of OY740810.1, forward strand.
TGATCAATAGTCAGCATAGAGTCGATGGGCCAAAGGGCCTGTTTCTATGCTGTATCTTTCAATTAGTCGAGGAGCTTTTGAGCATGTCATAGTGTCATTGAGTCGTACAGCACAGAAACAGGCCCTTTGGCCCAACTTGCCTATGTTGACCAAAATATCCCATCTGCACTGATTTCACCTGCCTCTATTTGGCCTATATCCCACTCAATCTTTTCTGTCCGTTTACCTGTTCAAATGTTTTTATGTTTTTTTAGAGCACCTCCCTCAACTACCTCCTCGGTCAGCTCGTTCTATATGTCCACCTCCCTGTGTGGAAAAAGTTGTCCCTCAGGTTCCTATTAAATCTTTTCCCTCCCTTCTTAATTCTATGTCCTCTTGATTTTGATTCCTCTATTCTGGGTAAAAGACTCTATCCATTCCCCTCTTGACCTTGTACACCTCTAAAAGATCAGCGCTCATCCTCCTGCACTCCAGTGAATAAAATCCTAGCCTGCTCAACCTCTCCTTACAGCTCAGTGCCCTCAAGTTCATGCCACATCCTCGCAAATCTTCCCTGCACTCTCTCCAGCTTAACAAAATCCTTCCTATAGCCAAAACCGGACACATTACTCCAAGTGCGGCCTCCCCCATATCTTGTACAAGTGCAATATAACCATTCCAACTTCTATACTCAACACCCTGACTAATGAAGGACAATGTATCGAAAACCTTCTCGACCACCTTGTTGGAACTTGTCCTCGCCCTCAACAACTCAAACACGTGTCTACCTATTGCTAGCCATGCTTTATCCTGCCTCTCCTCCCTTCTAACCGCCCCCACCAATCAGTCCGAAGACCCGAAACATCACGTATCCATGTTCTCCAGAGATGCTGAGATCTTCAGACAAGCTGAGTTACTCCGGCACTTTGTATCCTTTTTGGAAAATCAGCATCTGCAGTTCCTCGTTTCAACATTTCAACATTGGTACCATTTTCCCGGATATAATGGATTTAGTTTGAAATTTCTCACTAAAACCATTGCATTGGATGGAAACAGAAGTAATTACAATCTTGAACATTGACGAAAAAAGCTGTGATAGCTGAAAATCTGAAATGATGAGATTATATCTAATGAAAGGTCATTGACCTAAATCATTAAATCTGTTTCTCGTCCTATTTTAACAAGATTATTCGATTTGCTAAAGTGTTGGAAAATGTCCTGATCAATGCCTGTAATTTTGCACCAAAGTCAAATGTGTGCATGTAGGCACTTATTGGTGTATTAAATTAAAAAATGTAAACAAATACTGCTTGCCATTTGCATCTGTGATGTTTTGTTATAATTATTTCATTTCTGACTGTCTTTACCACAATTTAAAGACAAATATACTTAATTTTAAAAAAATTTCTTATTGCCAACCTTCCTGCTTTTTCATATTTCATATTTTCTCATCTCATGGAAGGAGACCATTTGGCCATCTTCCAATAGACCATTTCAGCTAAAATTGAGTCATCAGCCAGCAGCACTAAATTCAAGAGTGTTTGGACTTTACGTTAGTGACACAGTGCGGAAACAGGCCCTTCGGCCCACCGAGCCCGTGCCGACCACTGATCACCCCGTACACTAACCAACACCCACATTTATACAACTTACCAAAGCCAATTAACCTACAAACCTTTGTTTTAAAGAAGGAACTGCAGATGCTGGAGAATCGAGGGTTACACAAAAGGCTGGAGAAACTCAGCGGGTGCAGCAGCATCTAAGGAGCGAAGGAAATAGGCGACGTTTCGGGTCGAGACCCTTCTTCAGACTGGTCAGGGATCAGGGAAACGAGAGATATAGACGGTGATGTGGAGGGATAAAGAACAATGAATGAAAGATATGCAAAAAGTATCGATGATAAAGGAAACAGGCCATTGTTTAGCTGTTTGTAGTGTGAAAATTAGAAGCTAGTGCGACTTGGGTGGGGGAGAGATAGAGAGAGAGGGAATGCCAGGGCCCGAGGGCTGGGGGAGAGGTGGGAAGGGGAGGAGGCAGCCAGGGTTAACAGAATTGAGAAAATTCAATGTTTAAGCCCAGAGGATGCAGACTCCCCAAGCGGAATATGAGGTGCTGTTCCTCCAACTTGCGGTGTTGCTCACTCTGGCCGTGGAGGAGGCCCAGGACCGAGAGGTCAGATACGGAATGGGCGGGGGAGTTGAAGTGCTGAGCCACCGGGAGGTCGGGTTAGTTATTGCGGACCGAGCGGAGGTGTTCGGCGAAACGATCGCCAAGCCTCCGCTTGGTCTCCCCGATATAGATCAGCTGGCATCTGGAGCAGCGGATGCAGTAGATGAGGTTGGAGGAGGTGCAGGTGAACCTCTGTCGGACCTGGAAGGACTGCTTGGGTCCCTGAAAGGAGTGGAGGGGGGAGGTGAAGGGAGAAGTGTAGCATCTCTTGCGGTTGCAAGGGAAAGTGCCCGGGGAAGGGGTGGAGCGGGAGGGAAGGGAAGAATTGACAAGGGAGTTGCGGAGTGAGCGGTCTTTGCGGAAGGCAGACAGGGGGGGAGATGGGAAGATGTGGCGAGTGGAGGGGTCACATTGGAGGTGGTGAAACTGGCGGAGGACTATCTGTTGTATGTGCCGGCTGGTGGGGTGAAAGGTGAGGACCAGGGGGACTCTGCCCTTGTTGCAAGTGGGGGAATGGGGAGAGAGGGCAGTGTTGTGGGGTATGGAGGAGACCCTGGTGTGAGCTTCATCTATAGTGGGGGAGGGGAATCCCTGTTCTCTGAAGAATGAGGACATTTGTGATGACCTGGTGTGGAACACGTCATCCTGGGAGCAGATGCAGCGTAGACGGAGGAATTGGGAATAGGGGATGGACTCCTTACAGGAAGCAGGATGGGAGGAAGAGTAGTCCAGGTAGCTGTGGGAGTCAGTTGGTTTGTAGTGGATGTCGGTCAGGAGTGTATCACCTGCAATAGAGATGGTGAGGTCAAGGAATGGTAGGGAAATGTCGGAAATGGTCCAAGTGTATTTGAGTGCCGGATGGAAGTTGGTGGTGAAATGGATGAAGTCAGTCAACCTACAAACCTACAAACCTGTACGGCTTTGAGTGTGGGAGGAAATCGGAGCAACCGGAGAAAACCCACGTGTTCACAGGGAAAACGCACAAACTCCATACAGACAGCACCGGTGGTCTGGATCGAACCCAGATCTGTGGCGCTGTAAGGATGCAATTCTACTGCTGCTCCACTGTGCTGCCCTTAGACCGACAATCCTCATAGCTCCTCCTGCTGGCAGCTCCCTGGCACTGCAGGCAGATGTGCCACTTGTCAGTGCAGATGTGGAGCATCCTGCAGGGTGCTGTGGCTCAGCTAACCACTGAACAAAAGCCTACAGTTCTTGCCAATCACAAAACTACTCGATCAGCTGCATGGTGCTTTGATATGACCACAGTTGTAAGCCTCTCACAAGACACACAAAACACACACAGAAAGCTGGAGTAACTCAGCGGGACAGGCAGCATCTCTAGAGACAAGGAATGCGTGACGTTTCTGGCCGGGACCTTTCTTCTAAAAACCCTTCTCACAGTATTCCGAATATAGTTAACAAATCTTTCATTTTAAATTGCAGCATAACATCTCTGCTCATATTCTTCCCCTGGTTAATAAAGGCTAGCATGCTACATACATTCTTTCCTTGCCACCCTATCTACTTACCGAAAAACGTCACCCATTCCTTCTCTCCAGAGACGCTGCCTGTCTCGCTGAGTTACTCCAGCTTTAAATGTCTATCTTCGGTTTAAACCAGCATCTGCAATTCCTTCCTACGCATCTCACGATGCACAATTTCTTCCACACAAACAATCCCAGAGGTTTTCAGCCTTAAGTACTGTTGTTGAGACTTTTTCAACCTGTGGTAAGAGATTTCTCCTTTGCAAGCCAGCAACATATTCAAGTCGCACCCCGGCCACTCTCCCATTGGGTGAAGAGGTACAGAAGTGTGAAAACGCGCTCCTCCAGATTCAAGGACAGTTTCTTCCCAGCTGTTACCAGGCAACTGAACCATCCTACCACAACCAGAGAGCAGTACTGAACTACTATCTACCTCATCGGGGGCCCTTGGACTGTCTTTGATCGGACCATACTAGCTTTACCTTGCACTAAACGCTATCAACGCTATCTGTACACTGCGAATGGCTCAATTGTAATCATGTGGGTACACTAAAGGCTGGAGAAACTCAGCGGGTGCAGCAGCATCTAAGGAGCGAAGGAGATATGCGACGTTTCGGGTCGAGACCCTTCTTCAGACTGGTTAGGGATCAGGGAAACGAGAGATATAGGCGGTGATGTGGAGAGATAAAGAACAATGAATGAAAGATATGCAAAAAGGTATCGATGATAAAGGAAACAGGCCATTGTAAGCTGTTTGTAGTGTGAAAATGAGAAGCTAGTGCGACTTGGGTGGGGGAGAGATAGAGAGAGAGGGAATGCCAGGGGCTGAGGGAGAGGTGGGAAGGGGAGGGTTAACAGAATTGAGAAAATTCAATGTTTAAGCCCAGAGGATGCAGACTCCCCAAGCGGAATATGTGGTGCTGTTCCTCCACTCATGTATTGTCTTTCCACTGGCTGGTTAGCATGCAACAAAAGCTTTTCACTGTACCTCGGTTTCACATGGCTATAAACTAAACAAACTAAACTAAACTACATCAATCAAAAATTTGTCTCTCACAAATTGGGCAGGTTTTCAATTTATCTGAAGTATTTCCCTGGGTTTTACCTCGCTGAAGCTATTTTTAAAGTCTTATCTTTCCTTGGTTGCCATTTTGTCAAGGATGAAGATCCCAGTTTCTTTAATCTACCCTCTACGCCAAAGCCTCTGATCAGCAGACATCAGCCTGAGGACATGTACTTTCACTGCGTTCAAGTCGTGAATTTTTCTCTTTTATCTTGATGTCCGATATTAGACACAGCATTCGATGCAGGGATAGAAGGACGGTATGACCCACTTTGAAATGTATTCTTCGTGTGCGTTTGGCACGGTGTGGTATTACTGATCATGCATTTAAGTTAAAGGATCGACAACCTGTTTTGGCACACAAGGAAGCCATTTGGCCCATCGAGCCAATGCCAGCTCCCATCAGTTCCTCATAGAGTTTAGTTTAGAGATACAGCACGGAGACAGGCTCTTCGGTCCATCGAGTCCGCGCCAACCAGCGATCTGCATACACTTGCACTATCGTACTATTGCACTATTCAACCAAAGCCAATTAACCTACAAACCTGCAAGTCTTTAGAGTGTTAGTTTAGGGTGGGGTGGGCGGTTGGGAGACGCCAAAGAGATTTCATAATTAAAACGTGGAAATTAAAAACACTCCCAGAGGCAGAGGACTGAAGAGGGGGCAGATGGAAGGGGTGGGGGGGGGGGGGGGAAACTAACCCAGAGAATGAAAACCCAAAGCGCTTGATGGTCCAACCCTGAACACTCTGGTGATGGTAGGGTAGGTGAATTCAATGCATTTTCAACTTACGATATTCTCGATTTACGATGGGTTTATCGGGAACGTAACCCCATCGTAAGTTGAGAAGCACCCGCTACTAGCAGTCAAATACGGGACAAGGGCGGTCCCATATGGGACAGACCAATGTGGCCCAATATACCGGATGTCCGGGCTAATACGGGTCAGTTGGCAACTCTAGTTATTCGGCACTCTAATGAGCCGACTTCATTTCATCTCAATGAAAAGCTTAGTTCAGTTTAGTTTAGAGATACAGTGCGGAAACAGGCCCTTCGGCCCATCGAGTCCACTCTGACCAGCGATCGTCCTGGACACAGGCACTATCCTACACACTAGGACCAATTTACAAACGTTGGCTACAGACATCTATTTTTTTGGAGTGTGGGAAGAAATTGGAGCACCCACAGAAAATCCACGCAGGTCACAAGGAGAGCTTACAAACTCCGTACAGACAAGCACCCGTGGTCAGTATTGACTCCGGGTCTTTGGCGGTCAGTGAGGCAGCAACTGTAGCACTGCATCACCGTGCCGCACCAACCTCCCAAGAGTTTAGAACCTTCCTAGGGCCTTGGCGTCAGATCAGTCTGTTCAAGAGGTCTTTGCAAGTGGCCTTTTGGACGAGGGGGGAGCTGGAGGCTGGACATGTTTGCTGGTTAGATATCTCCTAGAAAAAGGTGGAAGATTACAACCTTCACATGGTCCGGCCGGTTTCGACTAATGCAATCAACTCGACGTGCACAAACGGAAGATCAAATAGAACAAGTTGTCCTACAACTTTAGGCCGTGCACGCCACACGAAAGAAGATCTCCTGGAAAACGGAGGGAGGGGGTCAGTTGCTGCCCAAGATCGGCGCTCTCTGGGTCATAGAGGCTGTGGAGTCAGGGACAACACTGGGGTCGGCAGGGACCTCGCTGACACTCGCAGTAGGGTGAACTCACATGGTTTATTCTATTTACAGTGGTAAGAAAGTCCAGGACCACATGGGGGCGCTGTCCCTCACCGCCAGGGTGGAAGTGCGGGAGCGCTGGTGATTTCGGGCTTGTCCCGGCAGCTCAGTCCTGGTCTTTGAAGGAGAAGCTGTGGCGATCACAGGCTTCTCCCTGCAGTCCACCCTTGCCTTCAGAGGAGGCGCTGACGGTACAGGTTTCTTCCTGGCGGATCAGCTTTGGGCTTGGAGAGGTGACGCTGGCTGTCTCTGGGTTAACCCTGTCTTTGGGCAGGAAGAGGTTCTGGTATCCCAGGCTTGCCCTGTCCACTCAGTCTTAGCCTCAGGTAGAGACGCCGGCTGTCAAGGGCTTCTTCCTGGAAGCTCAGTCCTGACCACACTGTGGCTCTGGTGGTCTCGGCTTTGTCCCAGTGGCTCAGTCTTCCTCGAACCTGCACCAGGAGAACACAGCTAACTTGGAGGCATCTCTCTCTCTCTCTCTCTCCCTCTCTCTCTCTTCGTCTCCCTCTCTCCCTCCCCCTCTCCCCTCCCTCTCCCTTTCCCTCCCCCTCCCTCTCCCACTCCCTCTCCTTCTCTTTCACTCTCTCTTTTTTCTTTCTCTTTCTCTCTCCCTCTCTCCCTCTCTCTCTCTTTATCTCTTTCTCCTTATCTCTTTCTCTTTCTCTCTCTCTTTCACTCTCTCCTCATCTCTTTCTCTTTCTATCTCTTTCTTTATCTCGTTATCTCTTTCTCTTTATCTCTTTCTTTCTCTTCCTTTACCCCATCCTCTCTTTCTTCCTCCTTCTCACTCTGTTCCACACCCTCTTCTTCCATGTTTACATACTCAGTTGTGCTGCTGCAAGTAAGAATGTCATTGTTCATTGTCATTTATTGGGACACATGACAATAAAACACTCTTGACCCTTCTTCATCACCTCCTTCACCTCCTGAAATCAAGACAGTTTGGAGTTTGGAGTTCGTAGTGTTCAATAGCCTGATGTTTGTTGGGAAGAAGCTGTTCCTGAACCTGGACGTTGCAGTGTGTTCTTTCCGATGGCAGGAGAGAAATGAACGTGTGGCCAGGCAGCTGTGGGTCTCTGGCGATGCTGGCTCCTACAGATCCCTTCGATGGTGTGGAGCTCAGTACCCGTGATGGAGTGGTCACCACCATTAGTCGGCACGTACAGTGAGCCAGGACACAGGGGAACTCTCCCCTCCCTGTTGCTACCCAACACAAAGGGCATCTTCCTGGTGCTCAGTCTCAAAAGTTTATATGTTCTAGGAGCAGAATTACTCCATTCAGCCCTCCAAGTCTACTCCGCCATTCATTCATGGCTGATCTATCTTTCCCCCTCACCCCCATTCTCCTGCTTTCTCCCCCTAACCTGACTAACGTACAAAAAAATAATCTGTCAATCTCCGCCTTAAAAATATCCATTGAATTGGCCTCCACTGTAATGAATTCCACATATTCACCGCCCTCTGAATAAAGAAATTCCTCCTCATTTCTTTTGTAAAGGTACGTCCTTTTATTCGGAGGCTATGGCCTCTGGTCCTAGACTCTCCCACTAGTGGAAAAAGATCCTCTCTGCATCCACTCTATCCAAGCCTTTCACTATTCTGTATGCTTCAATGAGGTCCCCCCTTATTCTTCTAAACTCCAGCGAGTACAGGCCTAGTGCCGACAAACGCTCATCATATGTTAACCCACATTCCTGGGATCATTTTTGTAACCTCCTCTGACCCTCTCCAGAGCCAGCACATCCTTCCTCAGATATGGTGCCCAAAATTGCTCACGGCAGTGAATACAGGCCAGTGCCGTCAAACGCTCATCATACATTAACCCAGTCTGTGTGTGAGTCTGTGTCTGTCCACGGGCACATCCGTGTGCATGCTACATTCGAGACACAACATTCGGAGCTGCCTTCAACGTAATCATGCATCTTCTACTCCTTAGATATCGAGTGAATGCGATAGGGCACAGAGTGCTGGAGTAACTCAGCAGGCCAGTCAACATCTCTGGAGAACATGGAGAGGTGACAGGGGTTCGTCTGGGATAGTCTGAAGAAGGGTCTCAAACCGAACCCCTGTCACCTCTCCATGTTCTCCAGAGATGTTGACTGGCCTGCTGAGTTACGACCCGAAGCATCACCGATTCCAGTCTGAAGAATGGTCTTGACCCAAAACGTCACCTATCTATGTTCTCCAGAAATGCTGCCTGACCTTACTCCAGCACTTTGTGTCCTTATGGGTATTAACTAACATCTGCAGTTTTTTGTTTCCACTGTAGAGTGAAAGCAAGTTGGCTTCAACCTCAAAGGAAGAAGATACCCTTTGTTGAGAAGAGTTGGAATTCATTTTGAGAGAGGTAAAAGGTGAGAAACTTATCAAACTCTGGTGATTCATGTTAAACTGATAAATTGTCTTATGGTATTATGATGAAAACTTTTGCGTAATTATATATCACGAAACTGATACTTTCTTGAAGACATCCCTGATGTGAGACTAAATTTACTCAAAGTTTTATGTGTGAATCTCAAACGCTGCCCTTGTTTTTAACTTGCTGTTAACTCACTGTTTAGTCCCCAGAGTCATACTGAAACATAGTGCCTTACAGGTATATTTTGCAACCTGAGTTCAGGGAAATACTAATTATGCTTGCTCGGAATATCTAGTTAGCCACGGGAATTGTGCAGTGGTTGTCATCTCAGACTTAGTTCAGATGTTCGTAGTTAAGCACGTTATTGATAGACATTTATTGAGCAGTGTGGTTTATACCCAGCTCATCTTTATTCATGCCACTCCGCTTTGTTCAAAGGGGTAGACATGACCTTGCCACACACCGTGCCTGCTTTCAGGTCTGCCTGCTGTTCTCATTCTCAGCCTACAGGCCTGTTTACATCTCGACCCCAAGTGATTCCAGCACACTTGACCCAGCAGGGTTCACAGTTGCCTGGCAACAGAGACACTTAAGTGCTTGTGTCAACAGCATGTGACATTCCCCCTGTCGGCCTGCCTTTTACCTCCTCCGCAACTCTACACTGCTCTGACAGTTGCAAACCTGTGTCGGTGCCACTGCCAACGTGAGCATTTATATTCATAGGACATTTTCCGTCTCGGAGTGAGCTTTGAAGGGAGGGAGGGTTAAACTGCGCCATGTAGGTAGAATGTGTCGCCAATGGCATACTTCACGCTGGGGAGTTGGAAATTAATATTGCCGCATACTTGGAGGCATTCCGTATGCCGGTGCTCTTTGCTTTTTTTAAAATCTGGAGATGCATAAAGTCTAACCAAGGTGGAATAAAGGACACATTTAATAAAAAAAACTGGTTGTCCGCCTCCCAGAGTTTGGAAGTGAACAGATGTTTGGTCTAACCTTAATGGATGTGTTCCAGGAACAGCGATCAGGCAGGCTGCAGTATAGAAGGTTAGAGGTTGCCATTGATACCGAGTGCCCAAGAATGTCCAATGGGTTTGAGTAACATTTCTCTGCCATTTTAACCGGTGCGTTGAGTATTTAGTTTAGTTTAGTTTAGTTTGGAGATACAGTGCAGAAACAGGCCAACCGAGTCCGCACCGACCAGCGATCCCCACACATTTACACTATCCTGCATACCCTAGAGAAAATTTTATAACTTTACATTTATACCAAGACAATTAGCCTACAAACCTGTACATCTTTGGAGTGTGGGAGGAAACCGAAGACCTCGGAGAAAACCCACGCAGGTCACGGGGAGAGCGTACGAACTCCACACAGACAGCACCCATAGTCAGGATCGAACCCGGGTCTCTGGCGCTGTGAGGCAGCAACTCTACCGCTGCACCACCTAGAAAAACACCGTAAAATAAAATAAATATTTCATCCTATCATCGGGAAGGTGGCAACAGGGCGGCACGGTGGCGCAACGTTAGAGTTGCTGCCTTGCTATGCCAGAGACGCAGGTTCGAACCTGACTACGGTGGCTGTCTGCGTGGAGTTTGCACGTTCTTCCTGTGACTGCTTTGGTTTCCTTGCACATCTCAAAGATGTGCAGGTTTATTTGTGAATTAGCTTCTCTCAATGGCCCCTAGTGTGGGACAGCATGGAACTAGTGCATGGGTGGTCGATGGTTGTCACTCAGTCAGTGGGCTAAAGGACCGGTTTCCATGCTGTATCCCTAAACTAAACTAAAATGCCCAGAAATATCAGTTAGCTCATTGATTATTGGTGGCTGTATAAATCAGCCATCCTACATTTAAGCTCTGGAATTTCTTTCCTTAAACTCACTTTCAGTCCACCTTCCTTTCTTCTTAAAATGTTCCTTCAAATCAATTTCTTAAAACCCAACGGGTCAGGCAGCATCTCTGGGGAACATGGATCGGTGATGTTTTTGATCGGGACCGTTCTTCTTGCCTTTAAAACATTCAGGGACTCTGTTTACTTGACTCTGAGCAAGTCCAAGAACACATGACTCTCCGAGAGTAAAAATATGCTTCAAGTTCTAGAATTCGCTGGAATTAAGAAGATTGAGGGGGGATCTTATAGAAACTTACAAAATTCTTAAGGGGTTGGACAAGCTAGATGCTGGAAGATTGTTCCCGATGTTGGGGGAGTCCAGAACAAGGGGTCACAGTCTAAGGATAAGGGGGAATTCCTTTAGGACCGAAATGAGGAAAACATTCTTTACACAGAGAGTGGTGAGTCTCTGGAATTCTCTGCCACAGAAGGTAGTTGAGGCCAGTTCATTGGCTATATTTAAGAGGGCGTTAGATGTGGCACTTGTGGCTAAAGGGACCAGGGGGTATGGAGAGAAGGCAGGTACGGGATACTGAGTTGGATGATCAGCCATGATCACATTGAATGGCGGTGCAGGCTCGAAGGGCCGAATGGCCTACTCCTGCACCTATTTTCTATGTTTCTATGTTTTTAGAATGTTCTACTTCACAGCGCCAGAGACCCGGCTTCCACCCTGACCTCGGGTAGTGTCTGTGTGGAGTTTACACGTTCTCCCTGTGACAACCTGGATTTTCAACGGGCGCTCTTGTTACTTCCCACATCCCAGAGAGATGCAGGTTGGTAGGTTAACTGGCCTCTCTAAAATTACCAAGAAGTGTGATAACATAGACCTAGTGGGAATGAGCGATCAATGAGCAGTATCACTCCGTGCCCCAAGGTTCTTGTTTCCATACTGTGTCTCTAAACAAAACAAAACTAAATGATAAGTAAGTAAGTAAGTTTATTGGCCAAGTATTCACATACAAGGAATTTGCCTTATGCTCCGCCCACAAGTAACAACATGACACACAGTGACAGTTACGAATGACTCAGAAAACACTAAACATTAATACTAATAAAACATTAATGATAAAACACCATTGATCAAGCATGCGAACCAACAAAATACCAGATCAAAGGGAGGCTGCAGATTTTTGTTTATTGAGAAGAGCTACTACTCGTGGATAAAAGCTGTTTTTATGTCTGGCTGTGGCAGCTTTGACAGTCCGGAGTCGCCTTCCAGAGGGAAGTGATTCAAAGAGTTTGTGGCCTGGGTGAGAGGGGTCAGAGATGATCTTACCCGATCGCTTCCTGGCCCTTGCAGTGTGCAGTTCGTCAATGGGGGGAAGGTTGCAGCCAATAACCTTCTCTGCTGATCGGACGATTCGCTGCAGCTTCCGGGTGTCGTGCTTGGTGGATGAGCCAATCCAGACCATGATGGAGAAGGTGAGGACAGACTCTACAATGGCTGTATAGCATTGGAAATAGCAGATTGTGCTTCCTCATCTGCCACAGGAAGTACATCCTCTGTTGTGCCTTTTTGACTGTGGAGTCGATGGTAGCCCCCCACTTAAGGTCCTCGGACATGATGGTTCCCAGGAACTTAAAAGACTCCATAGTTGTGACTGTGATGTTGTTGATAATAAACTAAACTAAACTAAACTAAATTAAACGGTGGCACAGCGGTAGAGTTGCTGCCTTATAGCGCTTGCAGTCCCAGAGACCTGGGTTGGATCCCGACCACGGGTGCTGTCTGTATGGAGTTTGTACGTTCTCCCCGTGACCCGCGTGGGTTTGTTCCGAGATCTTCGGTTTCCTCCCACACTCCAAAGACGTGCAGGTTTGTAGGTTAATTGGCTTGGGTTTGTATACCTGGTAGAAGTGTAAATTGTCCCTAGCGTGTGTAGGATAGTGTTATTGTGCGGGGATCGCTGGTCGGTGCGGACTCGGCGGGCCAAAGGCTCTGTTTCCATGCTGTATCTCTAAACTAAACTAAACTAAACTAGAAAGAGTTTATGTATGGATTGTATCCCCTCAGATATAAAACATGTTGAAACATGGCCTTGATGGTCTGCTTAAAAGATGGATCTGCCACTTTTAGCCATTGGATGGTGCCATCGCGGAACAGCGAGGAGAGTCACTGCCTCCCACCTCCAGAGCCCAAGGTTCAATCCTAGCTTTGGGTGCCGTCTAAAGTTGACACATTCTACCTGTGACTCTATGGATTTCCTCCACATGAGCCAGGCTCTTCCCACATCCCAAGGATGTGCGTTAGTGTGTTTACTGACCTGTGTAAATTGCCCCTGGTGTGTAGATGAGTGGTAGAATTTGGGGAGAGCTTTATAGTTTAGTTCAGTTTAGATATACAGTGCAGAAACACGGCCTTCAGCCCACCGTACGTCTTTGGGGTGTGAGAGGAAAGTGGAGCAGGACCAGAGGTCAGAGCCTCAGAATAAAAGGACGTACCTTTAGAATGGAGATGAGGAGGAGTTTCTTTAGTCAGAGGGTGGTGAATCTGTGGAATTAATTGCACAGAAGGCAATGGGGGTCAGGTCAATGGATATATTTAAGGTGGAGATTGACAGATCCTTTTGTAGTACAGGTGTCAGGGGTTATGGGGAGAAACAGGAGAATGGGGTTGAGAGGGAAAGATAGATCAGCCATGATTGAATGACGGAGTAGACTCCTTGGACAACATAGCCTAATTCTGCTCCTATAATTTATGAATTTTAATCTATCTTTATGATCTTTTATCTATCTTTATTTATGACCTATCTTTTCCCCTCTTCCCCATTCTCCTGCCTTCTCCCCACCAATGGGGTTGAGAGGGGAAGATAGATAGATCAGCCATGATTGAATGGCGGAGTAGACTTGATGGGCCGAGTGGCCTGATTCTGCTCCGATAACATGAGCATGAACGTGACTCAGTGTGCCGAAGGGCCTGTTTCCGTGCTGTAAGATGACTATAATAGTCGGAGCTTGGGGTTTCCTGAGCATCGGCTAAAATACAGCTTCCACTTCCAGTATGCGCCGGCCACAGAAGGACATGCCGGTGGGCGTCTCGCAGATGGCATGGGCTTCAGCGGATTGCCCATTGCCCCAGCTAGGAAACCTGCCCACTGATCAAGTGCCAGGTGGACTGGCACAAGTCCAATGGCCCAAATAGAAACACTCGGTAGTAACAGCTGCCCGCAGAATGATAGGTAGAAGTCAATTTACTTTTCATTGGATATAATTTGGTTAATTCAGATGTGCTTAACTGTTTTTAAGCATGCAAGTTGGTTTGTTTGTTTCAGTTGTTTTAGTTTTCTTTCAATAATTTAATATTTTTAAGTAGCCTTTTTTGTACAGACGTGGGTTCAAATCCCACCTTGAGAACTAGGAACTTTAAATTTATGTAATTGGAATCTTTTGGAATATAATGTTTTAATTGTCGTCATAAAATGTCTGGATTATTGTTAAAAACGAAAAAACATGTTTCCACTGATATTCAGGGGAATTAATCCAGAGGACATGGGCTTGAGATGAGTGGAGAAAGATTTAATAGGAACCCGTGGAATAACCAAAGGGTGGTGTGTGTTTGGAACGAGCTGCCGGAGGAGGTAGTTGAGGCAGGTACTATCGCAGTATTTAAGAAACCTTTCCATGGATAGGATAGGCTTAGAAGGAAGATAGACACAAAATGCTGGAGTTATTCAGTGGGACCTCTGGAGAGAAGGAATGGGTGACATTTCGGGTTGAGACCCTTCTTCAGACTGAAAAAGGGCCTCGACCCGAATGATCAGTCTGAAGAAGGGCTTCGACCGGAAACGTCACCAGAGATGCTCTCCATTCTCTCCAGAGATGCTGCCTGTCCCGCTGAGTTACCCCAGCATTTTGTGTCAATCTCTGATTTAACATAGAGAGTGGTGGGTCTCTGGAACTCTCTGCCACAGAGGGCAGTTGAGGCCAGTTCATTGGCTATATTTAAGAGGGAGTTAGATGTGGCCCTTGTGGCTAAGGGGATCAGAGGGTATGGAGAGAAGGCAGGTACAGGATACTGACTTGGATGATCAGCCATGATCATATTGAATGGCGGTACAGGCTCGAAGGGCCGAATGGCCTACTCCTGCACCTAATTTCTATGTTTCTATGTTAAACCAGTATCTACAGTTCTTTCCTACACATTAGGTTTAGAGGGATATTGGCCAAACTGAGGCAGGTGACAATAGACATAGGTGCAGTAGGCCATTCGGCCCTTCGAGCCAGCACCGCCATTCAATGTGAGTATGGGACTAGTATAGATGGGACATGTTGGCTGGTGCGGATAAGTTGGGCCGAAGGACCTGCTGCCACACTGTAGGACTCTATGACTCTATTAATGTCCCATCCGTACTTGATGTGGCTAAAATGTAACTCCAAGACCAGACTATTGTTATTATTGCCCTACATTTGTTTATTTATTGAGTATTCTTGCTTGTCTTCTTTCACACCTCTTGTCTTTTTTGTGATGTTGCAAATGGAGCTTCTGTGATGCAAAACAAATTTCAGACTCGCTTTGACAATAACGTATTATAGCATCATATCGTATCGTATTTGTGTGAATGTGAACGTTTTTCTCCCGTTACGTACTATGTTTACATAGTCTGTTGTGCTGCAGCAAGTAAGAACGTCATTGTCCTATCTGGGACACATGACAATAAAACTACTGCATCCGTTGCTCCAGATGCCAGCTGATCTACATCGGTGAGACCAAGCGGAGGCTGGGCGATCGTTTCGCCGAACACCTCCGCTCGG
Source organism: Raja brachyura (assembly GCA_963514005.1). The sequence goes on from OY740810.1 coordinate 30,696,984, forward strand.
TCCGCAATAACCAACCCGACCTCCCGGTGGCTCAGCACTTCAACTCCCCCTCCCATTCCGTATCCGACCTCTCGGCCCTGGGCCTCCTCCACGGCCAAAGTGAGCAACACCGCAAGTTGGAGGAACAGCACCTCATATTCCGCTTGGGGAGTCTGCATCCTCTGGGCTTAAACATTGAATTTTCTCAATTCTGTTAACCCAGGCTGCCTCCTCCCCTTCCCACCTCTCCCTCAGGCCCTAGCATTCCTTCTCTCTCTATCTCTCCCCCACCCAAGTCGCACTAGCTTCTCATTTTCACACTACAAACAGCTTACAATGGCCTGTTTCCTTTATCATCGATACTTTTTTGCATATCTTTCATTCATTGTTCTTTATCTCTCCACATCACTGTCTATATCTCTCGTTTCCCTGATCCCTGACCAGTCTGAAGAAGGGTCTCGACCCGAAATGTCGCCTATCTCCTTCGCTCCTTAGACGCTGCTGCACCCGCTGAGTTTCTCCAGCTTTTTGTGTAACCCTCGATTCTCCAGCATCTGCAGTTCCTTCTTTAACACAATAAAACACCATTGACTCTTGATCATTGCTTCCTCTTCAAATTAGGGCTAATCAGGGGGTGGACCTGCTCGTCCCCAGAGAGGCGGGTGGAAGGAAACGGTGACAACGGCAGATGCGGATAAAGGGCTGGTAGGGAGAACCGGGGGAGGGGGTGGTCTTACCATCTGCGTCCTCATGGTCGGCTGCGGGAGGTGCGCCCGGCGGGGCACGAAGGCTGAAGGTGGCCGGGCGAGGAGAGGGACGACGGTTGACTGGACAATCCGGGCGGATGTGACGGCTGCAACGGGCTTCGATGGCCAACTACAACTTGGACTGTGAAAATGGTGGCAAAACATGGCGACTCTTGCATATGGCCTCAGCTAGCTGTTGCTATGCATTCTGTACTTAATTGGGGATTGTAGTTATGTTTGACAATAACCTAGCTGATCTGTATTACAAAAAAAAGAGATTCACTGTACTTTAGTACACTTGATAATAAAAGAATCATTGAACAATTGAGAGTGACATTCACATACTTTGTTAAGTCAAACAGCATAGAAACAGGCCCTTCGGCCCAATTCATTTATACCATCCAAAATGGACATTGCTTCCACCTCAACGCTTATTCTCGTTTTATTAAATCATAGTGTCATCGAATCATACAACGCATAAACAGGCCCCTCGGCCCAACTCATTTGTGCCAATAGACCATAGGTGCAGGAGTAGGCCATTTGGCCCCTCGAGCCAGCACCGCCATTCAATGTGATCATGGCTAATCATCCACAATCAGTACCCTGTTCCTGCCTTTTCTCCATATTCCTTGACTCCGCTATCTTTAAGAGCTCTGTCTAGCTCTCTCTTGAAATAATCCAGAGAACCAGCCTCCACCGCCCTCTGAGGCAGAGAATTCCACAGACTCACAACTCTCTGTGAAAAGGTTTTTCCTCATCTCCGTTCCAAATGGCTTACCCCTTATTCTTAAACTGTGGCCCCTGGTTCTGGACTCCCCCAACATCGGGAACATGTTTCCTGCCTCTAGCGTGTCCAAACCCTTTATAATCTTATATGTTTCAATAAGATCCCCTCTCATCCTTCGAAATTCCACAGTATACAAGTCCAGCCGCTCCATTCTCTTAGCATATGACAGTGCCACCATCCCTTAATAATCTTATATGTTTCAATAAGATATCCTCTCATCCTTCTAAATTCCAGAGTATACAAGTCCAGCCGCTCCATTCTATCAACATATGACAGTCCCGCCATCCCGGGAATTAAGCTGGTGAACCTACACTGCACTCCCTCAATAGCAAGAATGTCCTTCCTCAAATTGGGGGACCAAAGCTGCACACAATACTCCAGGCGTGATCTCACTGGGGCCCTGTACAACTGCAGAAGGACCTCTTTGCTCCTGTACTTTGCCGTCCAAAATGAACCTTGCTTCCATCTCAATGCTTATTCTTTCATGGTCATGGTAATAGAGTGATGCAGCACAATCTAGATCCCCCATCTAATCTGGTCCCATTTTCCTGCGTTTGGCCCCATCACCTAGGACAGCCACGGTGGTGCAACAGTAGAGTTGCTGCGCTACAGTGCTTGCAGCGGCGGAGACCCGGTTTCGATCCCGACTACGGGTGCTGTCTGTACGGAGTTTGTACGTTCTCTCCGTGACCGCATGGGTTTTCTCCGAGATCTTCGGTTTCCTCCCACACTCCAAAGACGTACAGGTTAATAATAATAATAATAATAATATCTTTTATTGTAATTACACATAAGTGCAACGAGATTTGGTTTGCAACTTCCATCCGATGTCATAACTTAATCGACAAATAAAATTTAGGTTTAAATACCCGGAGAACAAGGTTTGTAAAAACGAACATTTGACCAGTACCATCAACACAGACTAAAGTGCGAGGCCGGGGGAGACAGTCCATGGGGGGGGGGGGGGTACTCAGCAGGGCCGGTTCAGAGCCGCTATAGCTCTGGGAATGAAGCTGTTCCTGAATCTGGTGGTGCAGGCGTAGAAGGCCATGTGACGTCTGCCCAAAGGGAGTAGTTCGAACAGTCCATTACAAGGGTGGGAGGAGTCTTTATGAATGCTGACAGCCTTCCTGAGGCACCGTGTATGGTAGATGCCCGCAGCTGGTAGCTGTGTCCCAATAATCGGTTGCGCTCTGTGGACGACGCGCTGAAGAGCGCTCCTCCCCGCCTTCGTGCAGCTGAGATACCACACAGAGATGCCATACGTCAGTATGCTCTCTGTGGTGCAGCGGTAGAAGGTCGTCAGCAGCTGTTGGGGCAGACCAGTCCGTTTCAATGTTCTTAGGAAGAACAGTCATTGCTGTGCCTTTTTGACCAGCGAAGCGGTGTTGGTGGACCATGTGAGGTCCTCTGAGATGTGAGTACCCAGAAACCTGAAGCTGGACACTCGGCTTTTGAAGGTGATTTTTAAATTACTCTAGTTAATAAATAATCTAGCGTAATTTAAAAATACCTTCATGAATGAAATGTCGGAGCGATTTTTCTTCCACAACGAAATCGCCCGACATGGATTGATTTTCCCAGTCTGCAGAAAAACAGCACTTTAACCCCCTCTGAAAGACGCCAAAGTAGCGCACACGGGGAGCGGCAGAACTGCAGCGCTGCTCAAGGTAAGTTTTGTAACATACCTACTGTATGCAAATTGATGAGAGCCCAATGATGCAGGGATGCTGGATTTGTTGTGGGAGAGGACCAGCCTTTCAAAGCACTTCATTGGTATTGGAGTTAGGGTAACCGGGCGGTAGTCATTCAGGTTGGTGACTTTAAACTTCAGGTTTTCACGGTTAATTGCCTTGGTGTATGTGTAAATTGTCTCTAGTGTGCATAGGATAGTGTTAATGTGCGGGGATCACTGGTCGGTGCAGACTCGGTGGGCCGAAGGGCCTGTTTCCGCGCTGTATCTCTAAACTAAACTAAACTAAACCTCTAAACCTTTCCTATCTACAGTATGTACATGTCCAACGGTATTTTTAACACTGTTATAGTACCTGCCTCAACCATCTCATGTGGCAGCTCATTCTATAGGCCCACCACCTTTATCTGCTCATTCTATATACCCGCCACCCTCTATGTGGAAAAGATGCCCCTCACGTTCCTATTACAGTTTCCCCCTCTCATGTTGAACCCATGTCCTCGAGTTCTTGATTCCCCTACCCTTTGCTTCCACGCTATGTATTCCTCTCACGATTCTATGTGCCACTGTAGGCACATCTACTCATCTACTCATGGTTTTAAGCAAACTCAAACAGCATACATAAATTGTCAGTGGTCCTCCTGAGATTCCCATCATCACAGAAAGCAGTCCCCAGCCAATTTGTTTCATTCAACACCAGAGACCAGACACCAGTCACCTTGTAGCGCAGAAGGATGAAGGATGATCTTGTAGATGTGTAAAAAATCATGAGAGGATTAGATCGGGACCAGGAGCGCAGAAAACTGCAGAAAGTGGCGTCGTGGTCATTTGGCTTATTTTGTGCGCCATTAATTATGGCATTTGTGTTTAAATATTATTCTGTCCTTAATTATGTGGATGGGATTTATTACGCAGTCTGGGGCGTGTTTGCTGCTGGGCTTCTTGCACAGAAGCTTAGTTTTAGTTTCGTTTTGGAGCTACATGGCAGCAGGAACACCCTTCGATCATGTAGAGTTTTGCCGAGACACGAGGAGTTTTCTAACGTTTAAAAGCGATATGCTGGAGTTTGATGAAGATTAAAGAGTGTACGAGTCAGAGGTCGGATGAATATCTTACTGTTTTTCTTCAACAATAAAGAAACTATTAATCAAAAGACTGTGTTACGAAGATTTATCCTACGAGAAGCTCTGAAAGTCTCACGTGTGTAATACGACATTCTCCTAGAGATGCTACACTTGTCCCTTCACCTCCCCCATCCACTCCTTTCAGGGACCCAAGCAGTCATTCCAAGTCCGACAGAGGTTCACCTGCACCTCCTCCAACCTCGTCTACTGCATCCGTTGCTCCAGATGCCAGCTAATCTACATTGGTGAGACCAAGCGGAGGCTAGGCGATCGTTTCGCCGAACACCTCCGCTCGGTCCGCAATAACCAACCCGACCTCCCGGTGGCTCAGCACTTCAACTCCCCCTCCCACTCCGTATCCGACCTCTCGGTCCTGGGCCTCCTCCATGGCCAGAGTGAACAACACCGTAAGTTTGAGGAACAACATCTCATATTCCGCTTGGGGAGTTTGCATCCTCTGGGCTTAAACATTGAATTTTCTAAATTCTGTTAACCCAGACTGCTCCCTTCCCCCCCCCCCCCACCTCTCCCTCAGCCCTCGGGCCCTGACATTCCTTCTCCATCTCCCCCCCCCCCCAAGTCGCACTAGCTTCTCATTTTCACACCAGAAACAGCTTACAATGGCTTGCTTCCCTTATCACCAATACTTTTTTGCATATCTTTCACTCATTGTTCTTGCTTTATCTCTCCATATCACTGTTTATATCTCTCGTTTCCCTGATCCCTGACCAGTCTGAAGAAGGGTTTCGACCCGAAACGTCGCCTATCTCCTTCGCTCCTTAGATGCTGCTGCACCCGCTGAGTTTCTCCAGCTTTTTGTGTAACCCCCCTTCTCCTAAAGCCATGTTGTCTCTTAAGTGGCTCGAGGGAGTAATCTCTTGAAAGATATAAAAATCTGCCGCTACAAGTGGGAACACTGCCCATTCCGTCACGAGTCCTGACCTCCCCACCATCGACGGGATTTACAGGAGTTCCTGCCTCAAAAAGGCAGCCAGGATGATCAGAGTCCCACACCACCCTGGCCACACACTCATTTCACTCCTGCCTCAGGAACAAGATACAGGAGCCCGAAAACTATAACATCCAGGTTCAGGAACAGCTTCTTCCCTACAGCCATCAGGCTACAAAACATGACAAGTTCTGAACTACATAGACCTGATCCTTGTTTATACGCACACACACACACACACACACACGCACGCACGCACGCACGCACGCACGCACGCACGCACACACACACACACACACACACACTGAACTTGTTTTTCTCGTTTATTATATTGTTTACAGAGTACCATGTTACATAAAGATTTTTTAGGAATCTGAGGGGTAAAAGGTGGTGGATATACAGCACGAGCTGCTGGAAGATGTATTTGAGGCAGGGACTATTACAACATTTAAGAAGCAATTAGACAGGTACAAGGATAGAACAGGTTTAAAGCCCTGTCGCACGGTACGAGTTCACTCCAAGAGCTCTGTTTGCCCTGATTTGAACTCGGAGATTTACAGTAATGGCCACTCGTCGGGCTCTCGTGGACATTTTTCACCATGTTGAAAAATCTTCACGAGTCTTCCCGTGCTTACCTGCCGTTAGCGAGTCTTCCCGGGTACCTGCCGTTAGAGCTAAGAGACATCCCCGAGCTCCGACGTACCCGCTATGTTCATTCTCCGTGCTTACCACGAGTTTGATTTTTTTTTAAAACTCGGGAGAGCTCTTGGAATTAACCCGTACCGTGGGACAAGGCTTTGAGAGGGATATGGGCCAAACGCGAGCAAGTGGGACTAGTATAGATGGGGCATGTTGGTCGGTGTGGGCAAGTTGAGCTAAAGGACCTGTTTCCACACTGTATGATTCTATAACTAAATCGTTACCTTCTCACCATAAACCCACGCGCTCTGGTTCTTGATTCACCTACCCTAGGTAAATGACTGTGTTTCCACCCTGTATTCATTTATATCGACGAAACAATGCTCGTAATTTTAAGCAGGGTAATAAATTCAAACAGAATAACAAATTGTCGTTTGCCCTCCTGAGATTCCCACCATCGCTGAAAGCTGTCCCCAGCCAATTTGCTTCACTCAACACCAGGTCTAGAAATAGCTGAGAGAGCAGGAAACAGTACAGACAATGGGGCCAGGTACTGCTCCAGCTGTGGAACTGAAGATGTGTCCCGTACCCATCCCTGCCTCCAACCAAAGCTGCCTTCACTGGCATCCACACAACAGTATGGAAAGTTGAAGATTGATACAAATGCCTGGAGTAACTCAGCGGGACAGGCAGCAGTGCCTCTGGAGAAAAGGAACAGGTGATGTTTCGGGTGGAGACCCTTTTTCAGGCTGAGAGTCAGGCGGAAAGGAAAATGAGAGAGATAGAAGATGATATAGAGTAGCAATGTTACAAAATTTTGAGATTTAAAAAATCAAGTCTGCAATTTATCCCATCAGATAAAGCATAAAAAGAAGTTTAATTTGACACCTAATTTACTTTCATATCTTCAGTATTAAGAAAGTTATGGCCATTTACATACTCAGAAATGTCGGAGCGATTTTTCTTCCGCAACCAAATCGCCCGACATTCATCGATTTGTCCTGCCTGTTGAAAAACGGCACTTTAAGCCCGCCCCCCTCTGAAAGGCGCCAAAGTCAAGCACACGGGGAGCAGCAGAAGTGCAGCACTGCTCAAGGTAAGTTTTGCAACATACCTATATAGAGAGAAATAAAACAAATGAAGGAAACATTTGTAAAAAGTAAGATAGAAACATAGAAAATAGGTGCAGGAGTGGCCATTTGGTTGCTCGAGCCAGCACTGCCATTCAATATGATCATGGCTGATCATCAAACATTAGTACTCCCGTTCCTGCTTTCTCCCCATATCCCTTGATTCCTATAGTCATGAGCTATATCTAACTCTCTCTTGAATACATCCCGTGGACTGGCCTCCCTGCCTTCAGGGGCAGAGAATTCCACAGATTCACAACTCTTTCAGTGAAAAAGTTTTTCCTCATCTCAGTCATAAATAGCCTAACCCTTATTCTTAAACTGTGAGTCCTGGTTCTGGACTCCCCCAACATCAGGAACATTTTTCCTGCATCTACCCTGTCTAGGTAATCCATAAGATCCCCTCTCATCCTTCTAGATTCCAGTGAATACAAGCCCAGTTGACCCATTCTTTCATCGTGTGTCAGTCCCGCCATCCCGGTAATTAACCTGATGAACCTACTCTGCACTCCCTCAATAGCAATAATGTCCGTCTTCAAATTAGGAGTCCAAAATTGCACACACTACGCCAGGTGCAGTCTCACCAAGGCCCTGTACGACTGCAGTAGGACCTCCTTGCTCCCAAACTCAAATCCTCTCGTAATGAAGGCCAACCTGCCATTAGCTTTCTTCACTGCCTGTTGTACCAGCATGCTTACTTACGCTTCACCGGGCCCGCCGAACATCGCCGCCTCACCGACCATCCGCCCACCAGGACCTCCCACGATCCGCCCGCTGACCCTGACTAACTCCCCTCGGACCTCCACCATTGACTCTGCCCTTGTTACAAGTGGGGGGATGAGGAGTGAAAGCAGAGTCATGGGGTATAGAAGAGACCCTGGTGAGAGCCTCATCTAAGGTAGAAGAGGGACCCTCTGTCCACCGACCCTCGCCACTCCACCGCTCTCCAGCACACTGCGGCTGTCGCCTTACCTGAGTCCTAGGCTCAGCACCGGGCCTGAAGTCTCCACGCTGCAGACTCCTACATCACAGGCTCTGACTGCGCTTGGTCCTAGTGCTAGTCCCCCTAACCCATATAACCATATAACCATATAACAATTACAGTGCGGAAACAGGCCATCTCGGCCCCTCAAGTCCGTGCCGAACAACTTTTCTCCCTTAGTCCCACCTGCCTGCACTCATACCATAACCCTCCATACCCTTCTCATCCATATGCCTATCCAATTTATTTTTAAATGATACCAACGAACCTGCCGCCACCACTTCCACTGGAAGCTCATTCCACACCACTACCACTCTCTGAGTAACAGCTACCACTCTCTGAGTGGACCCAAGGAACCTTAGTGGTTGTTCCACTGGGTCTTCCCCTTCCCCCTCAAACCATGTGACCCCAGCTCTTCTCCACCCACACTATAGTCCTCATAAATCCTCCCTCCCGGTCACCCACCACCCCCCCCACCAGACACCGCCTCGGCCCCAGTCCACTCACCTGCCTTCCTCCGGCCCCAACCCCCATCCTTGCCGTGTGTTCACCATCCCCCCTGACCTCCCCCTCTCTGACACCGAACGGTCTGTCCTCAGCAGAGGCCTCACCTTTGTTCCCCTCCGTCCCCACCTCAATGAGTTCCGTGCCCGCCACGATGTGGAGCTCTTCTTCCGTCGCCTTCGCCTCAAAGCGTTCTTCCATGGGAAGCAGTCCTCACCCCCCAGTGATGACCCCTTCTCCCATCTCCAACGGACCCCCCTCCTCTTAGACCCCCCCTCATGGCCATCTTCCGGCTTTAGACCTTTTTATTTTAAACTGCCGGTGGGACATCAACCGCCTCAACTTCTCCACTCCCCTGTCTCACTCTAACCTCTCCCCCCCTGAACGTACAGCCCTTCACTCACTCTGCAACAACCCAGACTGGGTGATCAAACCCGCTGACAAGGGAGGTGCCGTGGTAGTCTGGCGCGCTGATCTCTACAAGGCTGAGGCCATGCGCCAACTCTCGGACACCTCCTCCTACTTACCCCTGGACCATGACCCCACAGACGAGCACCAGGGCACTATCTCTAGACCACCACTGACTTCATCAACTCCGGCTCCCTGCCCTCCCAAGCCTCCAACTTCATCGTTCCCCAGCCCCGCACGGCCCGATTTTACCTTCTCCCCAAAATCCACAAACCTGACAGACCCATTGTTTCTGCCTGTTCGTGCCCCATCAAAATTATTTCCACATACCTCGACTCCATCCTATCCCCCCGGTTAAATCCCTCCCTACCTATGTTCAAGACACCTCACACACTCTTTGTCGACTCCAGGAATTCCATTCTCTAGGCCCCTATCCTTTCATCTTCACCATGGACGTCCAGCCACTTGACACCTCCATCCCCCACCAGGAGGCTCTTAAAGCCCTCCGTTTCTTCCTCGACCGGAGAACTAACCAATCCCTGTCTACAGATACTCTCCCCCACCTAGCAGAGCTGGTCCTTACCCTTAACAACTTTTTGTTTGCCACCTCCCATTTCCTCCAAATACAAGGCGTAGCTATGGGCACGCGCATGGGCCATAGCTGTGCCTGCCTTTTTGTAGGGTACGTTGAACAATCCTTGTACGAGACGTACCATGGCCCTATCCCCGAACTCTACCTCTGCTACATCGATGACTGCATTGGTGCTACCTCCTGCACCCACACACAACTCACTGACTTCATCCATTTCACCACTAACTTCCATCTGGCACTCAAATACACCTGGACCATTTTCGACACTTCCCTACCATTTCTTTACCTCACTATCTCCATCGCAGGTGATAGACTACTGAGCGACATCCGCTATAAATCCACTGACCCATGGCTATCTGGACTACACATCCTCCCACCCTGCTTCCTGTAAGGGCTCCACTCCCTACTCCCAATTCCTCTGTCTACGCCGCATCTGCTCCCAGGATGAGGTGTTCCACACCAGGGCAACGGAAATGTCCTCATTCTTCAGGGAACGGGGGTCCCCTCTTCTACCTTAGATGAGGCTCTCACCAGGGTCTCTTCTATACCCCATGACTCTGCTTTCACTCCTCATCCCCCCACTTGTAACAAGGGCAGAGTCCCCCTAGTCCTCACCTTCCACCCTACCAGCCGTCACATACAACAAATAATCCTCAGTCATTTTCGCCACCTCCAACGTGACCCCACCACTCACCACATCGTCCCATCTTCTCCCCCGTCTGCTTTCTGCAGAGACCGCTCCCACCGTAACTCCCTGGTCAATTCGTCCCTTCCCACCCGTACCACCCTCTCTCCAGGCACTTTCCCTTGCAACCGCAGGAAATGCTACACTTGTCGCTTTACCTCCCCCCTTGACTCCATTCAAGGACCCAAGCAGACATTCCAGGTGAGGCAGAGGTTCACCTGCATCTCCTCCAACCTCCTCTATTGCATCCGCTGCTCTAGATGTCAGCTGCTCTACATTGGTGAGACCAAGCGTAGGCCTGATGATTGCTTCGCCGATCACCTCCGCTCGGTTCGCAATAAACAACCTGATCTCCCGGTGGCTCAGCACTTCAATTCCCCCTCCCATTCCGAATCCGACCTTTCTATCCTGGGCCTCCTCCACGGCCAGAGTGAGGACCACCATAAATTGGAGGAGCAGCACCTCATATTCCACTTGGGCAGTTTGCACCCCAGCGGTATGAACATTGACTTGTCTCATTTCAGGTAGTCCTTGCTGTCTCCTCCCCTTCTCAGCTCTCCCTCAGCCCACTGGCTCCATCTCTTCCTTTCTTCTTCCTGACCCCCCACCCTCACATCAGTCTGAAGAAGGGTTTCGGCCCTAAACGTTGTCTATTTCCTTCGCTCCATAGATGCTGCTGCACCCGCTGAGCTTCTCCAGCCTTTTGTGTACCCTCGATTCTCCAGCATCTGCAGTTCCTTCTTTAACCCTCAGTGTGGAATGTTTGCCCATCAGGTTCCTATTAAATCATTGCCTTAAATCTATGCTTCTTATTTTGGATTCCATTTCCCTGGGAAAAAGTTCAATATATTCATCCTGTCAATTCCCCTCATGATCTGATACACATCTAATACACCCGTCCGCCCCCTGCACTCTGAGCAACAAAGTCCTAGCCTGCCCAACCTGTCCGTATAGTTCCGATCCTTGAGTTCTGACAACATCCTCGTACATCTTTTCTGCCCTCTTTCCACTCTTATGTTAAACCTATTGTGGTGCCAAAATAGCTCAGTCGGGAGAGCGCTAGACTGAAGAACTAAAGGTCCCTGGTTCGATCCCGGTTTTTAGTAAATCCTCCGGTGGTGCAGCGGTAGAGTTTCTGCCTTACAGCATCAGGGACCCAGGTTCGATCCTGACCACGGGCGCTTGTCTGTGCGGAGTTTGTACGTTCTCCCCGTGATCTGCGTGGGTTTCCTCCGAGATCTTCGGTTTCCTCCCACACGCCAAAGACGCACATGTTTGCAGGTTAATTGGCTTGGTAAAAAATCTAAGATTGTCTCTAGTGTGTGTAGGGTAGTGTTAATGTGTGGGGATCGCTGGTCGGTGCGGACTCGGTGGCGCCTTCAGGGCAGGCACGTGCCGTCAGGGTAGGCAAGATAGGCATTGCCTACCCTGACTAAAATTATGAAATGGCAATTATTAAATATAAATAGTAAAGGCATGGGAGAATTATGCCTGTCTAAGAGATCGATCTCCTAGGTAGGCATAATTCCCCATGCCTTTCATCCGCAGCACTTGTAACACGGGAAGGTCTGTGCAGCCCACGTGCCGTCAGCGCTGCCTGACGCCATTAGTTTCAGGGGTTGAAATTCTGCCTTTGCAGCACTGCACATGCGCATCAGCCTACTGCGCATGCGCAGCGCTAGTTTCTTGGCGGGGTTTTCAATCATGGTTTGTCGTGTACCAATGATGCGCTAAGTACATTTTGTGATTTTTTTAAAAATACCGTATTTCCCGGGTGTGGTGGGGGGGGGGGGGGGGGGGGTGGGGAGAGCTCCTTTCACAGCGTTTGGGGAGTCTGGCCCGGGGTAAAGTTGCGGGGAGGGCACGAATGTTATGAATGAGGGGTCGGGAGCATCCACTTGTGATGCTCCTTGCAAGGGGTCGTGGAATGCCACCGCTCTGAGGCGGGGGGGGGGAGAGAGAGAAGTAGCTCGGGTGGCTGAGCGGCCGCCGGGCCGGACCTTAACTCCTTCTGTCGGTCCCCGCCCACTCCATCTAAAAACCTCTCTCCTGCCTCTCGCTGGCCTCACTCATGTCCTTAAGGTGACAGGTGTTCCGGCAGGTGACAGGTGTTCCGACGGAGAGCATTGCCAAAGGTGAGCAGGCCGGCAGAAGGCGCTGAAGTGGCGGCCAGTTCAGCTGTCGGGTCCCGGTGGCCGCTCGTAGCTCCCCGAGCTGCTTCTATCCCCAGCTACAGTGCGTGGCTTGACACCCGGAGAGCTGCGGCAGCGGTGAGGGAGTGAAGATTCCAATACTTTGTGATAAGTACTTTCTTGCGATTTTCACCATTGCTCCTCACATGTCCAGCCTACAACCTCTATATATCGCTCAGACCCTATAGTCCTGGCACCTTCCTCGTAAATGTTCTCTGTGTCCTTTCCAGCGCTGGCAGCATCCCCGACACCCTCCTTCTCAACACTCGTACCCTCCCCACAACTTTACCCCTGGCACAGACTCTCCACACGCTGTGAAAGGAACTGTCCCCCCCAATTGGTCTAGGACTAGGAAGCCTTGGGCAAATTGAAATGTCACTGTTATTTATTTATTTATTTATTTAACGGGGAGAACAATCTGCGCATGCGCGGTTTCATTTTTTTTTAAAAAGCGGACTGAGTGCCTACCCTGAGTAATAACTCACGGCTCGTGCCTGCTTCAGGGGCTGTCGCACTTGGGCAACCTAATTGGTGAGTTTAGAAGAGTTTAGGAGAGTTTTAAAAAATGTTGAAGACCTCCTTCAACGATGTAGAAGACTTCCTTCAACTATGTAAAATACCTCCTTCGACCTCCTTTGACTATGTTGAAGTCCAGCTTCGACTAGCTACGACTAGCTACGATTAACTTCTGGAAAATTGGACACCGAATAGTGGAGAGTGAAGACGACCTCCTTCGATCTCCTTCGACCTCCCTTCGCCTTCCCTTTGATTATGATGAAGACTATCTACGACTACCTTCGATTACCTACGACTAACATGCCGACCTACTACAACCTACTACGACTAAACCTACGAGTAAAAAAAGTATCGATTCTTTCCATGGCGACCTTTTTTTCCTCGCGGGCATTTTTCAACATGTTGAAAAAAACACCGCGAGTTGGCTGAGGCCTCGAGTACCACGGGGACCACTCTCGAGTATGAATGAGAGTTACAAAGACCTCCTACGACCTCGTGTCGACCATGCTGCGAGTATGAGTCGAGGGCAAACTCGCCAGAACTCGCGGATTAGGTCGCCCAAGTGGGCCAGGCCCTTTACTCACTGTATCTCTAAACTAAAGTCAACTCTGCCCTCTTGTTCTCGATTCCACTACCTTGGATAAGAGTGTGCATTCACCCTATCACCCTATCTCATGGTTTTATTCGCCTCGTTCTTCTTATGTTGAGCTCTTGCATCATCAAACATAGAACACAGGACATTGAACAGTACAGCACAAGATCAGGCCCTTCTGCCCACAATGCCCATGCCAAACCTGATGCCAAGACCAACTCTTATCTGCCTGCACATAATCTACATGTCTGCATTCCCTGCATTTCCATGTGCCCAGCCAGGAATGTCTTAACTGCTACCATCATATCTGGTTCCACCACCATCTGTGGCTGCACGCTTCAAGCTCCCACTACACTCCGTGTAATAAAACTCTCCCCGCATATCTCCTTTAAACTTGGTTGGTAGACAAAAATGCTGGAGAAACTCAGCGGGTGAGGCAGCATCTCGATGCTGCCTCACCCGCTGAGTTTCTCCAGCATTTGTGTCTACCTTCGACTTTTCCAGCATCTGCAGTTCTTTCTTAAACATATTTTAAACTTGTCCTTCTCGCATCACAAATTATGTTGAGGAATGACCTTATAATACCACGTTACTCGCCCTGTCCACATGCACGGAACATGAAGGGGAATGATGGAACACCCAAAATAGATTTAGAAGATTGAGAAAACATATCAGTCTGGGACACTGTGAGCTGTTTTTCCACACATCGAGTCTGTCCCTTGGAAGAAAATGCACGGAACTCCAGCCAGGGACTGCATCGACAGATGCGCCGCAGGAAGCATTTTATCAGGATGCAACACTGCATGGTTTCGACGCAGCTCCATCCAAGGGAGAATTGTGGATGCAGCCCAGACCATCGCGCAACTTCCACAATTCCATCTCCATCCACCGCAGAGAACAGGAAAGCTCTCCAACGCGTCATTAAGACTGCTGGGAGGATCACTGGCACCCAGCTCCCCAGACTTGAGGACATATACCGGACCCGCTGCATCCGGAGGGACAAGGGCATCATTAGAGACAGCACACACCCTGGACACTGCCTCTTTACCCCCCTGCCCTCAGGAAGACGATACAGGACACTGAGTGCCTGCACGACAAGACTGAAAAACAGCTTCTACCATCGAGCTGCGACACTACTGAACTTTACCCCCCTCCCACACTGACTCCCCCCCCTTCTCTCTCACACACCCGCCCATAATCCTATATGTTTAGTCTTTTTAACGTATTTTTCTACTCATATTCCTGTGCAGCTGGAGGATTGCTCCAACAAAATGTTGTTGTCTTGTACAATGACAATAAAGCTTATTATTATTATTACTCCACTCCACGCTGCCTCGGCAAGGCCACCGACATAATCAAGGACTAGTCGCTCCCCGGTCACGCCCTCTACTCTCCTCTTCCATCAGGTATGGAAGCGTGAAAACGCACACCTTCTGATTCAGGAACAGTTTCTTTTTTTTTTTTTTCCTTTTTCTTTTTCCACTTTAGTTTTTATTGCTTTTATGTATACACAAATAAAACACAAATATAACAACGGAACATACAACATTACAGTGAAACGTACAACCGTGCAGCGGGGGGTTTCGTTTACAATTAATTATGCAGTATACAGAACTATTTTCATATTCAAACATTTTCCAATAACTTGCATTATTGTCTATAAAATTATACAGTGTTGATGTCTTTATTTCTATACCTAATCCATTTTTCCCATTTTCTATTAAACTCGTCTTCTTTCACAGAGAAACATAGAAACATAGAAATTAGGTGCAGGAGTGGGCCATTCGGCCCTTCGAGCCTGCACCGCCATTCAATATGATCATGGCTGATCATCCAACTCAGTATCCCGTACCTGCCTTCTCTCCATACCCTCTGATCCCCTTAGCCACAAGGGCCACGTCTAACTCCCTGTTAAATATAGCCAATGAACTGGCCTCAACTACCCTCTGTGGCAGAGAGTTCCAGAGACTCTTTCACTCTTAGAGAATATGTCATTTTCTCCATGACAAATATTTCCTGTACTATGTCTAACCATTGTCTAAGTCTGGGTGTGTCCGCTCCAAGCCAGTTTCTTGTAATGGCCTTTCTGCCAGCTGTGAGTAGGATTTTAACCAAGTAATGGTCTTCCTTCAGCACCACTGTATTTATATTACCCAGGTATAAAATGGAACACTTCTTGCAGACTATATATCCTAATCCTGGAACAGTTTCATCCCAGCTGTTATCAGGCAACTCACCCATCCGATCCCCAAGTAGAGAGCAGTCCTGAGCTACTATCGACCTTACTGGAGACCCTCGGACTATGTTTAATCGGACCTTGCTAGATTTTATCTTGCCCTATACCCCATTCCCTTTATCATGTATCTGTACACTGTGGACGGCCAGGTTGTAACCATGTATAGTCTTTCCCTTGACTGGTCAGCGCGCAACAAAAGCTTTTCACTGCACCTTGGTATACGTGACAATAAACTAAACTAAACTAAATCTGTTTAAGGACGAACTGCAGAACCCAATCAGTCTTTCCAGGATAGGCAGAGGTTCACTTGCACCTCCTTCAACCTTATCTACTGCATCCGCTGTTCCAGGTGCCAACTTCTCTACATCGGTGAGACCAAGCGCAGGCTCGATGATCGCTCCGCCCAACACCTCCGCTCAGTTCACCATAACCAACCTAATCTCCCGGTTGCTCAGCACTTCAACTCCCCCTTCCATTCCCAACTTGACCTTTCTGTCCTGGGCCTCCTCCATGGCCAGAATGAGGCCCAGTGCAAATTGGAGGAGCAGCACCTCATATTTTGCTTAGGTAGTTTACACCCCAGCGGTATGAACATTGACTTCTCCAATTTCAGGCAGTCCTTGAACTCTCCCTCCTTCCCCTCCCCTTCCCAACTCTCCCACAAGCCCAATGTCTCCATCTCTTCCTTTCTCCCCCCCCCCCACCAACATCAGTCTGAAGAAGGGTCTCGACCCGAAACATCACCTATTCCATCTCTCCATAGATGCTGCCTCACCCGCTGAGTTTCTCCAGCATTTTTTGCTACCTTAAACTAAATCTATGCTCCATGGACAGTTAATTTCAATGTGGATTCACCATAAGCCTGAGACACTTCTAAAACAGTGCCGATTTCCTCAAGAATCACCCAGATAGCACCAGCCTTTAGTAGAATGGTTATGTCATCGTGGTGGTGTAGTGTAGAGTTGCTGCCTCACAGCGCCATAGTCCCAGGTTCGATTCTGACTACGGGTGCTGTCTGTACGGAGTTTGCACGTTCTCCCCGTGACCACATGGGTCTGCTCCGAGTGCTCCGGTTTCCTCCCACGTTCCATACACGTGCAAGTTTCTAGGTTAATTGGCTTCTGTAAAATTGCCCCTAGTGTGTAGGATAAAGATGATTGTTGGCCGGCACGGATTCAGTGGGCCGAAGGGCCTGTTTCTAAGCTGTAACTCTAAACTAAACTAAAATAATCTTGAGACACAAGGAACTGAAGATGCTAGTTTAAAAAAAAAACATTAATCTTTCTGGCCTGTGGCTATCACACTGTCCACCGCACTTAATTGAAAGAAAGACTTCACTTACAGTGTGTAAAACAGGCCTACTGGCTGAACCAGTCCACACAGACCAGCGATCCCCATACACGTGCACTATCTCACACACGAGGAACTATTTACAATTTACCAAAGCCAATTAACCACCAAATCTGTACATGTTTGGAGTGTGGGAGGAAGCTGGAGCACCCGGCAAAATCCCACATGGTCACGGGGAGAACGTGAGATCTTGACTACACTTCTTCCCACCCTGCTTCCTGTAAGGACTCCATCCCCTACTCCCAATTCCTCCGTCTACGCCGCATCTGCACCCAGGATGAGGTGTTCCAAACCAGGGCATCGGAGATGTCCTCATTCTTTAGGGAACGGGGGGTCGCCTCTTCGACTATAGATGAGGCTCTCACCAGGGTCTCTTCTATATCCCGCTGCTCTGCTCTTACTCCCAATTCCCCTACTCGCAACAAGGACAGAGCCCCCCTTGTCCTCACCTTCCACCCCATTAGCCATCGCATACAACACCTAATCCTCCAATATTTTTACCACCTCCAACGGGATCCCACCACTGGCCACATCTTCCCATCTCCTCCGCTTTCTGCTTTCCGCAGAGACCATTCCGTAGATTGGTTATTTCCTACCAACCAATTATGGAGCTTGTTAATAGTAGGTCCGCCTACTATTAACCATATTATATTACCAGGAGCTTGCTTACGTAATTTAGTCTGAGTAGCTGCTAGTTACTGTAACATCATGCAGCCCAATGCTGTAAGTGGACTCAAATAAATATGCGTTGTACCTTGACATGTGTACGACTCGACATCACATAGTGTTGGAAATGGGATTCCTGGCAATGTTCCTAAAATTGAGCAGGTCCAGGTTGACGTCAGATTTAGCAAGGTACCAATGCTCCATTAGTTGTTTTGCATTTCGGACAGCCCGTTCGGTGAGTGCGGAAACTGAGGACTGCTGGTGAAATGTCAAAATTCCCATCGTTGAGCAAAGTTTTTGAAAAGCTGGCTGGTGAACTGACAGCCGCTGTCGGATAGAAGGCGAGCAGGAGAACTGGCGTTGCAACTTCTGGATAACTGCTTCAGATGCGGCGGTTTGGAGTAGATCAATGTCAAACCAGCCCGAATAAGAGTCGACGAGGACCAGATAGTGTTTCCCATGCCATTCGAATATGTCGGTGGCTACTGTCGACCATGGTAGAGGAGGAACCGGGTGCGGCAGTTAGGGCTTTTGCAGATGGCGCAGACTTCAGTGTTGTCACGTATGTACTTGGTCAAACCAGGCCAGTAAAACATGCTCTGTGCCCGTTGTAAAGTTGCCTCTACACCGGGGTGGCCCCTGTGGACGGCGTCGAAGTGTACGTCCTGGAGAACGGCTGGGATGACTGCTTTGTGACCCTTGACTATAATCCGATCCTGTAACATCAGTTCGTCGCGAACCAGGAAGCATGGGCGGATCGCGAGCAGGGTGCTGTGTTGTTTATCCGGCCAGCCACGCCGGATGACTGCGGACAGCTGCTTAGGCGATAAGTGGGAACATACGATACCTTCTTTACTGAGAACTGGTCCTGTTCTGAGGGCTGTTGTTCGCTGAGGTTGGGAATAGATTTCCCCAGGTAGTTGACCATTCCAAGCAACCTTTGCAGACTCATAACGTCAGTAGGAACCGGCATTTCATTGATAGCAACAGTTTTTAAAAAATATTTTCACTTGTGAAAACATGTCAGATGTGGGTAACTTCCGGGACCCGAAACTTGCACTACAGGGGATTGAGGTTGAACTGGATGTCTTCAGCACGGTCCAGCACTCTCTTAACTCCGTATCTCCCTGGTCAATTCGTCCCTTCCTACCCAAACCATCCCCTCCCAGGGTACTTTCGCCTGCAACCGCAGGAAATGCTACACTTGTCGCTTTACCTCCCCCCTCGACTCCATCCGGCACCCGTAGTCAGGATCGAACCCAGGTCACAATATCCACATGACAATTCATCTGGAGGGCTTTATTTCAAATATACTGCGTTGTACAATAATCCTAAAACACCTTCCAGCCAATTAAACGCTTTTTTGTAATGGGGTCAATGTTGTCATGGAGGGTGTGTGGCTGCCATTGTCCGTACAGCCAGCTCCCGGAAATAACAGCAACGTGAACTGGTTTGGCCATGTTGAGTCTGATGTAATTATTATTGTCATATTGGGTGGAGAGTGGAGTCAATAGACAATTGACAATAGGTGCAGGAGTAGGCCATTCGGCCCTTTGAGCCAGCATCACCATTCAATGTGATCTTGGCTGATCATCCCCAATCAGTCCCCCGTTCCTGCCTTCTCCCCATATCCCCCGACTCCGCTATTTTTAAGAGCCCTATTTACCTCTCTCTTGAAAGCATCCGGAGAACCGGCCTCCACCGCCCTCTGAGAATTCCACAGACTCACCACTCTCTGTGAGAAAAAGTGTTTCCTCGTCTCCGTTGTAAATGGCTTACCCCTTATTCTTAAACTGTGGCCCCTGGTTCTGGACTCCCCCAACAGTCATGGGGTATTTCATATCCAACTCAGAGGGTGGAGAGAGCCTCAGTTTACCAACTTGCTTCAAAGATGACACATCGGAGACAATGCCCGCCCCAATGTGTAGTTTAGTTTAGTTTGGAGATACAGCGTGGCCCACCGAGTCCGCGCTGACCAGCGATCCCCCGTTACGCTAGCACTATCCTACATTTACAAGGAACAATTTACAATTTTTACTGAAGCCAATTAATCTACGTCTTTTTTGGAGTGTGGAAGGAAACCGGAGCACCCGGGGAAAACCCACGCAGTTCATGGGGAGAACGTACAAACTCCGCGCGGATGAGTCAGGATGGACCCCGGGTGTCTGGCGCTGTAAGACAGCAACTCTGCGCTGCGCCACCGTGCCGCCCGTCTGCAGTGTCAACCAACACGCGGGCTGAGGTTTCTGGAGCGCAGGTGGAACGGATGATTTTCTGACGCGAGCACAGTGCTCTCACGGCCTCCATGATACCTGAATCAGGGTCTATTTCAGAATCAGTTATCTATTTGTGTTTTTTTAATATCTTCAATGGTGACAGTGCTTGCCCTACTGCTGCCAGTGTCGGTTGGGCCTGGCTGGGATTCAGTCACTGTGTAAGAATCACTACACTCTGTAGCTCAGCCCCTGGATACACAGGGGGATTCTTAAAGACCCTCTTAACTGCAAAGTATTGACAATTTACTTCATTCGCCTGTAAATGATTGATTGCAGCCCTTTGCTCAAAAACACACTTTCCCCGGTGTGACTTGAACCTCAACTGGAGCTGTAAAGTAATGTTCACAACAAGATCATTTGGCCACAGGGTGGCAGCACCGTACTGGGCTTGTGCCTTTTTTTTTTCCATTTCAAAAACTTTATTCGACACAAATCATAAAATACAATACATCAAAACACAATCAAAAATCACACTATAATGAACAGATCATTGTAGTACAACAGTACAATCATTTATAATCGCCTCAACCCCACGCGGCGACCAGCGCTGACGAAAGGCCCCCACAGTCCCCGTGAACACCGCGTGTTCCCTCTCCAGGGACACACGTGCACGGACGTAGGCCCGAAAGAGGGGCAGGCAGCCGACTCTCGCCTGACCGTCGACCGCCCGCTGCCTGGACCCACGAATGGCCATCTTGGCCAGGCCGAGGAGCAAACCGACAGGTAAGTCCCCCCCCCACACTCGGCTCTCCCCACTCCCCGCCTTGTGTCCAAACACCAGGATTGTGGGGCTAAAATGCAGCCAGAACTTGAGGAACAGCCCCTTCAGATATTGGTACAGGGGCAGTAACCTCACACACTCCATATACACATGGAATACGGTCTCCTCCTCTCCGCAGAAAATACATGCGGCAGACGAGCCCGTGAACCGACTCAAAAGTTTATTACAAACCACCGCTCCATGCAGCACTCTCCACCCCAGGTCCCCAATATAAAGGGGTACAACTCCCTTATAGAAGGACCCCCACTGGGGCCCCCCGCCGCCTTCGGATGGTAACACCGTCCTCCATGGTGAGTCAGGACGGGAGACGAAGGCACGGTGGTTCAGAATGTGCAGGAGCATCCTGTACAGTGCGCGTCTCCTTGCATCATAAATGGCATGCTGGTCATCTCAGAAAGGCAGCTCAGATTATGCGGAGCCGGAGGCCGAGAAATATCCCGAAGCCTAGGCCCGATGAGCAGATCTGACGGAGCGGGGGTAAGCTCTATCTGAACCACTCTAGGCTCGCGCCTCTCCTCGACAACCACCATGACAGGATGAGGACCAGCCACACCCGCAGCCACAACATCCCCCTCTCCTCGTGGAACAACACTCTGGCTGAACACCACCAAATTCCTCACTCTTAACACATCCCTATAGAAAACAGGCAAGCCCCTTAGAGCGGGTCGACTGACACCCGCCACCGGGAGCCGCGAGACCCCCCTTAGGCAACGACCCTGATGAAAAAAATACGTGGCCAGAGCGTGCCATCTGGGAGGGTTCTCTACATACATGTATCTCCGCAGAGTCCTGAGACGGAGAGCCGCCACCTGGGTGCGCACGCACACCAAGGACTGGCCACCCTCCTCTAACGGAAGACTCAGGACCGCCGCGGAAATCCAATGCTTCCTATTTCCCCAAAAGAAATCCACCAGCTTCTTCTGTATAGCAGTTACAAATATAGAGGGCGGGACAAGAGTAGCCAGCCGGTACCATAACATAGAGGCCACCAGCTGGTTTATGACCAGCACCCTCCCCCGAAAGGAGAGAACTCCAAGCAGGCCTGACCAGCGCCCCAGCCGAGCAACCACCTTCGTCTCCAACTCTTGCCAGTTTGCCGGCCAAACATCCTCAGTGGGACTCAGGTACACCCCCAGATAGAGGAGGTGCGTGGTACTCCACGCATACAATGCCATCTCCTCCGGCAGGGAGTCTACCCGCCACTGACCCACCAAAAGTCCAGAGCACTTACTCCAGTTAATCCTAGCAGAAGATGCAGCCGAGAATATCTCCTGGCAGTCACGCATCCTCCGCAGGTCACCAGGATCAGTGAACATAAGAAGTACGTCATCGGCATACGCCGATAGAATCACCTCAACCCGCGGGCCAGGTAGGGCCAGGCCTGTCAACCTCCTCCGAAGAAGACACAGGAACGGCTCCACACAGACCGAATACAACTGGCCCGACATAGGGCACCCCTGGCGGACCCCCCTCCCAAAATGAAAAGGAGATAGCACCGCGCCATTAACCTTTACAAGACACTCCGCAGCAGCGTACAAAAGCCGGACCCGGGCCACGAAGTGTGGTCCAAACCCAAACGCTTGCAACGTCCCAAATAGGTATTCATGCTCTACCCTATCAAAAGCCTTCTCCTGATCAAGAGACAGAAAAGCAGCTGACTCACCAGTACCCTGGACTAAATGAATCAGGTCCCTAACCAGGTGGATGTTATCCTGGATGGACCGGCCAGGGACTGTATAAGATTGATCAGGATGAAACACTTGATGCAGCACGGAGCCCAGGCGATTTGCCATTGCCCGTGCAAAAATTTTATATTCTGTGCAAAGGAGAGAGACTGGACGCCAGTTCTTCAACAAACGGAGTTCGCCCTTCTTAGGCAGCAAGACAACAACCGTCCTACGCCACGAGAGAGGCATCACTCCAGTCGCCAGGCTCTCCCCCAGAACCAACATATAGTCACCCCCTAGGACGTCCCAGAATGCTCTAACAAACTCCACCGTCAACCCATCCAGCCCGGGGGACTTACCCCTCCTGAGCTGATGCAAGGCGCGAGTCAACTCCTCCAAAGATAAGGGGCCATCAAGAAGATCAGCCTCCCCCCTATCTACGGTCGGTAGACCCTCCCACAGATCTTGCTGAGCCTCCACACTGAATCCTTCCGCAGAGAACAGGGACCCATAAAAGGACCTAACCAAGGCATTAATCCTCTCTGGATCAGTGACAGAGGAGCCGTCATCTGCAAGCAACTCCACGAGCTGTTTTCGAGCTCCCCGCCCCTTCTCCAAAGAGAAAAAGAAAGGCGACGCTCGGTCCAGCTCGTGCAGCATCTGGACCCGAGACCTCACATAAGCGCCTCGAGATCGCTCAAGCAGCAGACTCCTCAAAACCTCCTTCTTCCTCTGAAACTCTCCCCATTCGCTGGAGTCTTCACCAAACTGACCAAGGCGAGACTCAGCGTCCTGTAACTCCCTCTCCAGCTTCTCGACCGCTGAGTCCCGCCTCCCAGTCGACCCCCATGTATATTCCTTACAAAAGAGACGGATGTGAGCTTTACCCACATCCCACCACTGCCTAAGGGAAGAGAAGCACCTCTGCCTCTCTCTCCACTTCACCCAAAACCGAGTGAATGACTCCCGGAAACACCGATCCTCCAGCAGCCTGTTGTTAAAGTGCCAGTACGCGGACCCAGCCCGAGCGCACGCTGGATTGAAATCCACACGCACCAGACAATGGTCCGAGCACGGCACCAGCCGCATTGAGGCCGCTGAGACACGGGAAACAAACGCTCGGGAAATATAAAACCGATCAATGCGGGAACCACCGCCCTCAGACCTCCGCGAAAAAGCAGTGGAATCAGGGTGAAGGTCCCTCCAAACATCAACCAACTCAAAGGAGTCAATCAAGCCTCTCAGCTTCTTCGCTACAGCAGGCGCACACTGAGTACCAGAACGGTCCCGCACCTCAAGTGTGCAATTAAAGTCCCCACCAAGGAAGACACACTCTCCCCTATCAATAGTGCCCAACAGAGCATTCACCTCCCGAAGCAGGCCGGCCTGCATCGTGCCGGAGCTAGGGGCATACACGTTAATGAAATGCAACGGCATGCCATCCAGGCTCACGGCCAGATGAAGCAAACGTCCTGGCACCACTTCCTGCACTTTTAAAATGCTTGGCAGAAAATTTGGGGCCAACAGAAAAGCCACCCCACTCGAATTTGAGCTGAGATGGCTCATATAAACCCTCCCTTCCCACTCCAGTTGCCAGGTAGGTTCATCACTAGCAACGGTATGTGTCTCTTGCAGATAACAAACTGCAAATCTCCCATCCCTTAGGGCTGATAAGAGCTGAAATCTTCGAAAACTCGCTCTACTCCCATTTAAATTTAATGTAGCTACTGTGAATGTGTAGACACATTAGATTGTGACCCTCACACTCCCTGTAGTCACAGGAGGTCCTTTTCTGAGGACCTTCAACAAACCCCAAAACTGCCCCAAATCCGAGTCAGAAAGACCACTATCCTTGTTACTAAGGATAGCCTCGAGACTCGCCTGCACATCTAGCCAATCCTCCCACCGCCTTGTAGCGGCAAACCATAATGTTTTGGGAGCACGACTTATTTTTAAGAACTCTCGCACCTCAACAATAAGCTTCGCCTCAGACACGGCCTTGGAGTCTGGGCTCGCAGCCAACCCGCTCGCACCTGAATCAACAACCTCAGAAAGACCAGAACTGTCTGACAAATCACTCTCTGTGCCCCCCCCACTGGCCGCATCGCTGTCCTCCTCCACAGCCATGACACGACCACCCGGATCAATGCTGGGGGTGGGTCCCAACACCCCTGCCTGAGACTCGCAGCCCTCTGAATGGCTGGGCTCCTGCACGCTACCATCACCCTCCTCCTCTGGGCCTGGGGAAGCAACAACAAGAGGCATCCCCAGGGCCTGTGGAACACTGGCACCCTCGGAGTCTGAAAGAGGATCACGACCCATAACAGCCCTGACCTCCACATCATCCAGAGTGCCCTCTCCACAGGCATCACCCAGAGAATCACCACCTGCCATTAACCTCACCCCAGACAACTCATCCGGTGAGGCATCCCGCCCCCCAGCACCTCCACTGGCACTGATATGGAGCACAGACTTGAACGACAACACCCCCGAAACTCCCCCCTCAGCCTGACTCTGCGCATCCCCCGTCACAGAGGGCACACTACCAGAGGAGCCAACCACGTCACCTAACGTGCTAGCACCCTCAGTAGGCCTCTGAAACGAGGGGACCTCATCCGACCCAGAGGGTACACCCCCAAGGGAGCTAACCACAGCACCCGCCGCGATAACTCCCTCAGAGGGCCCCTGAGATGAAGGGACAGACTCCCGCCCAGTGGACCTACCTCCACCGGAATCAACTTCAGCACCCAGTCCGGTGACACCCGCTGTAGATCCATGAAGAGAAGGCCCAACCACCGACCCAGAAGACACCGGGTCAAGACCACTTTCAGCCACCTCAGTGGTGGAAAGCCCGGAGAAAGACATCCCCTTCGCTCTGGACCCACGCCCTTCCTCCTCTTCACCAGGCAGATGCCTCCTTTTAGTCCCACTCGCATGCGGAGGTGCGGTAACCTCCATAAGGGAAGGGTCATCCGCCTCCACATTACCCCCAACCACTTTGCCACCCACACGTTTAGGCTTCTTTACCCCCTTCCGAGCCACCACAACTCCCCCCTGGGCCCCAGCAGGTGCAGTCTGCACCACACTGGAGCTAAACTCACCCGATTGCACTTTCTTCGCTCGGGCGGCCCTATCCCTCTCCTTCTTCTTATTGTGCTTCCCCTGCTTCTCCCAAAACCCCCCCTCAACACTCCCCTCCTCCTGTGCCCCACCTCCATCCGCCACCACAGGCGCAAGACGTGGGGGACGTGGGGGGCTTGGGCTCTCACCGCCCAGGGTCCCCAAAGCGGAACCTACGGACCCAGAAGGCTTCGCACTGCCGCTCCGGGTCACCAAGGCAGAACTGGCAACCTTAGCCGGGTCAGCAGTACCACCCCGCGCCGCTGAGGTTTGACAAGCCACCCCAGATGGGCCAGCAGCGCTTTCCTGGGCCACTGCACTAGAACCTCTAGCAGTGCCCCCGCGAAAAAGACACTCCCTACGGAGATGTCCAAATTCGCCGCACGCATGACACCGTGCCTTTCCCCAACTCCAACGCACGGTTCTGGGGACACCCTTATGCACCACCTCAAAACTCCCCTCGGCACCATCCCCCTCACCCACCTTCATGAACACCCTCCTCTTGAAACTGAAGACCCCTTTTTCCTCCGGGTCCCCCCCGGGATGCAAGAGACGATAACATTTAGACCGCACCTCCCCGAACTTGGACAGGTGTGGAAAAAGCACTGCATCCGAAAAATAAGTGGGGCAGCTCCGCAGGAGAACCGGTCTCACCCTTGATACCCACGGATCCACCTGTACGTGGACCCCCCCCACTGAGATCCCCTCCTCCAACGCTCGGGCCACACACTCCCGGGTCTTAAGTATCATCTCCACCTTTCCCCTTTCGAGCTCAGAAGAGACAATAGCCCCCCTCCCAAGAAGTTCATTCATGGCCTTCGTAATTACCCCCCTCGACATCATAGGCCCAGTTTGAACAGAAATACCAAAACTGTCCCCATCCAAGTCAACATGAGGCTCAAGCTCAGATGGCCTCGCACCCGCCACTGATGCCGTCGCTGCGTAGGTCCGGACCTTCGGCCGCGCCCCTTCCATCGCCATCCTCACAGAGGCACAAACCAGCTCCAAGCACCTCAGCAGCACAGCTCCAAGTTAAGTCCCAGAGACAGTCACAGTCAAAGACAGGCAGCAGAAAACAGAAACCTCCAGCTGAAGCAGGAAAGTCCCCAGGTTCGTCCACAGCCAAGAGCAGCTTACGGGAAACTCGATCCCAGTCGCGCTGGACGCAAAAGTACCTTCTTCACATTAAGCCAGGCAGCCGCACTGAGCAAAATGACTTTAGGGCAGAGAAGCGGAGCCAAAAACGACAAAGACACCGCACAACTTCAGCCCACGGAGATCACAGGCACTCTTGGCAATCCGCCAACGCCAACCGCACCCTCGACAATGTGGAGAAACTCAGGAATCTTCACACAGATGGAGGCTCCCCAGACCAGAGAAAAGCTTCAACAGCCCAACAATAAGTTGAACTATGAAGCCCCCCTGGGTCTGTGCCCTCTCCAACGGCAAAATCCTGGAAAGGCTGCTCCAATCCTTCTCAACTGCAGAGCTGAGAAGAAAACACGACCTCTCTCTCTCTCTCCTCTCTCTCTCTCTCTCTCTCTCTCTCTCTCTCTCTCTCTCTCTCGCTTCACCCCTTCTCTCACTCCTCACTCTGTCTCTCTCCAGTTTCGATCTTTATTTTCCTCCTCCCTTCCTCCAAGGACTTTATTCAACAATTGCATATTGTATCTACAATGCTCTCGACCCCAGGCGGTGACCAGCGTTCACGGACGGCGTCCAGAGTCCCCGTGGACGCCGCGTGTTCCCTCTCCAGGGACACGTGAGCACGGCCGTGGGCCCGGAAGAGGGGCAGGCAACCGACTCTAGCCTGACCATCGACCGCCCGCTGCCTGGACCCGCGAATGGCCATCTTGGCCAGGCCCAGGAGCAAACCGAGAGGGACGTCCCAACCCCCTCCCGATCAGCTCTCCCTGCTCCCTGCCTTGTGCCCAAACACCAGGATCATGGGACTAAATGTAACCAGAAGTTGAGGAGCAGCCCCTTCAGATATTGGTACAGAGGCAGCAACCTCTCACACTCCATATACACGTGGAACACGGTCTCTTCCTCGCCGCAGAAGTTACAGGCGGCCGGCGAGCCCGTGAACCGACAAGCCACCGCTCTGTGCAACACTCTCCACCCCACGTCCCCCAGTTCCGATCTGAAAATCCTTCTCCGCCTGCCACATCCTCCCACCAACAGGCAGGGATCTGTGTTGTTCATCTTCCCTCATGACTATGAGAGTCATTGAGTGATACAGCACGGAAATAGGCCCTTCAGCCCAACTCATCCATGCTAATTGAGATGCCAATTTATGCTCATTCCATTTTCCTGCATTGTGGACATATCCCTCCAGTGACTCTAGACTTTAAAGATGCAGCACGGAAACAGGCCCTTCAGCCCACCGAGTCCGCGCCAACCAGCGATACCCGTACACTTGTGATTTCATACGCACTATGGACAATTTATAATTTTACCAAAGCCACTTAACCTACAAACCTGCATGTATTTGAGTGTGGTGTGAAACTGGAGCATAGATTCATAGAATCATAGAGTGATACCGCGTGGAAGCAGGCCCTTCGGCCCAACTTGCCCATGACCCAGCTACACTGGTCCCACCTGCCTGCATTTGGCCCATATCCCTCCAAACCTGTTCTATCCATGTACCTGTCTAACCATTTCTTAAACGTGGGGATGGTCACAGCCTCAACTACCTCCTCTGGCACCTCATTCCATACGCCCACCAGCCTTTGTGTGAAAAAGTTACCCCTCAGATTCCTATGAAATCTTTTGCCCTTCACCTTAAACCTGTGACCTCTGGTTCTCAATTCACCTACTCTGGACAAGAGACTTGGTGCATTTACCCGATCTACTCCTCTCATGACTTTATACCCCTCAACAAGATCACCCCTCATCCTCCTGCGCTCCAAGGAATAGAGTCCCTCCTACTCAACCTCTTCCTGTAGCTCAGACCCTCTAGCCCTGGCAACGACCTCATAAATCTTCTCTGAACAAGCTTGACAACATCTTTCCTATAACATGATGCCCAGAACTGAACGCAATGCTCTAAATGCAGCGTCACCAACGTCTTGTACAAGTGCAACATGACCTCCCAACTCAATGCTCTGGCACCATGAGGCAGCAACTCTACCACTGAGCCAACGTGTTACATCTCTGGCCTTTGACCAACTATCTGCCTGTCAAACTCCCCCCCCCAACCTACAACGAGCTAGGATTTGTCCTGCCCCTCCTCTCATCCCAGCTTTCTTTCCCTCCACCCCACAATCAGTCTCTCACTGAGATCTCCGTCATCCATTTTGATAACCTCTTTCTCTTGGGTTTGCCACATTGATTCTCAGTGATGCTTCTGGGTTATTCTTCCATCTAAAACAAGGACTGCACAGTGGCAAAGCGGTAGAGTTGCTGCCTTACAGTGCCAGGGTCCCAGGTTTGATTCTGACTTTCCCAGCTTTCCCTGTGACCGTGTGGGTCTTCTCCGCACGCTCCGGTTTCTTTCCACATTCCAAACGCGTGCATGTTTGTAGGTTAATTACTTTTTTGCAAATTGTAAATTGTCCCTAGTTTGTAGGATAGTGCTTGTGTCCAGGGTAATCACTGGTCGACACGGACTCAGTGGGCCAAAGGGCCTGTTGCTGCGCTGTATCTCCAAAGACGTAAGACCTCGGGTGCTAAATGTGCGAGGCTCACATGTTCTCCCCGTGACCACGTGAGTTTCCTCTGAGTGCTCCAATTACAGCGCTTACAGCGCCAGAGACACGGGTTCGATCCTGACTACGGGCACTGCCTATACGGAGTTTGTGTGTTTCTCTGGATGCTTTCAAGAGCGAGCTAGATAGGGCTCTTAAAAATAGCGGAGTCAGGGGATATGGGGAGAAGGCAGGAATGGGGTACTGATTGGGGATGATCAGCCATGATCGCATTGAATGGCGGTGCTGGCTCGAAGGGCCGAATGGCCTACTCCTGCACCTATTGTCTATTGTCTATTGTCCCCGTGTCCTGAATGGGTTTTCTCTGGTTGCTCCGGTTTCCCCCCACACTCCAAAGACGTACAGGTTTGTAGGTTAATTGGCTTTGGTATAAATGTCCCTGGTGTGCGTCGGATAGTGTTAGTGTGTGGGGGTGCGCAGACTCGGTGGACCGTTAGGCTTGTTTCTCTAAACTAAACTAAAAAAGACACATTAATTGCAGATTGCCGGTGGTCACAGTTCTACACACGTGCTCAGCACGGATCTGTGCTAGTTTCTGTGCTTCAGTTGATGATGATGATGATGATAGTGTGTTATCACATGTACCTAGGCACAGTGAAATTCTTTGTGTTTGCACACAAAGTCCACAAAAGAGTCGCCACGTGTCGGCACCAACAAGGTTACAAAAAGCATTCATTATAGCAATGCTGGCCCTTCTTCATTCCATGGGGTCCAAGGAAGGAGATGGCTGGAGGGCAGCAACACCCAGGGGCTTGCCTGGAACAGCCACTGCTCAGCACGGTGGCACGGCGGTAGAGTTGCTGCCGTTCAGCGCCAGAGTCCCGTGTTCGATCCTGACTACGGGTCCTGGTGACTAAAATTACAGCACATGGTATTGGGGGTAGGTAGGGTGTTGGACGTGGATAGAAAATTGGTTGGCAGACCGGAAGCAAAGAGTAGGAATGAACGGGTCCTTTTCAGAATGGCAGGCAGTGGCGAGTGGAGTGCCGCAAGGCTCGGTGTTGGGGCTGCAACTGTTTACCATATATATTAATGATTTGGAAGAGGGAATTAGGAGCAACACTAGCAGGTTTGCGGATGACACAAAGCTGGGTGGCAGTGTGAACTGTGAAGAGGATGTTAGGAGGTTGCAGGGGGACCTGGACAGGTTGAGTGAGTGGGCAGATGCGTGTCAGATGCAGGATAATATAGATAAATGTGAGGTTATCCACTTTGGTGCCAAAAACAAGGGGGCAGATTATTATCTCAATAGGGTTAGGTTAGGTAAGGGGGAGGTGCAGCAAGACCTGGGTGTCCTTGTACACCAGTCACAGCTGGCAGTGAAGAAAGCTAATGGAATGTTGGCCTTCATAACAAGTGTATTTCAGTACAGGAGAGGATCTGCAGTTGTATAGGGCTCTGGTAAGACCACGTCGGGAGTATTGTGCACAGTTTTGGTATCCTAATTTGAGGAAGGTCATCCTTGTGATTGAGGCAGTGCAGCGTAGGTTCACGAGATTGATCCCTGGGATGGCGGGACTGTCATATGAGGAAAGATTGAAAAGTCTAGGCTTGTATTCACTGGAGTTTAGAAGGATGAGGAGCTATCTTATAGAAACATATAAAATTATAAAAGGACTGGACAAGCTAGATGCAGGAAAAATGTTCTCAATGTTGGGCAAGTCCAGAACCAAGGGCCACAGTCTTAGAATAAAGGGGAGGCATATAAGACAGAGGAGAGAAACAACTTTTCATCCAGAGTGTGGTGAATTTGTGGAATTCCCTGCCACAGAGGGCAGTGGAGGCCAAATCACTGGATGGATTTAAGAGAGAGTTAGATAGAGCTCTAGGGGCTAGTGGAGTCAAGGGATACGTGGAGAAGGCAGGCACGGGTTATTGATTGGGGATGATCAGCCATGATCACAATGAATGGCGGTGCTGGCTTGAAGGGCCGAATGGTCTCCTCTTGTACCTATTTTCTATGTTTCTATGTCTGTACGAAGTTTCTCCCCGTGAGTTTTATCTAAGATCTCCGGTTTCCTCCCACACTCCAAAGACGCACGGGTTTGTAGATTAACCGGCTTTAGTAAAGATCTAAATTAACCATATAACCATATAACAATTACAGCACGGAAACAGGCCTTCTCGGCCCTTCCAGTCCGTGCTGACCATTTATTTTCCCTTAGTCCCATCTACCTGCACTCAGACCATAACCCTCCATTCCCTTCCCGTCCATATACCTATCCACTTTACTTTTAAATGTTAAAATCGATCCTGCCTGCACCACTTCTGCTGGAAGATCATTCCACACAGCCACCACTCTCTGAGTAAAGAAGTTCCCCCTCATGTTACCCCTAAACATCTGTTCCTTAATTCTCATGTCATGCCCTCTAGTTTGAATCTTCCCTACCCTCAATGGGAAAAGCTTATCTACGTCAACTCTGTCTATCCCTTTCATAATTTTAAAGACCTCAATCAAGTCCCCCCTTAACCTTCTGCGCTCCAAAGAATAAAGTCCTAACTTGTTCAACCTTTCTCTGTAACTTAGTTGCTGGAACCCAGGCAACATTCTAGTAAATCTCCTCTGTACTCTCTCTATTTTGTCGACATCCTTCCTATAATTAGGCGACCAAAATTGTACACCATTCTCCAGAATTGGTCTTACCAATGCCTTGTACAATTTTAACATTACTTCCCTACTCCTATATTCAATGCTCTGATTTATAAAGGCCAGCACACCAAAAGCTTTCTTTACCACCCTATCTACATGCAATTCCACCTTCAGGGAACTATGCACAGTTATTCCTAGATCCCTCTGTTCCACAGCATTCCTCAATTCCCTACCATTTACCATGTTCCCTAGTGTCCCTAGTGTGGCAAGGATAGTGTCGGTGTGCGGGGATCGCTGGTCAGCTTGGGCTCGGTGGGCTGAAGGGCCCGTTTCCGCGCTGTATCTCTAACGGAAACTAAACTCAGTCTTGTGCTTGGACTATAAGAAGCAAATTGGGATCTGTGGAAGATTAATTACATGTTATCTAAATAAAGAAACCTCTGGAAAAGGGGTAAAATCACAAAGAATGTATTTATATTGCTGAACTGACTGCTAAAGTTGTCAACACCATGCAAGCCTGTCTAATTAGGGCCTGGATTTCACTTTGAACAGAAGACTGGTTAATTATCCTGTCTTCATAACTAGCAACCACCCAACAAAATGTAGCAGAAAAATAAAATAGATACAGAAAATGCTGGATGCAATCAGCAAGTAAGGCAGCATCTATGAAGGGTGAAGCTGACCTTTTGGGTACCCGATCATTCATCACTCATCAGTGTTATATTTCATTCTCTGCTCTGATGTAAAGCTGGTAACCTAAGTTGCTTATTCCTCTCTCAGCATAAATCAAGGACATGTCGCACCCCAGCCACTTCCTCTTCTCCCCTCTCCCCTCTCCCATCGGGCAAAAGGTACAGAAGTGTGAAAACACGCACCTCCTGATTCAGGGACATTTTGTTCCCAACTGTTAACAGACAACTGAACCATCCTATCAACAACTAGAGAGCAGCCCTGAGCTACTATCTACCTCAGTTTATGGACGCTTGGACTATCTTTGATCGAACTTTACGGGACTTTATCTTGTGCTAAACATTATTCATGTTATTCTGTTTATCCTGTACCTGTACACTGTGGATGGCTCGGTTGTAATCATGTATTGTCTTTCCTCTGACTGGCTCGCATGCAACAAACGCTAGCCGGTCACGTGACAATAAATTAAACTGAACTAAACTCTCCACAGATGCTGGCTGACCTGCTGAGTCAAAGGGAGAACTCTCTTGCTCTTCTTTGAACATTGCTCTGAGAACCCACAAGCGAATAGCGTCACGGTGGCGCAGCGGTAGAGTTGCTGCCTTACAGCGCCGGAAACCCAGGTTTCATCCTGACTGCTGGTGCTGTCTGCAAAGAGTTTGTACGTCCTCACAGACTCCATTTGTACGGACTCGGTGGGCCGAAGGGTCTGTTTCCATGACGTATAACTCAACTAAACTAAAAACACAATCACATGCTTGGGTTGGGGGGAGGGGTCTGGCTGTGATTACCTTTTCCATGTACAACTTAACAAAGCTGCCAGTGTTCAATTTAGATAGACACAAAAAGTTGAACTCAGCGGGACAGGCAGCATCTACGGAGAGAAGGAATGGGTGACGTTTCGGGTCGAGACCCTTCTGTGGCATCTGCAATTCCTTCCTACACAGAATCTGCAATTCCTTCCTTCCTGATTTAGTTCAGTTTAGTTTAGAGACACAGCACGGAAGCCGGCTCTTTGGCCCACCGAGTCCACGCCGGCCGGCGATCATCGCACACTAATATTATCCTACTCAGACCCGGGACAATTTACAATTATATCAAAGCCAATTAACCTACAAACCTGTGCGACTTTGGAGTGTGGAGGAAACATGAGCACCCGGAGAAAACCCACGCTGGTCACGGGGAGGACGTACAAACCACATACAGACAGCACCCGTGGTCAGGATCGAACCCGGGTTCCTGGTGCTGTAAGGCAGCGACTCTCCCGCTGCGCCACCTTCCCTGTCTTCAATGCTAGGCTTCACTAGTGAATAAAGAACACTTTTCTGGAAGCCATTTCGCATGTATAGGAGCAGAAATGAAAGGAGAGAAGAAGCGTGGTCGTGAGCAAGTTCGGCATACATTCAGAACATTGATAGATGCTTATGGGAATGAGAACGACTGAATGGACGCAACTCATTATTTCACTAATTCATGATTCATACGCTATCTTAGTTGAATTAGAATGCAGACAAGCGATACATCTTGAAGATCACAAAACCACTTTTAACTACTTTTAATATCCTGAACAGAAGAGGTGGTTTAACGAGGCTTGTGAGTGTGAAGGGGAAATTGAACAAGGTGGCTCGTGTGAAGATAAACATCACAAAATTAAGAGTCTGGATAGCACGACTTTGGCACTAACTTTATTCGACCCTTGAGGCAGTGCTTTGCAGTATTTCAGAACATATCCAGCTAACTATTGTAACCCCCATTCCCATTCCCACACTGACCTCTCTGTCCTGGGCCTCCTCCATTGGTAGAGCAAGGCCACATGCAAATTGGAGGAACAGCACCTCATACTTCGCTTGGGCAGCTTACACCCCAGCAGTATGAAGATTGAGGATGGACACAAAGTGCTGGAGTAACTCAACGGGACAGGCAGCATCTCTGGAGAGAAGGAATGGGTGATGTATCGTATGAACATTGTATTCTCCTGTTTTAAGGATACAAACCCGCCCCCTTTTGCGATGGTTGGAGAACGGGATATCACAGACGCCTTCCTTCACAGCCAATGGCCAATAATATCCTTGCTGAGACAAACCCACAATTCCTGACAGTCATGGTGCACTAGGCAACCAACCACCAATTCACTGAATGTATTCTATCTGACCCTTGTGCCAACATCTAGACCGAACCTCTTTGCCCTCTCTAACGTTGACCCTTTCCTGATCGGCCTACACCTTTCCTTTTACCCTCAACCATCTCCCCACCCCTGGTTGCTAGGTGCCTGGGCATAGGATCCTGGATCAGTTGCAGAACTGCCAACATTGGGTGAAGGTTGAGAGTGAGAAATTGCGAGGAAGCGCAGCGACCAAGCCCGAGGGAGCATAGCGGACGGGGGGGGGGGGGGGGGGGGGGGGGGGGGGGGGTGTGGGAGGGGGCTGGCCCTCCCAGGGTACGGAGTTTTTGCATTTTTCAGCTTGAAATTGTGCAATCTGGTGCATACTGTAGCGAGTCTTTTAACTTACACTTAAATGCAACATTTATGCTTTAAATTAGATTAGGTATGAATAAGTTTAGGCTAAATTACATTACATTACTAATTACATTTCACAGTAGAGCCAGGCTCATGGAACCCCATAGAAATAAACCCCATAGAAACAAGGCAAGAGGGACTTTCATCACTGTTCTGCACAAATACATTAATCAACCTTACTCTTTAACTATAGAAACAAGACAAAAATAATGGCACATATTCAATGGTTCAATGAAATTAAGATATATATGTAAAACATATATATGGAAACAGGCCCTTCGGCCCACCAAGTCGACACCGACCCGCAATCTATCATACACCAGTTGTATCCTACGCGCCAAGGACAATTTACAGAAGCCAATTAATCTACAAACCTGCACTTCTTTCGGATGTGAGAGAAACCGGAACATCCGGAGAAACCCCCATGTGGTCATAGGAAGAATGTACGAATTCTGTACAGACAGCACCCATAGTCAGGATCAAATCTGGGCCTGTGGTCCTGCAACGCAGCATCTCTACCGCTGCGCCACCGTGCCACCCCATTAAATTATTTTTTTCTGTAAATATTTATTATGATGTCATGTCAATAAAGATGAACACATGATTCTGATTTCTGTCCTCTGGCTGTTTTTCAACCTCTTCAGTCTGAAGGTCTTAGAAAAATGAGAGCGTGAGAAATTTGTGATCAGCGTGAGAGCGTGAGACTCAGGTGAAATGCATGATTCTCATGCTCAATGTGTGAGAGTTGGCAGCCCTGCAGTTGATTTCATTTGCAAAGGTCGAAACCATTCTCTTAATATAGACACAAAATGCTGGGGTAACTCAGTGAGGCAGGCAGCATTTCTGGAGAGAAGGAATGGGTGACGTTTTGGGTCGAGACCCTTCCTCTTTGTCTTCAGAAATACAGTTTGACCCGCTGAGGTACTCCAGCATTTTGTGTCTATCTTCGGTTTAAAGCAGCATCATCAGTTCCTTCTTACCATTTTCTTAATGTTGGGCTGAAGTTCCCAACAAAAGGCTTCAGTGCTATTTAGGTGTAAAATACATCATGGGTGCCCCAGTTCTTGATGCTCGGCTGAGTATGGAGGCGTTGGTTAAATTAGTTCATAGTTTCATTAGGCATTTCGGA
This sequence comes from Raja brachyura, assembly GCA_963514005.1. The sequence goes on from OY740810.1 coordinate 30,733,235, forward strand.
CCACCGAGTCAGCGCCACCCTGTGATCGCCCCATACACTGGCACTATCCTACACATTAGGGACAATTTACAATTTTGCCGAAGCCAATTAACCAACGAACCAGCGTGTCTTTGGGATCGTGGAGGAAATTGGAGCACCCGGTGAAAACCCACACATGTCACAGGGTGAATGTACAAACTCCGTACAGACAGCGCAGTCAGGATTGAACCCTGGACTCTGCCAATGTAAGGCAGCAACTCTACTGCTGTGCCACCGTGCCACCCAAAGTTCACCACAAGTTCTGTTCGTATCTGAGGTGCAGTTGGGCACCGATTGTAAGATTGTTAAGTTTCAAGGTAGGAACAAACAGATGAAGAACCACTTGCTTGCATTTCCCCAGGGCTGCGGTTGTACATTGGGCACGAATATAAACAGGCCCTTCGGCCCGTCGAGTCCACGCTGACCATCGATGACCATCGATTACCCGTTCACACTAGTTCTATGTTATCCCACTTTCTCATCCACTCCCTACACCTTAGAGGCAATTTACAGAGGCCAGTTAACCTACCATCCTGCATGTCTTTGGGGTGTGGGAGGAAATGCTCGCGGTCACAGGGAGAACGTGCAAACTCCACACAGGCAGCACCTGAGGTCAGGATCGAACCAAGGCCTCTGCCGCTGTGAGGCAGCACCACCAGCTGTGCCACTGTGCCTCCCTCTGCTAGAGCTACATTGAAAATGGCACCAAACTAGCGACTCTGCACACTGTCTGAGACACAAAATGCTGAGTAACTCAGCGGGGCAGCCAGCATCTCAAGAGAGAAGGAATGGGTGACGTTTCGGGTCGAGATGTACTGTCTCAGCGTAATGCCACTTTACACGGACTGTATCTGAGATGCTTATCTATGCATCTGTGCTTATCGAGTGGATGTGGAGAGGATGTTTCCACTAGTGGGAGAGTCCAGGACTAGGGGTCACAGCCTCAGAATTAAAGGACGTTCATTTAGGAAGGAGATGAAGAGAAATGTATTTAGAAAGAGGGTTGTGAATCTGTGGAGGCCAAGTCAGTAGATATTTTTTAAGGAAGAGATAGATAGATTTTTGATTAGTGAGGGTGTCAGGGGTTATGGGGAGAGGGCAGGAGAATGGGGTTAGGAGGTAAAAGTAGATTGAATGGCGGAGTGGACTTGATGGGCCGAATGGCCTAATTCTGCTCCAATCACTTATGACCTTATGACCTTATGTACCGTGATTTAGTGAAAATAAATTACAAACTGCACCTGTCATACGTAGAAATTTTTACAATTAAAAAAAGTTGCAACAGAACATGTCTGCAGTGTGCTATGAATGTGGTTTGTTACTGAACACTTTTATATGTGGTAGGTTCAACACAGGGGGTCAGGAGAGAGCTTTTGACTTCATTAGCCATCATGCCTAAAACAAGGCAATTGCAGAAATTTTACGTTCCAGACAAATAAAATTCAGCATTCCCATCGTCTTTCAAATCTCTGTGAGAAAGACGCAAAGTCCTTTAAAACCAACGTGGCTGAGGACTGCTGCAGATAATTTATGCAACGTAAGATCCCACAAGCAGCAAGGCGATAATGAGCTGAAGGAATCTTTAAAAGATGTTTTTGATTGAGAAGTACAGCATGGAAACTTCCATGAACAAAGCAGCCACGGCACATTTGTGAGATTGGCTTGGGGGTTGAGGAAAGTCCCGGGTTTTAGTGAGGATAAGGTTTCGTTTTGTTTCGTTTCGAGATACAGCGTGGAAGCGAGCCGCTTGGCTCACAGTGACCACACCAAGCATCGATCAATTCATTCACACTAGTTCTGTGTTATCCCACTTTCTCATCCGCTCCCGACACACCAGGGGCAACTTAGAGGCCAATTACCCCAAACCCACATGTCTTTAGGAAGCGGGAGGAAATTGGAGCACCCGGAGAAACTCACGTGGTCACAGGGAGAACGTGTAAACCTTGCACATGTAGCACCCAAGGTCTTAAGTCTTTCGAGAAACAGGCCCTTAGGCCCACTAAGTCCGTGCCGACCAATGATTACCCCGTACACAAGCACTATCCTACAAACTAGGGACAATTTACAATTTTACCAAAGCCAATTAACCTACAAACCTGCACATCTTTGGAGTGTGGGAGGAAACCGGAGCACCCGGAGAAAACCCACGTGGTCACAGGAAAAGTTCCATACAGACAGCACCCGTAGTCAGGATCGTACCTGGCATTTATAAGGCAGCAACTCTACTGCTGTGCCACCGTGCTCCCCCCCAAAAAAAGGTCATGTGGTCAGGATCGAACCGGGAGGATTCTGGCGCTGTGAGGCGGTGGCTCTACCAGCTGCGCCACCGTGCCGTCCATTGGGGGATTGGCCAGGAACATTGTGAACCCCTCCCCTTTTCTTTGAGGAAGTGATCTTCTGATCATCGTTCCCCTCTGTTAGGGTTGAGGGGGACCTTGTTTTAACATCTCATCTGAAAGACAGCACGGCGGTCCCTCGAGCGAGGCGCTTGTTACGCAAGAAAGGGCTTGTGTGACACCGCATGCCAGAAACACACAGACAGCTTCCGAGAAGTGACTTTGTATGCCTTGTAGGTGGTTGCGCTTGACATCAATTACCTGGTTGTCTTATCCGTCTCTTGCATAGTTATAAGGTGTATCGTGCTCTACAAGGCAGGAGCAAGAACTGTCACCCCTGTCAATATTTCCTCACTGAAGGACATGCATCCAAGCATTGAGAAACCTTTGTAGATTACCAAAAAGAAGGGGGAAAAAAACACAACATATTTTAGCAGTGGAATTGTTAATTGAACAAAGTTTGCATTTCATTCCCGTCCATATTCCAGCTATTTTCCAACCTGCGCTATTTTAATTTTAGTTTAGTTTAGAGATACAGCACGGAAACAAACCCTTCGCACCGACCAGCGATCCCCACACATTAACACTATCCTACACACACTAGGGAACTATTTACATTTATACCAAGCCAATTAGCCTACAACCCTGCACGGCTTTGGAGTGTAGGAGGAAACCGAAGATCTCAGAGAAAACCCACGCAGGTCGCGGGGAGAACGTACAAACTCCGTACAGGCAAGCACCAGCAGTCAGGATCAAACCCGAGTCTCTGGCGTGTTAAAGGGATTGTCCCACTTTGGCCGTCAGTTACATGACAGGCCAGGTGGCGCGCGAAGATTTCGTTCAGGACGAAGTCCACGCTCCTCCACACCACTCCATGTGCCCATCCCGCGCTACCCACCCGCCACCCACACGCTACCCATACGCTAGCAGGTCACGTAAATGGCGCGTGTATGACGACCAAGTGGGGCAGGCCCTTAAAGCAGCAACTCCACTGCTGCACCACCGTGCCACCCTGACATTAAGCCAATTTAATAAACAACGTCTTGTACAAAGAGCGCTGTTCTGATGGTGAGAACACGGCTAAGAAAAGGACGATGGAACATAGACCAAACTCTGACTTAAATACCTCCAGACTGGATTGCTTGCTGACATGGTATCATCTCCTGAAAGGCAATTGTCAATTGGTAGCTATTTGCCAAAAATTCCATGTTGACAATCCCAATGAATTTTTAATTTAAGTTTGGAGAGGCTCACCACAATGATGCTATTATTTTGGGTTAGTTTTACATAGAAGCATAGAAAATAGGTGCAGGAGTAGGCCATTCGGCCCTTCGAGCAAGCACCAGCCATTCAATATGATTATGGCCGATCATCCAAAATCAGTACCCCATATCCCTTGATTCCGTTAGCCCTAAGAGCTATATCTAACTCTCTCTTGAATACATCCCGTGAATTGGCCTCCACTGCCTTCTGTGGTAGAGAGTTCCACAGATTCACAACTCTGGGTGAAAAAGCTTATACTCATCTCAGTCCTAAATGGCCGTTCCCTTATTCTTAAACTGTAACCCCTGGTTCTGGACTGCCCAAACAGTGGGAACATTTTTCCTGCCTCTAGCCTGTCTAATCCCTTAAGAATTTTATATGTTTCTATAAGTTATCCTCTCATCCTTCTAAATTCAAGTGAATACAGACCCAGTCGATTTAGTTACTGAAACTTCGTCTCTCATTCGCCTGACTTTTGCTTCTTTGGGGAAAGTTAATTTAAATGTTGAATATGGCCTCTGATTTAGTTTTAGTTTTTTCGTTTTAGAGATAGCATGGAGAAAGGCCCTTCGGCCCACTGGGTTTGTGCTGACAGGTGATCACTAGTTCAATCCTACACACACTAGGGACAATTTACAATTTTACCAAAGCCAAGTAACCTACAAACTTGGACATCTTTGGAGGGTGGGAGAAAACCGGAGCCCCCGGAGAAAACCCACTCGGTTACAGGGAAAATGTACCAACTCCATACAGACAGCACCCATAGTCAGGATCAAACCCGGATCTCTGGCGCTGTAAGGCAGGAACTCTACCGCTGCGCCGCTGTGCTGCCCTAAGGTGGTTGAGGCACGTCCTATTATAATGTTTAAGAGACATTAGGACAGGGACATGGATAGGATAGGTTTAGAGGATTATGGGACAAGTGTGGGCAGGTGGGACTGGTGTGGATCGGGGCATGTTGGTCGGTGAGCGCTAGTTTAGTTGAAGGACCTGTTTCACAAGTTCACAAGTTATAGGAGTTGAATTAGACCATTCGGCCCATCGAGTCTACCCCGCCATTCAATCATGGCTGATCTCTGCCTCCTCATCTCATTTTCCTGCCCTCTCCCCATAACTCTTGACACCCGTTCTAATCAAGAATTTGTCTAACTCTGCCTTAAAAATATCCACAGACTTGGCTGTTTCCACGCTATAAGACTCGATTACTCGACAGTACAGGGTGACTACAGCCCAGATTGCTGTTTTGATGTCAAGTCAAATACATCGGTTTTCAATCACATATTTCTGAAATAAACCATGTTACAGCAATCAAAACTCTTGACCTGCCGATATTAAGCCTCGTTTCCAAATTTGAGCCCATTTTCTTGGCATGTTTTTGTCCAAATTAACTTTTGATATCTACATTTTTGCTTCAGTTTATCCAATCATTTTTCAACGTGAAACAATTTTGAAAATAGCCACGAGTTATAAAGAACATCGGGAAAATAATAAAGGATAATTACATGACAAGTGCCAATGGATATAGTCCTTATTTATTCATTTGCTGGATTACTTTATTACAGGACAATAGGTTGCCCAGTCGTGCCTCACCGCTCCAGTGACCCTGATTTAATCCAAGAGTCATTGAGTCGTACAGCTAGGAAACTGGCCCTTCGGCCCAACTTGCTCATGCCAACCAACATGCCCCATCTAACTAGTCCCACCTGCGTTTACCCAATATACCTATAAACCTGTCCTATCCATGTACCTGTCTATATGTTTAGTTTAGCTTAGGTTTAGTTTAGAGATACAGCGCGGAAACAGGCCCTTCGGCCCACCAGGGTCTGCACCGACCAGCAATCCCCGCACATTAACACTACCCTGCACACACCAGGGACAATTTTTACATTTACCAAGCCAATTAACCTACAAACCTGTACATCTTTGGAGTGTGGGAGGGAACCGAAGATCTCGGAGAAGACCCATGCAGTTCACCGGGAGAACGTACAAACTCCGTATAGATAGCACCCATAGTCGGCATCGAATCCGGGTCTCCCGCGCTGCAATTTGCTGTAAGGCAGCAACTCTACCGCTGCACCACCGTGACCAACCTTTCTTAAACATTGCAATAGTCCCTATCTCAACTGCCTCAACTACCTCCACCGGCAGTTTATTCCATACACTCACCACCACTTTGTGTAAAAATTTGCCCCTCAGATTCCTATTAAATCGTTCCCCTCATGCCTTCAACCCGTGTCCTCCAGTTCCTCATTCCTCTACACTCTATCCTATACCCTATCTATTCCTCTCATGATCTTGTACACCTCTATAAGATGACCCCTCATCCTCCAGCGCTCCAAGAAATAAAGTCCTAGTCTGACCAACCTCTTCCTATAGCTCAGGCCATCGAGTCCTGACAACATCCACATAAATCTGTATAATCCTGATCTCTGGAGCTGTCTTTTAGCACGGATTCCCCTGGATGCTCCGGTTTCCTCCCACCTACCAAAGATGTGTGGATTGGTTGGTTAATTGGCCACCGCAAATTGTCCATTGAGTGCACCGCCCCGACGCGGGAAATTTGGTCGTCCCCGATGCGGGGGCTTCGATCGCCCCGACGCGGGGCTTCGATCGATGAAGGAAGAAGATTGGACTTTATTGCCTTCCATCACAGTGAGGAATGTGGGGAATCCACTGTGGTGGATGTTTATGTTAACTTTTATGTAGTTGTGTGTCTTGTTGCTTTTTTTTAGTATGGCTGTGTAGGAATTCTCATATCACTGTACCTTAATTGGTACACGTGCAAATAAACGACCTTTGAAACCTTTGAAACTGGGTATTAGAATCTGGGGGGAAGATGATAGGATTGCAGCTTAAAAAAAAAACATGCTTAATGTAAATGAATGGTTGATGGAGGGCATGGATTTAGTCTTTAGAGATGGAAACAGCATGCAAACAGGCCCTTCGGCCCACCAACCAGTGATCACCCCATTCTATCACTATCCTACACACACTAGGGACAGTTTACAATTTTTACTGAAGCCAATGAACCTAGAAACCTACACGTCTTTGAAATGTAGGAGGAAACCGGAGCACCCATGCAGTCACAGGGAGAATGTACAAAGTCTGTGCAGGCAGCAGTAGTCAGGATTGAACCCGGGTCTCTGGCGCTGTAAGGCAGCAACTCTACTTCTGTGCCCTGTGCTGCCCCAAATTAGATGGGCCGAGTAGCCTGTGGTAGTGCGGTATGATCAAAAGTGGCATTATCGTACGTTTCCGTGCCCTTGGCCTGCGGAGCCATTTCAGGGAACAAACGAGAATTAACTGACTCATGTAGTCTCGTTTCGAGAAGACCTGGTGTCGTCTCCAGAGGACATTACTGAATCAAATGAGCTTTTAATAACAATTCTGGATTTTAATTCATGGTCACAGTGGCACTGCCAGTGGAGCTGCTGCCTCATAGCACCAAACACCTTCAATCCTGACATATGATGCTGTCGGTGTGGAGTTTATACATTCTCCCAGTGACCTCATGGCTTTCCTCTGGGTGGCCCCGCATCCCCCTACATCCCAAAGACCTGCGGTTTTGTAGGTTAATTGGCCTCTGTAAAATTGCCCCTCATGTGTAGTTTAGTTTAGTTTAGTTTAAGAATTAGGTGTAGGCCATTTAGGAGTGAGATAAGGACAAACTTTTCTACCCAGAGAGTTGTGAATCTGTGGAATTCTCTGCCACAGAAGGCAGTGGAGGCCAATTCACTGGATGTTTTCGAGAGAGTTGGATATAGTTCTAAGGACTAACAGAATCAAGGGATATGGGGAGAAAGCAGGAACGGGGTACTAATTCTAATACTAAGCCATGAATGTCGGTGCCAGATCGAAGGGCCGAATGGCCTACCCCAGCACCTATTTTCTATGTTTCTATGTTTAGTTTAGTTTAGTTTGGAGGTACAGCACGGAAACAGGCCCTTCGGCCCACCAAATCCATGCTGGACAGCGATCCCCGTACTCCAGCGTGATCCTGCACACTGGGGACAATTGGCAATTTTTACTGAAGCAAATTAACGTACTAACCCGCACGTCTTTGGAGTGTGGGAGGAAAACGGCGCACCCGGAGAAAACCCACACGGTCACGGGGAGAACTTGCAAACTCCGTACAGACAGCACACGTAGTCATGATTGTACCCGGGTCTCTGGTGCCGTAAGGCAGCAACTCTACCGCTGCACCACCGTGCCGCCCTATACTAGATGTACCACTGTGCCACCCTTTAAGCCCCTGTCCCACTTTCCCGAGTTTACTCACGAATTCCCTCGAGTTTTCCCCTTGATTCAAACTCGGAGATGACGGCCGTAGGTACTCGGGGCTATTTTACTCGTGGACATTTTACAACATGCTGAAAAAACGTCCCGACTTACCTGATGCCCTGAGTACCTACGGCTGGCGTAACAAGCCGCTACGAAATAGCTACAGACTCCTACGGACTCGCTACGGACATTCTCTGAGTTTGAATCAAGCGGAAAATTCGGGAAAGATCGAACTCGGGTCTCTGGCGCTGTTAGGCAGCAACTCTATGTCAGGTGAGGCAAGTATTTCATTGTTCACCCTTGAGAGGATATTGGTGAATCATGTTCTAGTGAAGGCATTGTGCCAGAAGTTCGGGTGGGAATGCCAGGATTTGCAGTCGGTGAAGATGAAGGAAGGGGGTTCTATTTGACAGTCAGGATGGAATATGACTGGGAAGGGAACCAGCGGGTGGTGGTGTTTCCCAATGTCTGCAGCCCTTGTCCACGGTCCTGAATCTCCTCTTTATGTTCCAACAGCACAGGTGGGGGCGGCACGGTGGCGCAGAGGTGGCGGTGCTGCCTTACAGCGCCAGAGTCACAGGTTCGATCCTGTCTACGGGTGCTGTCTGTACGGAGTTTGTACGCTCTCCCCGTGACCTGCGTGGGTTTTCTCTGGGTGCTCCAGCTTCCTCCAACACTTCAAGGACGTACAAATTTGTAAGAATAATTGCCTTCAGTAAAAATTGTACATTGTCCCTAGTGTGTAGGATAGTGCTAGTGTACGGGGTGATCGCTGGTCAGCGCAGACTCAGTGGGCTGAAGGGCCTGTTTCTGGGTTGTATCTTGGAACAAAACTAAGCTAAACACAGAGTTGCTGGTTCAGTACAGGTGACAGGTCAAGGAGGTGCTGCTGTATTAGACGATGTGAGTAGCTGCATTTTGTAGACACAAGCCGCAGCAGAAAAGGTGCAGCATAGCTGGAGGGAGTAAATGATTAGAATGGCAACCGTTAACATGATGGTCTTACCAAGCAGGGGATATTAAATCAAAACCCTTGAGCAAAGCACCTCATTATTTTCTAAACTCATAACGAATATAATTTGCTTAAACAATCTGGCAATTTAATTATGTAATTATATAATTATATAGAGGTGTGTAAAATCTTGAGAGGGTAAATGCACAGACTTTTTTACCCAGGATCAACCATGATAGAACGGCACAGTGGTGCAGCGCTAAAGTTGCTGCCTCACAGCGCCAGGGACCCGGATTCGATCCTGACTACGGGCGCTGTGTACGGAGTTTGTACGTTCTCACTGTGAATGCGTGGGTTCTCTCCGGATGCTCCGGTTTGTAGGTTAATTGTTCTCAGTAAAATTGTAAATTGTCCCCTAGTGTGTAGGATAGTGCTAGTGTATGCGGTGATCGCTGTTCAGCACCGACTCGGTGGGCCAAATGGCCTGTTTCCACGCTGTATCTCTGAAGTCTAAAGTAAAGGGAATCAAGAACCAGAGGCTGTAGGTTTAAACCGCGAGGAACAATATTTAGCAGCAGCAGAGGGGTGACTTTCTCAGTCAAAAGCAGGCGGTGTATGGAACATGCTGCCACAGGAGGTAGTTGAGGAAGGTGCTATAACAGGATTTCAAGTCAGGAGTCAAGAGAGTTTTTTGTCATGTGTCCCAGATAGGACAATGAAATTCTTGCTTGCTGCAGCACAACAGGATATTGTAGGCATAAATACAGATCAGATCAGTGTCCATAAACCACAGAATATATATATATACACACATCAATAAACAGATAAAGTGCAATAGGTTGTGATAGTTCATAATTTGTTTAAAGTTGTGTTTAATAGTTTGATGGCTGTGGGGAAGTGGCTATTCCTGAGCCTGGATGTTGCAGATTTCAGGCTCCTGTACCTCCTACAAATGGCAGCGGAGAGATAAGTGTGTGGCCAGGATGGTGTGGGTCCTTGATGATGCTGGCAGCCTTTTTGAGGCAGTGACTGCGATAGATCCCCTCGATGGTAGGGAGGTCAGAACCAATGATGGACTGTGCAGTGGATACAGCTTTTTGCAGCCTTTTCTGCTCCTGCACCCTCAGGTTGGCGTACCAAGCCACGATGCAACCGGTCAGCATGCTCTCTACTGTGCACCTGTAGAGGTTCGAGAGAGTCCTCCTTGACAGACCAACTCTCCGTAATCTTCTCAGGAAGTAGAGGCGCTGATGTGCTTTCTTTATAATTGCATCAGTGTTCTGGGACCAGGAGAGATCTTCGGAAATATGCACGTCCAGGATTTTGAAGTTCTTGACCCTTTCCACCATCGACTCGTTGATATAAAAACATTTGGGCAGGTACACGGATAGGAGATGTTGGGTGGATTATCGGTCAAACGCGGCCAAATGGGACCAGAGAGGGCATCTTGGTCGGCATGGGTGAGGGGCTGAAGGGCCTGTTACCACATTCTATCACTGTGATCCGGGCATTATTTGTTTGTATCCATGCAGTACTATTGCTCGGCTAATGTATTGGGGGGTAGGGTATTGACATGGATAGAGAACTGGTTGGCAGACAGGAAGCAAAGAGTAGGAATTAACTGGTCCTTTTCTGAATGGCAGGCAGTGACTAGTGGGGTGCCACAATCCTTGGTGCTGGGACCCCAGTTATTTACAATATATATTAACCATTTAGATGAAGGAATTAAATATAACATATCCAAGTTTGTGGATGACACAAAGCTGGGTGGCAGTGTGAGCTGTGAGGAGGATGCTATGAGGCTGCAGGGTGACTTGGATAGGTTGGGTGAGTGGGCAGATGCATGGCAGATGCAGTCTAATGTGGATAAATGTGAGGTTATCCACTGTGGTGGCAAGAACAGGAAGGCAGATTATTATCTGAATGGTGTCAGATTAGGTAAAGGGCAGGTGCAACAAGTCCTGGGTGTCCTTGTACATCAGTCATTGAAAGTAAGCTTGCAGGTTCAGCAGGGAGCGATGAAAGCAAATGGCCTGTTGGCCTTCATAGCGAGATGATTTGAGTATAGGAGCAAGGAGGTCCTACTAAAGTTGTACAGGGCCCTGGTGAGACCAGACCTGGAGTATTGTGTACAGTTTTGGTATCTTAGTTTGAGGAAGGACATACTTGCCATTGAGGGAATGCAGCGTAGGTTCACCAGGTTAATTCCCGGGATGGCAGAACTGACAAATGTTGAAAGAATGGATGACTGGGCTTGGATTAACTGGAATTTAGAAGGATGAGAGGGGATCTCATAGAAGCACAAAATTATTAAGGGATTTGACTGGCTAGATACAGGAAAAATGTTCCCGATGTTGGGGGAGTCCAGAACCAGGGGTCACAATTTAAGAATAAGGGGCAGGCCATTTAGGAAAACCTTTTCACACAGAGAGTTGTAATTTTGTGGAATTCTCTGCCATAGAAGGCAGTGGAGGCCAATTCACTGGATGTTTTCTAGAGAGAGTTAGATTTATCACTTCGGGCTAACGGAATCAAGTGATATGGGGAGAAAGCAGGAACAGGGTACTGATTTTGGATGATCAGCCATGATCATTTTGAATGGCGGTGCTGGCTTGAAGGGCCGAATGGCCTACTCCTGTGCTGAATGGCTTACTCCTGCACATATTTTCTATGTTCCTATGTATCTTTGAAAATTGTGTCCACAACTGAACTTTGAATGCATTCTGACTTGAATCTCCGATTTACACTTTGACTCTCTTGAGATAAATATGTATGTTGTTTTAGCCTTTTTGATTGTTGCTTCTTTGTGTGTGATTTAGAACATAGAACTTAGAACTGTCAGGCCCTTCGGCCCACTGTGTATATGCCGAACATGATGCCAAGACCATTTCTTATCGACCTGCCCATAATCCATATCCCTCCATTCCCTGCATATCCATCTGTACATAAACCCATTTAAATTTCATATCTGCTTCAACCACCAACCCTGGAAATGTGTGTCCAAAAAGTTCATCCACTCATCTCCTTTAAACGTTGCCACTCTCAGCTTAAAGGTATGCCCTCCAGTATTTGATTTTTCCATCCTGGGAGAAAGGTTCTGACTGTCCATCCTATCTTTGCCTCTCATCATTTTATATACTTCTATCAGGTCTCCCCGCAACCCCTGGGGTTCCAGAGTAACCGCGTCCTGTACGTTTGACGGCTCTGGCTCTGTACCTGCTGGAGTTTAGAAGGATGAGGGGGGAGGGAACCTCATTGAAACTTACCGAGTAGTGAAAGGCCTGGATAGAGTGGATGTGAAGAGGATGTTTCCACTAGTGGGAGAGTCTAGGACCAGGCTCAGCCTCAGAATAAAGGGGCTTACCTTTAGAAAGGAGATGAGGAGGAATGTGGTGAATCTGTGGAATTCTTTGCCACAGACTGCTGTGGAAGCCAAGTCTTCGAGTAGTTTTAAAGCAGCGATTGATACGGGTGTCAAAGGTTACGGAGAGAAGGCAGGAGAATGGGGTGGAGTGGGATCAGGTCAGCCATGATTGAATGGCGGAGTAGACACAATGGTACAAATGGCCTAATTCTGCTCCTATGACATAAACCTATGAAAACATCCAAGTCTATTCAACCTCTCTCTTTAGCTAATACCCCCTAATCCATGCAACATTCTGGTTAATCTCCTCTGCATTCTTTCCAAAGCTTCCTCATCCTTCCTGTAATGTGATGACACCTGACCCGCAAGCAATATTTCAAACGTGGCCTAACCCAACTCCAACCATGAGTTTCACACAATGAAAGCTAAATCACCATTGCCCATAAATGCATCCCCAATTATAGCACTAAACACACTACACATTAGCATTAGTACATAATTAGTAGGAAACTTCAGCGTCATAGTCATAGAGTCATACAGCGCAGAAACGGTCCCTTCGGCCCAACCCGTCCGTGCCGACCGAACTGCCCCATCTACACTAGTCCCACATTCATGTGCTTGATCCATATCCCTCTAAACCTTTCCTAACCTGTATCTGCCCAAATGCCTTTGGTACCTACTCTGGCAGCTCTTTCCATATCCCACCACCCTCTAAGTAAAAAAGTTGCCCCTCAGGTTCCTTTAGTTTAGTTTAGTTTACAGATACAATACGGAAACAGGCCCTTCAGCCCACTGAGTGTGCGCTGAACAGCGATCTCGCGCACTCGGGGCAGTTTACGATTTTACCAAGCCAATAACTGTACCTTAATTGGTGCACGTAGCAACAAACAGACCTTTGAAACCTTTGAACCTACAAACTTGTACATCTTTGGAGTGTGGGAGGAAACCGGAGCTCCCGGAGAAAACCCACACAGGTCACAGGGAGAACGTGCAAACTCCCTACGGACAGCACCTGTAGTCAGGATCGAACCCGGGTCTCTGGCGCTGTAAGGCAGTGACTCCACCGCTGCGCCACCGTGCCGCTGATTAAATCTTTCCCTGCTTCTGAAATTCCTTCCTTCCATCTCAATGGAATGAATAATCAGGGTGATTAACTGAGCTCATGTTCGATTTACTGATATCATTGGTGCCACACGTGTAAAGAATGTTCAGTCGATCGCTACACACACACACCCACTTACGGTCCAATGGGGAATTTCTCCTCCCAATGTCAATCCCACACGGATGGTTCCACCTTTTCAAAACAGCCCTTTGTTACATTTGAATTTTGAAATAAAGTCCTGCATTTAAATACCAGGCACTTTGATGGAATCAACTTCAATTCCTTGCTAATCCAGATGCTTTTTTTCTGGTTACTTTCTCAGTAACTGTGTCTGATCAGCTCAAAAATGCATATAATTAAACTAATGAGGTCATGAGGGACACATCTAATAGGTTCAAATGCCTCATCAGTTCTCTTGATTTCTTTTTTCCCCCCAACACTGAAAGCATCACCAAAGTGATTTGTACACAAATATATATATATATATATATATATATATATATATTTAAAAACACTGAGCTGCCTTCTTCTTTTTTCTTGTAGTAATCAAGGTGACAAATTGGCAAAATAACAGAGCTGGCCTCTGCCGATATAAATGGGCTCTTTAACATTTCACCTTGACAGCAGAATGCAAAGTTTGGATTTAAGTAGGTGGCCCTATGCCTCTATTAGTTTAGTTTAGTTTAGTTTAGTCATCCAGTGTGGAAATAGGCCCTTCGACCCACCGAGTCCGTTCTGACCAGCGATCCCCGCACATTAACACTATCCTACACACATTAGGGCCAATTTATACTCAAACCAAGCCAATTAACCTGCAAACCTGTACGTCTTTGGCGAGTGGGAGGGAACCTAAGATCTCTGAGAAAACCGACACGGTCACGGGGAGAGCGTACAAAGCCCATACAGACAGCACCCGTGGTCGGGATCGAACCCGGGTCTTCGGCTCTGCAAGTGCTGCAACAGCTTTACCGCTGCACCGCCCTCTATAACAAACTTTTTCTGGTCCAAGTGTAACTTCTTGGTAAATTTAATCCATTGCTGCCTCACAGCGCCAGAGACCCGGGTTCGATCCTGACCATGGGTGCTGTCCGTACAGAGTTTGTACGTTCTCCCCGTGACCCGAGTGGATTTTCTTGGTGAGTTCTGGTTTCCTCTCACTCTCCAAAGACCTGTTGGTTTTTAGGCTAATAGGATTGATACAATTGTAAATTGTCCCTGGTATGTGTTATTGTGGGATAGTGTTAGAATGTGTGAATCGCTGGTTGGCATGGACTTGATGGGCCAAAGGGCCTGTTTTCATGCTGAATCCCTACACTAAACTAAACAAAGTGCAGACTCAGAGACCATTTCACTAAGTTCAGTCTGCCAAGGTCTACTGGATCTTCTGGTTGCTAACAATTTTAACTAACCTTCCCATTTCCATACTGACCTTTGGCCCTTGACCTTTCTGTCCTGGGCCTCCTCCATTGCCAGAGTGAGGCCCACACAAACTGGACGAACACCACCTCATATTTAGCTTGGGTAGCTTCCAACTTAATGATATGAACATTGAATTCTTGAATTATAGGTAACGTACAAACACTCCTCTTCCCCCCCTCCTCTACCCTCCCCCCTCCCCTCTCCCCTCCCCCCTCCCCTCTCCCCTCCCCGTCCACCCTCCATCCCTCCCCGTCCACCCTCCACCCCTCCCCCCTCCCCTTCCCTCCCCCCTCCACCCCCCTCCCCTCCACACCTCCCTCCCTCCACTCCCCACTCCCCCCTTAACCCCCCTCTTCCCCCTCCCCTCCCCTCCCTCCCTTCCCCCTCCCCTCTCTCCCACATCCCTCCCTCCCCCCCTCCCTTCCCCATCTTTAGGATGTGGGAGGAAACCAGAGCATCGGAGGAAACCCACGCGGTCACGGGGAGAGAGTACAAACTCCACACAGACAGCACCCGAGTGAGGATCGAACCCGGCTCTCTGGCTTTGCTGGACGGCAGCTCTACCGGCTATACGACTGTGCCGACAACACTGTTTTTCTCTCTCTGCAGAAATTCCCCACATAGCCCTGCTGAATATTCCGGCATTTTATTTTGTCCAAGCTTTGATTGCAATATTGAAAGTGCTGATGTGTCCGCATAGTGCGCTTCGTGCGGTCGCCTGGCTACGAATTCCTTCGTCTGGGATCCGGCCTAATTAAACAGCTCTTCCGTAATATTCCCACCAGTTGTAAGGCAGGCACCATCCGTCATTTGGACTGTGTCGGCCATTCGACCGTTGCATAACAAGACGGCCAAGAGCAACTGGGCCTTCATCTGTTGTCCGTGTTCCGTGCTCTCCTGAAGGAATCACGGCTGCCCAGCTGGAGAGGAAACTCGGGGAAGTTCTGCTCCCCTACGCCTTTGCATGTGTTGGTACGGGGACCACAGGGATTGCACCTGCTTCCTTCTTGCTCAGGATCAGCCAACTCAGATAGAAATGTGTTCCCCGCTGTGTGCTCTGAAATTGCAATGTGATAACGTTTGGGCGTTAAACACGTCTGAAGTGGGGACATTTCTCCGAGTATATTTCAACACCATTATCTTTCTGCGTCCAGCACTTAGCATGCACCGGCAAAGAATGAATTTTAGTTCAAAACAGCAATTATGCTCTGAAATAGAAATACTATACATGATCACGATCGAGCCGTCCACAGTGCACAGATAGAGGATAAAGGGAATACCGTTTGGTGTGGTATAAAGTCCAGTAAAGTCCGATTAAAGGTTGTCCGAGTGTCCCCAATGAAGGTCAGGACTGCTCTCTAGTTGGTGATTGGAAGGTTTAGTTGGAACGGCTGGGTAGAAGGTGGCCCTGAATCTGGAGGTGTGCGTTTCCATAGCTCTTCATAAGTTCATAAATTCTAGGAGCAGAATTAGGCTATTTGGCCCATCAAGTCTATTCCGCCATTCAATCGTGGCTGATCTATCTTTCTCTCTCAACCCCATTCGGAGAGTCAGTCTGTCAAGGAGGACTCTCTCTAACTTCTACAGGTGCACAGTAGAGAGCATGCTGACCGGTTGCATCGTGGCTTGGTTCGGCGACTTGAGCGCCCTGGAGAGGAAAAGACTACAAAAAGTAGTAAACACTGTCCAGTCCATCATCGGCTCTGACCTTCCTTCCATCGAGGGGATTTATCGCAGTCACTGCCTCAAAAAGGCTGGCAGCATCATCAAGGACCCACACCACCCTGGCCACACACTCATCTCCCTGCTACCTTCGGGTAAAAGGTGCAGGAGCCTGAAGACTGCAACAACCCGGTTTAGGAATAGCTACTTCCCCACAGCCATCAGGCTATTAAACTTAGCTCGGAACTCTGAACATTAATATCCCTCCATCTGTTATTTGCACTTTATTAATTTATTAATTCACGGCTGTATTTACGTATAGAATTGTAGTCAATGCCTTCTATTTTCTGTTGCGCTATACAAAGAAAGATTTTCATTGTCCTGTCAGGGACACATGACAATAAACTCTTTTGACTTGACTTTGATTCTCCTGCCTTCTCCCCACAACCCCTGACACCCGTGCTACTCAAGAATCTGTCAATCTCCGCCTTAAAAATATCCATTGACTTGGCCTCCACAGTCATCTGTGGCGATGAATTCCACAGATTCACCACCTTCTGACTAAAGAAATTCCTTCCCATTTTCATTTCAAAGGTACGTCCTTTAATTCTGAGGCTGTGGCCTCTGGTCCTCGACCCTCCCACTAGTGAAAACATCCTCTCCACTTTCACTCTATCCAGGCCTTTTACTATTTGGCATTATGCTTCTATACCTCCTGCTTGGTGGGAGAAGAGGGAGTGTCCGGGGCGAGACTGGTCCTTGATTACGCTGGTGGCCTTGCCGAGGCAGTGCGTTCAGATTTTGTTGTAGTTATTTATTACCCATCTCCCAAGAGAAGAAGTTCCAAGCGTGGGGCCAATTTTAACTCCAATGGATATCGTTATTGGCTCCATGATACAGATTAGACATTCACGTGTAGGCCTGCAAGTGTAATATACAGGCCAGTATTTCCATTAACAAGACATTTATTCAGATGATGCCACACTAAATTTAACTTCAGAGACAAGCTAAGTACTGATATTTACTTATAAAGACTTTAATGACTAACTTGTGTGGAAGTACTTAAGTCTCCTGAAGTACAACTTATCTTTTAGTAATGACCAAAGCAGCATTACTTAGCTGCTCAAAGTACTAATGGAGCTGGAACTGTAAAGACAATTCTCTCATCCTTCGATAGTTGGTGCCGTGAAGTGTGAATCAGCCAGGCAGAGCAGAGCAGAGCATTTTATTGATGACACAGTCAAGACAAGAAGATGAAGGGAGAGCGGGGGAGGGGTGGTGGTGGGGAGAGAGGGAGTTGGGAGACAGCAGCATATTTTCAATCCCTGCATCAGCAAAACATCAAGGAAACGCTGTGGATAGTGGATCTCCTCCCACACTCCAAAGACATATGGGTTTGTAGGCTAATCGGCTTGGTGTATGTGTAAATTGTCCCGGGATCTCTGGCCGGCATGGACTCGGTGGGCCGAAGGGCCTGTTTCCACACTGTATCTCTAAACTAAACTAACCTTAAAACTAAATACTCAGGGTCCAGGCATTTAATTTACTTTCTTCTCCCCTCCCCTCCCCTCCCCTCCCCTCCCCTCACCCCCTGTCCTACACTAGAACACCCACTGTTCAACCTCTCTCTACCATGATGTCCACTGAAATCATGAAGATCTGGACATAGCAAAATCACAAACAGCTTTTAAATGGCCTAAAAAAGAATGCGTTCTGGTTTAGGACAGGGAGTGAGGGGAGGGGGTGAGGGGAGGGGAGGATAGCAGGAGGGGACAGGGATTTTGGCTTAGACCGCCAGTGATGCAGGTAGTCTCAGCTCATAAAGTGACAAGACGGCAGAAGGACAAAGAGTGGAGTCATTGGAGTCATGGAGTGATACAGTGCGGGGGAGGGGGAGTGGAGGAGGAGAACAAGGTGGGAGTCCAGGTGGGATACAGGGGAGGGAAGGATGTGGAAGAGATGGTAGAAGAGAGGGGGGAGGGGAGGGGTGTTTGGTGGTAAATTAGTTGGAGGTCACCTATAATTGGAGAATTCAATGTTCGTACCGCTGGGTTGCAAGCTGGATACCCAAGCAGAATGTGAGGCGCAGTTCCTCCAGTTTGTGTGTGGCCTCGCTCTGGCAATGGGGGAAGGTCAGTGTGGGAATGGGAAAGTGAGCTTGTCTGGCCTCACTCTTGACCTGAAACGTCACCTATCCACGTTCTCCACGGATGCTGCCTGACCTGATGAGTTACTCCAGCACTTTGTGTGCCCCTTTGTCTATTTACTGGCATCTGCAGTTTCTACGTGGAATGTTCTGCAGATGGTGAAAATAAATAAAAGGTAAAATAACCTGTAAAAACCCAGCAGAATCTGCACAGACAGCACAGACGTTAATGAGCTGCTGTCTCTCAGCACCAGTGACCCGGGTTTGATCCTGGCCTCAACTGTTGATTGGGTGGAGTTTGCACGTTCTCCCTATGACTGCGTGGGATTCCTCTGGGTGCTCCAGTTTCCTCCAGTTACATCCCAAAGACTTTGGACTTTAATTTAGGGATACAGCGAGGAAACAGGCCCCGGGTCCATGCCGACCAGCGACCACCCTGTGCACTAACACACCCCAGGGACAATTGACAATTCTTACCGAAGCCAATTGACCCACAGACCTGTACGTCTTTGGAGTGTGGGGGGAAACCGGAGCACCCGGGGAAATCCAATGTGATCACAGTGAGAACGTACAAACTCTGTGCAGACAGCACCCGTAGTCAGGATCGAAGCAGGTCTCTGGCGCTGTGAGGCAGCAACGCTACCGCTGCGCCACTGTGTTGCCCTAGAAGTGCGGGTTTGTAGGTTAATTGGCTTCTGTAAAATTGCTCCTCGTGTGTAGGCAGTGGATGAGAAAGTGGGATGACACAGAACTGGTGTGAACGGGTGATTGATGGCCAGCGTGGACTCAGTGAGCCAAAGGGCTTGTTTCCACGCAGCATCTCTAAACTAAACTTTCATTCGCTTCTCCAAGCGCGTACCAAGCTAATCAACATCGTTCTTGCTTCCTCATTTTAAGTTGAGGCTCCTCTTTAATCTAGCTTGCCCTGTGGTTATTATTTCCATCTGTAACTGTGCTCCAAGATGAGAATTGACTCTGTTGCTACACACACTCATTAAACTCCTGCAAAACGAATGGAAAACTAATACTTTGCATTCACGGTGTGGGATGCTGGTTTGTGCCGAAGATAGACACGAAATGCTGGAGTAACTCACCGGGACAGGCAGCATCTCTGGAGAGAAGGAATGGGTGACGTTTCGAGTCGAGACCCTACTTCAGACTGCATTCATTCCCGTTTAGGAAAACCTGGTGTATATTTGTTTGGTTCCTGGTTGCATTTCAAATGAACAATTTGTTTTCTTGTTTTCCTGTTGCAGATTTAGCAAACTCACATCTGAATAATTTTACCTCTCCTACTTAATTACTACCACAAGAAACAAATAGAGGTTTCATGCAGTTAATTGGCTGGCTTGCATAGTTGCTCTGATGCAAGTGTTTGGAGCTGGCAGGGAACTGTGCAATTATGGAATGATGTAAAGTATCAAATATCTCCTCTTCTGAGCAACAGTCCATGTAGCCAATAAGTACCAAGCAAATTAGAGCCCTGGGCTAATGAACGGTGGACCTCTGTAAAGAGACAGCACATCGCTTCCTGGGCCAAAGGAACGTCTTAGTAATTGGACCATAAATCAGTTTATTGTTCATTTTTTGAAAAGTGAAAGAGTTGCAAGCTAACAATAGTGGAGACTGATAGGTTATATCAGAAGGATAAGTATAGCTAGGAGACGGAAACTTGAGGCAAACAAAATGCAGCTTGATTATTCGGGGGCAAAGCAAACTTTTGTGATTTGTAACAGAAGATCCTGATGTTTGTGGTGAATGTGCATGTGTGTGCGTATGCGTAATTGTCTGTGTTTGTGTGTGTGCGTAATTGTCTGTGTGTGTGTGTGTGCGTATGCGTAATTGTCTGTGTTTGTGTGTGTGCGTGCATGTGTGTTTGTGTGTGTGCACAAGTGTTTGTGTGTGTGCATGTGGGTTTATCTGTATTTGTATGTGTGCATGCGCATCTGTGTGTAAGCGTGTGTGTCTATGTTTGTGCACATGTGTGTGCCATGTTTGTGTGTGTGTGTGTATGCATGTATGTCTGCGTTTGTTGTGTGCGTGCATGCATATGTGTTTGCGCGTGTGTATTATGTCTGCATTTGTGTGTGATAGCATGTGTGCGTGCATGCATGTGTCTGTGTGTGTGTGCATGCGTGTGTGTCTGTGTGCGTGCATGTGTGTTTGTGTGCATGCATGTGTGTGTGTGAGTGTGAGCATGTGAGTGTGCATGGTGATGGCTGTGGTTCATTGGACAGCATTTAGTTCAGTTCAGTTTAGTGAAACAGACCCTTTCACCCACTGAAACTGAAACCAAAACGAACTGATACAGGTATATTGATGTGTTTCTACTTATGTGAAAATCTTAAATGAAGCGTTATTGTCAATAATATACCCCAGGGCATTTCAGACAAGGCACCTCTAATAGTTACAGCCTGTCTATTTGTCAGTGTGGTAATACACCAGGATATAACAACCCAAACACCAGGCAGCCATTTACAATGCAACAGTTACTGCAGGAATCTGCCCAGCACAGCCAGTCAATCTCATCCAGTTTGCCCTGGGGAGGAGAGGTGACCTCTGTGCTGTATTTGTTTTGTGTCTGAATGCTTTTCGCACCTTCTCCATGCCACTTGACACCACATTGTCTCTCAGACTGTCAGCCGTGAACTGCTTAGTGTTCTACATTTCCTGGGAGCCGGACTAACTGCCAGCGCTGTCAACAGATGTACGCAGAGCTTTTCAAACGCTGTAAATAAATTCAGGCTGCAAAGGATTAGGAGAGTTCTTCTTTGAATGGCAAAAAGGGCAACGTGCAAACATCCTTATAGTTTAGTTTAGAGATACAGCGTGGAAACAGGCCCTTCAGCCCGTCGAGTCTGCGCCGACCAGTCCGATGGTCCCACACCATCCTACACCCACTCGGGGCAATTCACTTTTATACCAAGCCAATTCACCTGCAAACCTGTACGTCTTTGGAGTGTGGGAGGAAACCGACGATGTCGGAGAAAACCCACACGGTCACGGGGAGAACGTACAAGCTCCGTACAGACAGCACCCGTAGTTGGGATCGAACCCGGGTCTCCGGCAGTGTAAAACAGCAGCTTTACCGCTGTGCCACCATGTTTATTTATTTATAGATGTTTGTGCTAATTGCAGTTATCATTTAACGCTGTGTCTTACCTATTGAGTTCAGTTCAAATTAAAACTGCAGGGCGGACAGTAGTGCAGCGGTAGAGTTGCTGCCTCACAGCGCCAGAGACGTGGGTTCGATCCCGACTGCGGGTGCTGTCTGTATGGAGTTTGTACGTTCTCCCCGTGATTGCGTGGATTTTCTCCGTGTGCCCCGTTATCTCCCACGTTCCAGAGACGTGCAAGTTTGTAGGTTTGACGAATTTGTCGGTCTGAAGAAGGGTTTCGGCCCGAAACGTCGCCTATCTCCTTCGCTCCGTAGATGCTGCTGCACCCTCTGAGTTTCTCCAGCATTTTGTGTAACCCTCGATTTTCCAGCATCTGCAGTTCCTTCTTTAGCAGGTTTGTAGGTTAGTTGGCTTCAATAAGATTGTAAATTGTCCCCAGTGTGTAGGATGGTGCTACTGTACGGACATGGTAGACACAAAATGCTGGAGTAACACAGCAGGTCAGGCAGCATCTCTGGAGAAAAGGAACAGGTGACGTTTCGGCTTGAAATCCTGTATCAGACTAGTATGCGGGCTGATCGGTGGCGGTGCAGACTCATTGGGCCGAAGGGCCAGTTTCCGCATCGTGCCTATAAAGCCCAAAGTAAGGTCCAAAGGGATTAAAGTTGAGAGGAAATAGTGCAAGTGGTCAATGACTCCCACCACTCACTGAGACTCACTCTGTCCACTTATTTTCATTTCCATGTTTTTACCAAGGGCAAAGAAACTCAAGTTACAAGAGTTAACGCAGACTCTTGCCCTGTGGCGTTGTTGGTAGAGTTGCTGCCTCACAATCCCAGAGACCCGGCATTCGATCCTGACCTCGGGTGCTGTCTGTGTGGAGTTTACAAGATATCTGTGTGACCACCTGGTTTCCTCGTGGTGCTTTGGCTTCTCTGGAGAGAAGGAACGGGTGACGTTTCGGATGGAGACCCTTCTTCAGACCATTCCTTCTCTCCAGAGATGCTGCATGACTCGCAGAGTTACTCCATCATTTTGTGTCTATCTTTGGTGTAAATCTGCATCCGCAGTTCCTTCCTCCAATTAAATTGGCAAGAAGGCTTAGTTTAGTTTATAATTTAGAGATACGGTGTGAAAACAGGCCCTTCTGCCCACCAAGTCAGTGCTGACCAGCA
Organism: Raja brachyura; assembly: GCA_963514005.1. The sequence goes on from OY740810.1 coordinate 30,756,072, forward strand.
ATCAGCCGTTCACACTAGTTCTATCCTAAACACTCGGGACAATTGCTTTACTAAACTTCACATCTTTGGAATGTGGGAGGAAACCAGGGGACCTGGAGAAAACCCACGAGGTCACAGGGAAAACGCACAAGCTCTGTATAATCAGGATCGAACCCGGGATTTTGGCGAGGGGAGGCAGCAACTCTACCGCTGTGCCACTGTACCACCTCGAAGATACAGACCTAACGTGGGCAAATGGGATTAATATAGGCGGGCAAACGGGTTGGCGTGGATGTGGTGGGCTGGAAGGCCTGTTTTTGTGCTGCACAATTCCATGACTCGAAAATATTTAACGGTTAAACCACCCCTTCGGTGAAAGGCAATTAGGAGTGGATGATAAATGCGGGTGTGAGGCCCACATCCTGTGAACCAAAGTAAAACAATGTCTAACCACGTTCCAGACTGATGCCATACAATCTGGAAATAGCTGTTATTAGGCGACACTGGGGGGAGAAAATGTCCATTTTCAGTTCAGTGGCACTGAAACAAACACTGCCTCCGTGATTGAATTTCCTGGCACTTGTTAAGATTTTCCAGACAAGTTATTTTATCAGCTACTTGAGGACACAGTTTTCACCGAGACCTGATCTAAGACTGTATTAGTTTTCGAGGGGGAATAAATTGATGATCGCAGTGCGCCATTTGTATCCTGTACAACCCAACATCAGTCTCAGCGCCTCTCCATCTCCCTCCCTCTCTCTCTCTCCCTCTCTCTCCATCCCTCCCCCACCCAAGATGCCCCAGCATCTCGTTCTCACCTAGCAAACTGTAAAGAATTGACACTCACACGGCGAATCTTTCCTACTACTTTATTAATTAAACACACACATCACTGCCTTAGCTGTACGTGGTCTGTCAGGGATGCTAGAGAGAGAGCTAAGGGTGGGAAGGTCACAGTTATGCTGAATGATAAGGGGAGTGGTTATAAATGGTTACGTCACTATATTTAAAGGTGTACACACATTTCATCTACACAAACAGCTAACAACGGCTTGTTTCCTTTATCCTTCCTTTTTTGCATATCATTTGTTTCGTTTAGATTAGTTTAGTTTAGAGATACAGCGCGGAAACGGGTTCTTCGGCCCACCGAGTCCGCGCCGACCAGCAGTCCCCGCACATTAACACAAGCTTACACATACTAGGGCCAATTTTTACATTTCATGGCCAAATAGCCAACAAACCTGTACGTCTTTGGAGAGTGGGAGGAAACCGAAGACCTCGGAGAAAACCCACGCAGGACACGGGAAGAGCGTACAAACTCCGTACAGACAGCACGTGTAGTAAAGGACTCCGGTGCTGCATGCACTGTAAGGCAGTAACTCTACTGCTGCGCCACCATGCCGTCCTATATCTCTCATTTCCCTTCCCCCCCGACTCTGAAGAAGGGTCTCGACCCAAAGATGCTGCCTGTCCCGCTGAGTTACTCCAGCTTTTTGTGTCTATCTTTGGTTTAAACCAACATCTGCAGTTCCTTCCCACACACCCCTCTCAGTGCATTCGAGATTAAGAAAAAGGCACTGAATCCAGCCCTGACTCCCAACACCTGGAGTGGGGAATTACTCAGGAACTAAAAGGAATTTACAATTACAGAGAAATTAAATTGGATTGTTGGCTAACTAGAGCACGTTATTGTCCATCCAGGTTTTTTCAGAATTGAAGCTTTGCAGTGAAAGCGAATCCTCCAGAGAGCCCACACTGGCAGGTGCTTGCGTGATCGGTGAACCAAGTGATTGTGATTTTGACCTAGATTGTTAGCGCACTAATTGCATTTTCAATTAAAATTTGTCCTTTGTTGTGAGTTCTAAACACATCAACATTGCAGAGTAACTACATTGAACCAGACCTTGCTTCCATTTCAAAGCTTCTTTCCCTTTCGTGATGCCGTGGAGTCGTAGAGTCACTCAGCAAGGATAACAGGCCCGGCGGCACGGTGGTAGAGTTGCTGCCTTACAGCACCAGAGACCCCCGGTTTGATCCTGACTTCGGGTGCTGTCTGTTCGGAGTTTGTACATTCTCCCTGTGACCGCGTGGGTTTTCTCCGGGTGCTCCGGGTTCCTCCCACACTCCAAAGATGTGCACGTTTGTACGTTATTTGGCTTCTGTAAATTATAAATTGGTCCTAGCGTGTAGGATAGCGCTAATGTACGGGGCGATTGCTAGTCGGCGCGGACTCAGTTGGCCAAAGGATCTGTTTTGCGCTGGATCTCTAAAGTGTGAAGTAAAGACAGTTCCAGTAACTACCCATTTCTGAAGTTTCATTTCTGAAGATACGGTTTGAGTGCTTCATCATCTCTTATAGGATAATCTATCTCACAGACGTTCCTGGACACACGTGACAGATTTTGCCCCTTGCACTGAAGTAATCCCAGGCAATATTGGGAAAGTCAAAATCCCCCGCTACTATCACCTTCTCGCTCTTCTATTCTTGTGGTTTGCTTACATGCCTGTTCTTCTAATTACGAATGGTAATTGATTAATTCTCACATGTGCAAATGTACAGTAAAGTTCTTGTTTTGCATAGAGTTCAGTAAAATATAGCCATGTCTGAGCGCGATCTCCATTAAGCAAAGTGCACAGAACTAGTCCGCCGAGACTGCATGCAACAGACGTCTGGTTTTGGCGCGATCTTCAACGTACAGTCCGCACCGTGGAGCAGCACGGTGGCGCAGCGGTAGAGTTGCTGCCTTACAGTGCCTCCAGCGCCAGAGACCCGGGCTCAATCCTAACTACGGCTGCTGTCTATACCCGTTTACTCCAAGACCTTCGGTTTCCTCCCACACTCCAAAGACGTACAGGTTTGTAGGTTAATTGGCTTGGTATAATTGTAGGTAGTCAAAAGTGCTGGAGAAACTCAGCGGGTGAGACAGCATCTATGGAGCGAAGGAAATAGGCAACGTCTCGGGCCAAAACCCTTCTTCAGACAATTGGTATTATTGTAAATTGTCCCTAGTGTGTTTAGGATAGCGTTAGTGTCTGGGGATCACTGGTTCATACCATGACCTGAGGCTCTATAAGGCGTTGGTCAGGCCGCATTTGGAGCACCGTGAGCAAATTTGGGCCCCATATCTAGGGAAGGATGTGCTGGCTCTGGAGAGGGTCCCAGGAATGAGTGGGTTAGCATATGATGAGCATTTGACAGCACTGGGCCTGTACTCGCTGGAGTTTAGAAGGTTGAGGGGGGACCAGATTGAAGCTTACAGAATAATGAAAGACATAGATGGAGTGGATGTGGAAAGGATGTTGCCATAGAGTAGCAACGTTACAAAATTTTGAGATTTTAAAAATCAAGTCTGCAATTTATCCCATCAGATAAAGCATAAAAAGAAGTTTAATTTGACACCTAATTCACTTTCATATCTTCAGTATTAAGAAAGTTATGGCCATTTTCATACTCGGAAATTAGCATCTTGTTCCCCATTGCCTTTCGATTGACTTAACTGAAAAGCTGTGATCTGGAACAGTTAAAAGCCCTTAACTTTCTTAAAAATTAAGAGAACTCAATGAAATTTTCAGTTATTATAGATTGAAGCATTCTGAAACAAATATGAAACAATCTTACTTGGATGACCTGAAATTAAAGCATATAATTAGTTAGTTATCTAATTGTAGCTAATTACAAAATTCAATGAGTAGATCTAAACATCTATCCATTTCTTAAGAAAATATAAACTTTTTTAAAATTGCCTAAGTGTCCAAATAACATTCACACAATAATCCACAATATAACATAATTTTTAAATCTAATTTTCATGAATTTCTGGGCCAAATGGAAGGAATTTAGTGTTTTATGCCTGTAAATTAATGGCCATTTAAATCAACTAGCGAGTGGGTTTTAGTGGAATGCGGTGGATTGGAACGTTGCGGTTTGCGGTGAAGTCGGGAGGAAAAATACTGTTTGTTCATACATTTTTTGGACTCCATTTCGCAACATGAAAATATTATTAAAGCCTCCCGAAAAAACAACTTTTAATATAAAAATAAACTATTTACCTTTTTTTCTCCCCTACGCAAAATCCTTCCGGTTGTCGGTGCTCACGACTTTTGAAGGTGATTTTTAAATTACTCTAGTTAATAAATAATTTAGAGTAATTTAAAAATACCTTCATTCATGAAATGTCGGAGCGATTTTTCTTCCGCAACGAAATCGCCCGACATTCATTGATTTTCCAGGTCTGTTGAAAAACGGCACTTTAAGCCCGCCCCCCTCTGAAAGGCGCCAAAGTCGCGCACACGGGGAGCGGCAGAACTGCAGCGCTGCTCAAGGTAAGTTTTGTAACATACCTACATAGAGGGCTGTGGAGGTCAAGTCAGTGGATATTTTTAAGGCAGATATGGACAAGTTCTTGATTAGAATGGGTGTTAAGGTTTATGGGGAGAAGGTAGGAAAATTGGATTAGGAGGCAGATATCAACCGTGATTGAATGGTGGAGTAGATTTGATGGGCCGAATGGCCTAATTCTACTCCTATAACTTTTGAACTTGTGAACCTATGATCTCTGGCTGTTCTTCCTCTCCTTTTGGAACATCTTCGACCTGTTCCAGGATATCTCTGATCCTGACGCAAGAGAAGCAAAAAAGGTTCTTGCACTCGGACACAGAAAGTCCTGTTTGTTCCCCTCACCAAAATCCCCACCACAAGTTCAGTTTAGTTACGTTTAGAGATGCGGCGTGGAAACAGGCCTTTGGGTCCACCGAGACCAACAATAAACCCTGTATAGTAGTTCTGAACAGCCACTCGAGAGATAATTTATAGTAAGTACTTAAGGGCCTGTCGCATTGTGGCAACCTAATTTGCGAGTTTAGAAGATTTTGCGCTCGACTCAAACTCGCAGGATGGTTGACACGTGGGCCTAGGAGGTCAATGTAACTCTCCTTCATGCTCGAGAGAAGTTCCCGCGTACTCGAGCCCTCAGTTTGGTTGAGGAGTATTTGGTAGCATGCTGAAAATTGTTCGCCAGTAAAAATTGGACTGCTTGGAAAAAATCGATATTTCTTTTACTCCTAGGTTTAGTCGTAGTAGATTGGCATGTTATTCGTAGGTAATCGAAGACAATCGAAGTAAATTAAAGGTAGTCGAAGGTAGTCGAAGGTAGTCGTAGATAGTGTTAGTGTGGTCGAAGGTGGTCTTCTTCGCTCTCCACTATTCGGTGTCCAATTTTCCTGAAGCTAGTCGAAGCTAGTCTTCAACATAGTTGAAGGAGGTTGAAGGAGGTCTTCTGCATATTCGTAGGACGTTCTCTACGTAGTCGAAGGAGATCGTAGGAGATGTTCTACTTCTCCGATACAACAAGACCATGACACGTTTTTAAACTTTCCTAAGCTCTTCTAAATAGGTCCCTGCAGTGGGACAGGCCCTTTAACCGACCAACCTGCATGTCCTTGGAATGTGGATGGAAACCACAGCACCCGGAGAAAACCCATGCAGTTACAGGGAGAACGTGCAAACTCCACACAGACAGCACCCAAGGTCACGATCGAAACTGGGTCTCTGGCGTTGTGAGGCAGACATATGAGGAGCCTCAGGCCTCTGGCTGACTCCGTTTTGGAGCTCCAATCTGTACAGGCATTGCCCGTCAGATGCTCCGAACAGCTGCCTACTCTAGCGAAGCCCCATTCTGCCATTGTAGCCGCTGTCCTGGTTGAGCTGGCAGCGCTATTTTTAAAAACCGCCACCTACTGCTCAGCCTCCATGGCGTTTGCGCTAATCATAGCCATCAGCTCCTTACAGAGCCTCCATGGCGGTCACTGTCCGGGCCTTAGCCGGCCGCTGCTATTTTTTAAACGCCAGCTCCCACTGCGTTCACTATCCCGGCCGCGCCGGCCGCTGCTATTTATATCCCGCCGGATCCACATGGCCTCCACGGCGGTGGCTGCACAAGCTGTGCCAGCTTCTCCGGGCCCGCTGCCCCTATTTTCAGAGCAGCGGCCCGTTCCTGAAAGAATATTTTTCTCTTACCTGTCGGAGCAGTTTCGAACTGCTCCGATTCTCGCGCCATGCGTCGACGTATTGACATGCATGCACGCTGGCGGGCTCTTCACGTAGTCACTCACGTGACTTCCAAATAAAATAACAGATAACAATATTACTTCACTTTATTTATGAACAACTAATGATGAACTGGTACCGGTATAGCAGAACACAGTCACTCAATGAGAAAAAATATGTGCAAATACAGAATCGACTAATTTACCAACTGGGTAGGCACAATTTAACCGCGTTCGGAACCCTTACGGTAGACTGACGAACTTGTTAAGTGTACCACCTATGACACATTCTACACTGCAGATGCTCCATGGCAGGTATAAGAGTAAAAGCCCAAAGTAAAAGCAAGCCATCCCTGGGATGATTGGGTTAATATACAAGGAGCATGTGATGGCTTTGGGCCTGTACTCACTGGAATTTAGGATCAGGAGGGATCTCATTGAAACTCACCAAATGATGGATGACCTAGACAGTGTGGATGTGGAGAGGATGTTTCCAGTGCTGGGATAGTCTAGGATCAGAGGGTACAGCCTCAGAATAAAAGGAAGTACCTTTAGAATGGAGATGAGGAGGATTTTTTTTAGCCAGAGGGTGGTGAATCTGTGGAATTCACTATTGCAGGCGGCTGTGGAGGCGAGGCCAGGCCATTGGGTATTTTTAAAGTGGAGATTGATAGGTCCTTGATTAGTAAGAGTGTCAGAGATTAGAGAATGGGGTTGAGAGGGAAAGATAGATCAGCCATGATCGAATGGCGGAGCAAGCCCGACGCGCCAAATCGCCTAATTCTGCTCCTACGTCTGATGAAGTTATGAAAAATTAGAGCATTATCAGGACATAAATAGCGAGGGAAAAAATTATTGCTTTTTATGTCCATCCACTATATAGCACAATGACATTCCGTGAATTAAATAGTGAGATCAGATCATGAAGACTTCCTGGCTGGTCCGCAAGAATGAGTAATGTATAAAGATGGTCAAAAATAAAGAAAAATAAAACACAGCAGAAAGTGAAGTCCCCAATGCTATATATACATATATATATCCTCTTGGCACGTTTTTGTGCACCTTGCAATTGAATTGGATCAAAAAATCTCGTCCCTAAACCTTATCGGGTGAGAAATAAAGCCATTAAGGCAGAGAAAGTATAAATTTATAGGCAGCTGAAGCAAAAATGGTGTAAATATTAAATAATTACTTTTATGCTCCAGTATTTACAAGGGCAGCAAACCAGATGGATATCAGGAGACGGAATTATAAGCCACGTTTAACACAGAGAGAGAAGCAATGTTAAACAAGCTAATGGATCTTAAAGAGGTTTAAATCCATGCGCTGGGCAGATTACATCTATGAGATGATGGTGGAGGCCCCATTACACAGTGTTAATAATTCATGGGACTTACTATCACAGGGAGTGGTTGAGGCAAACAGTGTAATTTCATTTAGGGAGAAGCTAGATAAACAGAGGAAGGAGCCGGGAATAGACTGTTTTGCAGATAGCGTTGGATAATGAATGCAAATGGAGCTTGGACTGGCTGGGCTGAGGCTGTTCCCGTGTTGATCATTCTGTGTAATTTAATGTAGTAAACAATGGGCGATGCAAGTGGTAAATATCAAATCTTCAATTAGCTGTTGGGTTACGCAAGAAAACCTTGGTGACATTGGGGCAGGCTTGGTGGGGTTCTACGGAATACTGATGAGGAAGATGCTGCTGTCCCTTTGTATTTCGCCCGCCCATAGTGTCTTGGTCTTGGGTGCATTTCTATCATCTTAGCTGGCTCAGTTTAGACTTTAAAGACACAGTACGGAAACAGGCCCTTCGGCCCACTGAGTCCGTGCTGACCGACGATCCCCGCCCAGTAAAACTATCCTACACACTAGGGACAATTTGCAGAAGCCAATTAACCTGCAAACCTGTACATCTTTGGAGTGTGGGAGGAAACCGAAGCAACTTGAAAAACCCACGCAGGTCACGGGGAGCACGGACAAACCACATACAGACAGCACCTGTAGTCAGGATCGAACCTGTGTCTCTGGCGCTGTAAGGCAGCAACTCTACCGCTGCGCCACTCCTAACTCATCCATATATTTTGGAGAGAGTTGTGTATCGTGGTGCGGCACGGTGGCGCAGCGGTAGAGTTGCTGCCTTACAGCGCCAGAGACCCGGGTTCAATCCTGACCACGGGTGCTGCATGTACACAGTTTGTACGTTCTCCCTGGGACCATGTGGGATTTCTCCGGGTGCTCCAGCTTCCTCCCACACTCCAAAAAACGTGCAGGTTTTATAGGTCAATTGGCTTTGGTAAAATAGTAAAATGTCCCTAGTGTGTAGGATAGTGCTGGTGTACGGGCGGGGGGGGGGGGGTTTGTGGGCTGAAGGGCCTGTTTCCACACTGTATTTCTAAAGTCTAAAGTTTAAGGTTTAAGGTTCTGACAATTCAATAAACACCAGTCACTGCAAATTTTGATTATTAAACCTCCAATTAGCTCTTGACTTCTCTATGTATGTAAAATATCCTAAGGCATAGTTTGGTGATGAGAACGGTGATTCTTATGTCCTGGTCGAGGCATATTGTTCAATTGGCATCAGCATAGAGCAAGTGGATATTTGCCCCCTTCTCGGATGTGGGGTTTTGCACTGCACAAAATTTGACAATCACATTGGTCGACATAACATCAACAAATGCAATTTGATAGCAGCTCAATGGTTGTGAAATACTTTGGGACAGTCCGAACACGCGAAGGTCACGCGAAGGGGGCAATGTTGGCTGTGAGGAGGATGCTAGGAGACTGCAAGGTGACTTGGATAGGCTGGGTGAGTGGGCAAATGTTTGGCAGATGCAGTATAATGTGGATAAATGTGAGGTTATCCACTTTGGTGGCAAAAATAGGAAAGCAGACTATTATCTAAATGGTGGCCAATTAGGAAAAGGGGAGATGCAGCGCGACCTGGGTGTCATGGTACACCAGTCATTGAAAGTAGGCATGCAGGTACAGCAGGCAGTGAAGAAAGCCAATGGTATGTTAGCTTTCATAGCAAAAGGATTTGAGTATAGGAGCAGGGAGGTTCTACTTCAGTTGTATAGGGTCTTGGTGAGACCACACCTGGGGTATTGCGTACAGTTCTGGTCTCCAAATCTGAGGAAGGACATTATTGTCATAGAGGGAGTGCAGAGAAGGTTCACCAGACTGATTCCTGGGATGTCAGGACTGTCTTATGAACAAAGACTGCATAGACTCGGTTTATACTCTCTAGAATTTAGGAGATTGAGAGGGGATCTTATAGAAACTTACAAAATTCTTAAGGGGTTGGACAGGCTAAATGCAGGAAGATTGTTCCCGATGTTGGGGAGGTCCAGGACAAGGGGTCACAGCTTAAGGATAAGGGGGAAATCCTTTAGGACCGAGATGAGAAGGACTTTTTTCACACAGAGAGTGGTGGGTCTCTGGAACTCTCTGCCACAGAGGGTACTTGAGGCCAGTTCATTGGCTATATTTAAGAGGGAGTTAGATGTGGCCCTTGTGGCTAAGGGGATCAGAGGGTATGGAGAGAAGGCAGGTACGGGATACTGAGTTGGATGATCAGCCATGATCATATTGAATGGCGGTGCAGGCTCGAAGGGCCGAATGGCCTACTCCTGCACCTAATTTCTATGTTTCTATGTTTCTATGTTTCTATGTCACCATTTAGTGGTGATGCTTTTTCCTTTATTAGTTGTAAATTGATTCTTCTCTAGTTTGAACTTTCCTGCAGTCCTGTTCTGGATTTCAAGGAACTAACTAAACATTTCTGCAGAGTTGTGTCGGAAGGAACTGCAGCCGCTGATTTGTAGCGTTGAGAGACACAAAGTGCTGGAGTAACTCCATGGGTCAGGCAGCATCTCTGGAGGAAAGGGAATGGGCGACGTTTTGGGTCGGAACCCTTCTTCAGACACTTTTACACGACAAATGATTTCTTCTCACATAGTTTAGAAGATGCAGTGACAGAGTCAGAGATACAGTGTGGAAACAGGCCCCGCGGCTCACTGGGTCTGCACCCACTCAGCGATCACCCCCTACACTAGCACTATCCTACACACCAGAATTACAATTTACCAAAGCCAATTGACCTACCAAACATTTGCATTTTGGAGGGTGGGAAGAACCTGGAGCACCCGGAGAAAACCCACACAGTCACAGGCAGAACGTACAAATTCCTTACAGACAACACCCTTAGTTAGGATCGAACCCTCAAGGCAGCAACTCTACTGCTGCGCCACCGTTCAAATCTGTTCAAATCCTCACGATATTCCTATTCAATATTCCTCACGAAGATAGACACAAAAAGCTGGAGTAACTCAGCGGGACCGGCAGCATCTCTGGAGAGAAGGATTGGGTGACGTTTCGGGTCGAGACCCTTCTTCAGAATATTCAGTATTTCTCACCCTGTTTTCAAAATGGTTTCAAACCTTTTAGCCTGTGATTATAAAAATACATTTTCACTCCATCTCATTTCCTTAAATGACTCTCTATGCCAAACATGCGTCTGTCAATTGCTGACATTTCTCAAGTCCATGTAACATGTAGCCAGATGGTGCAAAATATTAACTCTCATGAAATACGTACACAGTACTAAATACGAAACACATTTTTAGAGGAAATTGATTTATATTTCACTTCACTGGTGTTCTCTACCAGCAGTGACACTGGTAGAGTTACAGCACCAGAGACCCAGTTTCGATCCTGACTATGCGTGCTGTCTCTACGGAGTTTGTTCGTTCTCACTGTGACCACATGGGTTTTCTCCAGGTGCTCCGGTTTTCGCCCACACTCCAATGACGTGCAGGTTTGCTGGTTAATTGGCTTTGGTTAAAAAAACTATAAATATCGCGAGTGTGTAGGATAGTGCGGGGTGATCATTGGTCAGCACGGACTTGGTGGGCCGAAGGGCCTGTTTACCCGCTGTATCTCTAAAGTCTAAAGCTACATGGGGAGGCTTACGACATTCCCATTACCACAAACTCCCCCTTCACGTGTCCTCCCTGACACCTTCTGTCCCATCATGGTGAACTCAAGAGTTTGTAGTTTCCACCTTGGCCTCATCAGTTACATCTGACCTCCACCAAAGTGGAAGAGAAGCATATTATCCTTGAACCCAAGGGATTAAAGCCTAACCACGAGAAAAAGAGTCCACCAAGATCTGAGATATAAATATCGCCCAACAACACTTGTAGAGATTTGTGGAGCCGCCCTGTTTAGGCTTTAAGGGCCTGTCCCACCAGCATGCGATTGCATGCGTCTAGCGCGACCAAATGTGGTCACTTGGGGCGTACGGCCACGCGGGGTCGGTTTCACTTCGAACCGCGGAGGCGTATGGAGTTACTGTGCATACTGTTGCATCTGTGTACACTGTTTACTCTGAGGTTCCTGTGAAGAAGCTCATTGCCCCCTGGTGTATATGTCAATAAACTCACCCGAATCGGAATCTTTTCCCTGCTAGTCCTCTGACCCTCACATTCCAGCGGTTTGATGGGATTCTTTACTTTGCCCCAAGTCATTGGCGTTTGTTGCAGTTGCCCCCTTTAGACTCTTAGAGTTTAGAGATTCAACGCTGAAACAGGAGCTTCGGCCATCCTTGTCCATGCCGACCAGCGATCGCCCCGTGCACTAACACTATCCCACACACTAGCGATAATTTACACTTTTTTTTACCGAAGCCATTTGACCTACAAACCCGTACATCGGTGGAGTGTGGGAGGAAACTGGAGCACCTGGAGAAAACCCACACGGCCAGAGGGAGAACATGCAAACTACGTACAGACAGCATCCTTAGTCAGGATGGAATCTCAATCTCTGGCGCTGAAATGCAGCAACTCTACTGCTGCACCACTGTGCTGCCCTATGTTAGTTAAGGCTGGTATTATTGCAATGTTTAAGAAACAATTAGATAAGTAGATGGATAGGACAGGTTTGGAGGGATATGGACCAAGCGCGGGCAGGTGGGACGAGTGTAGATGGGACGTGCTGTTTGGTTTGGGCAAGTTGGGCCGAAGGGCCTGTTTCCACACTGTATAGCTCTACGAGTAATGACCATTCTACACACTAGGGACAATTTTACCAAAGCCAATTAACCTACAAACCTGCACATCTTTCGAATGTGGGGGGAAACGAGAAATCCCACGCGGTCACGTGGAGAAGGTACAAACTCCGTACAGACAGTGCTCTTAGTCGGGATCGAACCTGGGTGTCTGGCGCTCTGAGGCAGCAACTCTACCGCTGCACCACCATGCCGCCCCTTGACACTCCCATCTCAATGGAAGACTCATGTAACCCAGACGCACCTTCAGTAATTACGTTTCACTCTGTCAATTTGTTTAATAATACTGTGACAGCGAAATTTCCCACCTTTGCATCCTGAATAGTCCCCTCGATGGAGTGGCCTGACCCACCATTCAGAATTGCTAATAGCAGTTTGTGATCGGAAAGGGGAACAAAGGAGCTTCCAGCAGGGACCGATGACATTTCCTCGCACTAAAGATAATTGCCAGCACTTCCTTCTTAATCTGTGCAAAATATCGTCCTCTTTTGTGAAAGGAACACAAAGCAACTGCAGTCCTCTCGAGTTGTCCATCATCCCTAACATGGCTGATGACAGCATCTCTGCTGCAACCTGAAGCCTCACATGCACCAGCGCCATCAGTGAAAGGCCTGGATAGAGTGGATGTGGAGTGGAGGTTTCCACTAGTGGGAGAGTCTAGGACTAGAGGTCGTAGTCTCAGAATTAAAGGGCGTTCTTTTAGGAAGGAGATGAGGAGGAATCTGGAAGGTGAATCTGTTGAATTCTTTGCCACAGTCGGCTGTGGAGGCAAAGTCAGTGGGTATATTTAAGGCAGAGATAGATAGATTCTTGATTAGTACGGGATTCAGAGGTATGGGGAGAAGGCTGGAGAATGGGGTTTGGAGGGAGAGATAGATCGGTCATGATTGAATGGCGGAGTGGACTTGATGGGCCGATTGGCCTAATTCTACTCCTATCACATGATCTGATGATCTTATGATGCTCTCTGTTGGGTTCATACTAAGTGGATGTGGCCAGGATACTCCAAGTGTGCTTACATTACTCAAGCACTTGCTGCTGTGTGTCAGCTTATTTCCAATTCTTGTTTAGTTTAGAGATTCAGAAGATGAGTAGGGATTTCTTTAGTCAGAGGGCGGTGAATCTATCAAATTCATTGCCGTGGAGGCCAAGTCAATGGGTGATAAATAGATTCTTGATTAGTATGGATGTCAGAGGTCATGGCGTTAAGATGGGAAGATAAATCAGTCAAGATTGAATGGCGTAGTAGACTTGATGGGCCGAATGGCCTAATTATGCTCCTATCTCTTATCATCATGGCTCTTGGGTTCACCGAGTTGACGCCGAGTTCACACAGTTCTATCCTACACACGAGGACACATTTCCAGCTGCCAATTCGCCTACAAATCGGCAAGTCTTTGGAGATGTGGGCAGAAAGGTTTCTCCGTAACTGAAACCCGATAATCCAGGAAGTATTCTGTTAAACCGCCTCTGCACCCTCCTCAAAGCCTCCACGTCTTTCAATAGACAATAGACAATAGACAATAGGTGCAGGAGTAGGCCTTTCGACCCTTCGAGCCAGCACCGCCATTCAATGTGATCATGGCTAATCATCCCCAATCAGTACCCCGTTCCTGCCTTCGCCCTATATCCCCTGACTCTGCTACTTTTAAGAGCCCCATCTGTCTCTTGAAAGCATCCAGAGAACCGGCCTCCACCGCCCTCTTGAGGCAGAGAATTCCACAGACTCACCACTCTCTGTGAGAAAAAATGTCTCCTCGTCTCCGTTCCAAATGGTTCTTTCCTGTAATGGGGCCACCACAACAGCACGCCTGAACTATTTGCCACTATGTGAGGGCAGCACTGTGGCGCAGCGGTAGAGTCGCTGCCTCACTGCGCCAGAGACCCTGGTTCAGTCCTGACCATGGGTGCCGACTGTACGGAGTTTGTACGTTCTCCCCGTGACAGCGTGGGTTTTCTCCGGGTACTCCGGTTTCCTCCCACACTCCACAGACGTACAGGTTCGTAGGTTAGTTAGCTTTGGTAAGATTCTAAATTGTCCCTAGTGTGTGGGATAGTGGTAGTGTACGGGGTGATCGCTGGTTAGTACGGACTCTGTGGGCCGAAGGGCCTGTTTCAGCGCTGTTTCTCTAAGCAAAAGGAACCAAATAAATTGCCCCTAACCCATCACAGAACAATCTGCAGCAATGTTGATCTTCAACACTAATGACTTGCTATCAGTCAGGACGGTGACCTGCAAATGTTGTTGTCTCTCAATAATAGCAGCATACGCTGGGAAAATCTGAAGAAATTTGGTAGATTCCTTCTTTGTAGCTTCCTTCAAGTAGATGTTACATTACATCCTTCTATTAGGTCTGCCCTCAGCCTCCGAGGCTCGAGAGCAAACAGTCCACGATTGTCCAATCTCACAGATAAAACCATCGCGTCCAGGCAGCATCTTGGTAAACCTCTTCTACACCTCTGTGTAAAACAGTTGGCCCGCACATCTCCCTCTCACCTTATAGCTGTGCCTTTTAGTGTTGGTCATGTCCACCCTGGGATAAAGCCTCTGACTGTCTCCACTATCTCTGCCTCTTATAATTTCATGTACTTTATCAAGTCTCCCCCCAATCTCGGACGTTCCAGAGAAGAGCCACAAGGTCACACGACATGGAAGCAGGCGCTTCGGCCCAACTGTGTGGGAAGGAACTGCAGATGCTGGTTTGCACCGCAGATAGACATAAAATGCTGGAGCGACTCAGCGGGTCAGGCAGCACCTCCGGAGAAAATGAATGGGTGACGTTTTGGGTCGAGACCCTTCTTCAGACTCAGACTCAGCGGGTCAGGCCACATCGCTGGCGAAAAGGAATTGGTGACGTTTCGGGTCGAGATCCTTTCTCACACTCACCGTCTAAGGAAGGATCTCGACCTGAAACGTCACCTCGCCCTTTTCTCCAGTGGTGCGGCCTGACCCGCAGAGTTAAGGGCCTGTCCCACCAGCATGCAACTCCATGTGATGAGCGCGACCTAACGTGGTCGCTTGAGCCGTCCGGCGTCGCGGGGCCGGTCCCACTTCGAACGCAGGAGCCGTGCGGAATTGTGCAGAGTTCGTCCCGACATCGCGCGGGGCTCCGAAAAACTGACTATGTTCAAAAATTCCGCACGGCAACAGCTTGTCGGCTCGCAGTCGCCTCGACGCATTACGCACCGCCTCGACATTGTGCCTCCGTGACCCTCTCTGTAGGTGCCTCCGTGGCCCTCTGTGTGTGCGCCTCTGTGCCCCTCTCTGTGTGCCCCTCTCTGTCCTGGTGAACTTACCTTAAGACTTCGCTCCAAGTTCGCCTCACTTTGCGCCGCGTTGCGCCACTCACCTGACCCCCGCGCGGCCTCCGCTGCCGGTTTGGTCGCGCTTGCCGCATGCAGGCGCATGCTGGTGGGAACGGCCCTGTACAGGGGATCACCCGATCTCCGCGCGGTCCCCGCTTCTAGTTTGATCGCGCTCATCGCATGGAGTCGGATGCTGGTAGGACAGGCCCTTTACTCCCTGGCACTTTGTGTCTACCTTTGCCCCAACATGTCCATGCCAACCAAGGTGCCCCATCCAAGCTGGTCCCCCATTTCGCCCTTGCCTGGCCCATCTCTCTGTACTTGTCCCATCCATTCACCTGTCCAGTTGGTAGTGCAATGAAATCTTCAGCAAAAATGTCTAATAACAACTGACTGCCCTAAGTACTGCTCAGCCCATAGACGGATAACACACGTTTACATCAGGTAACACACTGACACAACCATTAACAGCCTTTTTGTTGAAATTGATCGTTGATTTGAACCCTTGCCCTCGATTGCCTTGCCTCTTTAGTTTCCTCAACACTTTGCTGACATTCTCCTGTCAATTGTGCGAAGAACATTCTCCATCCTCAATTGCAGTGCTGGTAATAGATGTTATGCCCAATGTATCACAGTTTCCCTGTACCCTTAAGCAGGTCTCCTAACCATAGAAATTCTTCGTTCTCTGTTGTATATATTTGCATCCACAGTGCTCGCAAATTTGCACTGGGCCCAATAGCCCGTGAACTAAAAACCGTAGTCAATTGAATTTGAAACAGCAAACAAGACTGAAATTTAAATGTTGGTGCATTGGAAAAACTCTAACCTGACCCATATTAAGTTTAGTTTAGTTTAGTTTAGAGATACAGCGCAGAAACAGGCCCTTCGGCCCACCGAGTCTGCTACGACCAGCGATTCGTGTACACTAACTCTATCCTACACACACTAGGGACAATTTACAATTTTACCAAGCCAATTAATCTGCGAACCTGTACGTCTTTGAAGAGTGGGAGGAAACCACAGCACCCGGGGAAAACCTACACAGGATATGAGTAGAACGTCAGCGGAGTCTCTGGGCTCAGTGGTCTTCAGTGGAGGGCAGGGGTTCAGAGCAACAAGTTGCCCTGAACTTTTACAACCGGCCAAACTGATCAGTTCCTCCTGGATAGAGACAAAGTGCTGGAGTAACTCAGCAGGACAGGCAGCATCTCTGCAGAGAAGGAACGGGTGAAGTTTCAGGTCGAGACCCTTCTTCAGAGTATGAAGCCCGAAATGTCACCAATTCCTTCTCTCCAGAGATGCTGCCTGTTCCGCTGAGTTACTCCAGCATTTTGTGTCTGTCATCGATTTAAACCAGCATCTGCAGTTCCTTCCTACACAGTTCCTACTGTGTATCTGTCAGCTCAGTTCAGTTCCTAGCAAGTGTGAGCTGCTGGAATTTGGAAGGTTGAATGTAAGGTGAAAATATATAACTAATGGCGTGACCCTTAACAGCATTGATGTACAGAGGGATGTTGGGGTCCAAGTCCATACTGTAACTCTTTGAAAGTGGCAACACGTTGATAGAGCGGTTAAAATAAAAGTTGTATGATGTGCTTTGCTTTCATATGAAGTCATGATTCAGCTTAATAAGAGGTTAGGCCGCATTTGGAGTTTATGTGCAGTTCTGGTTGGCCCATTACAGGATGGATGTGGAGTGTTTGGAAAGGCTGCAGAGTAGGTTTACCAGAATGAGACCTGGACCAGGTGGTATTAGCTATAGGGAGAGGTTGGACAGACTTGCATTGTTTTGTCTGACACGTTGGATGATGTGGGGAGACCTGATAGGAGTGTATAAAATTATGAGAGGCATAGATATGGTAGACAGTCACAATGTTTTCCTCAGGATGGAAAAAATCAAATACTAGAGGCCTTAAATTGAAGGTAACAGTGCATGTTCATAAATTCATCAGTTTATGAGTTCCAAGAACAGAATTAGGCCATTCAACCGATCGTCTACTCTGCCTATATCTCATAGGTCATGGTTGATCTATCTTTCTCGTTCACCCCCATTCTCCTGCCTTCTCCCCATAACCCCAGAAACCTGTACTAATCAAAAATCTATATATCTCTGCCTTAAAATTATCCATTGACTTGGCCTCCACAGCCATCCGTGGCAATGAATTTCACAGATTCACCACCCTCTGATTCAAGAAATTCTTCCTCATCTCCTTTCTAAAGGGATATCCTCTTATTCTGAGGCTGTGACTGACCCTAGACTCTCCCACTAGTGGAAACATCCTTTCCACATCCACTCTATCCAGGCCTTTCACTATTCGGTAAATTTCAATGAAGTCCCCCCCTCATTCTTCTAAACTCCAGCGAATGCAAGCCCAGTGCCTTAAAAAGCTCATCATATGTTGACCCAATCATTTGTGGGATCATTCTGGCAAACCCCCTCTGGACCCTCTCCAGCACATCTTTCCTCAGATATGGGGCTCAAAACTGCTCACAACACTCCAAATGCGGTCCGACCAGTGCCTTTAGCAGTGGTATGTCTAAGAACGTGTTGCTGGAAGTGGTGGTGGAAGATCGACTATAGTGTTATTTAAGAGGCTTTTAGATAGGCATGGATATACAGGGAATGGAGGGATATGGATGAGGTGCAGGTAGATAAGAGTTGGCCTTGACATCATGTTGAGCACAGACATTGTGGGCTGAAGGGCCTGTTCTTGTACTGTACTATAATGATCACATTATATGGGAAAAAGCCGTATGGAAATTTGCGACTTTATTATTCAACATCGAGAAAACTAATATTTCAAAAGTATTTCATTAGTTTTAAAGGTCTTTGGGGTTCTGATAGGAATGTGAAAATTGCTTTACAAGTCCAAAATGTTATATTATATTGTGTAATTTAGAAATGCTGCCCATAATTTTTTTACGGTTTCATTGCATGCCCAAGCAATTCTCAAGTTGGTTATTTGCTGCGTTTTTCTGAATTTAAGATCATTTTTTTGATTAAAATGATCCAACGGCCCATCAAGTCCAGGCTAACTATTGATCACCCGCTCACACTGGGTCCGTATCGTCTCCTTTCACCGCATATCAGAGTTAATTTTACTGGGGACAATTATTTTACACACCTGCATGTTCCACGGATTTGGGTGATAACCAGAGCACCCGGAGGAAACCCACGCAGTCACAGGCAGAAGGAGCAAACTCCACACAGCCATCACCTGAAGTCAGGATGGAACCCAGGTCTCGGATGCTGTAAGGCAGCAACTCTACCACTGTGCCACCGTGCTGCCCAAATGCTTCACGTACGAGGAAATGGGCAGGTCCTTTACATTGCTCCTTAATTGAAAGTTGGGTGAGGGTTAATAGTACAAAATGTTTTGTGAGTAAAAGACTTTAGACTTTTTTGAGATACTGCGTTAGAAACAGGCCCTTCGATTCCTTCCAGTCCACGCCGACTAGCGATCACCCCGTACACTACAGTGTACACACATGGAAACATTTACAATTAACCTACAAACAAGCAGGTCTTTGGAGTGTGGGAGGAAACAGGAGCGCCCGGAGAATATCCACGTGATCATGGGGAGAACATACAAGCTCTGTACAGACAGCACCCGACGTGAGGATCGAACCCAGATCTATGGCGCTGTAAGGCCGCAACTCTACTCCTGCGTCAGCGTGCCGCCCAGACTAGTTGCAAATATACCTGTCAGCAGGAATGGAAATATTATACTTCAGTAATACCTGTCCTGTTCTTTGTTACGTTTGTGCAGTTGCCTATCCTAGTCTAAGATTGCAAACAGATTAGGAACGAAGACTGAAAACGTAAAATACAAATTATTTATCTATTCATGTGATGTTGCCGACAGCCCTGCCATTTAATGCCCACCCCCTATTAGCCCTGAACCTAGGGGGTCATAGAGTCATAGATTCATATAGCACTGAAAAAGGCCCTTCGGCCCAACATCCCCATGCTGCCCAAGATGCCCCATCCACTAGTCCCAGATTTGGCCCATATCCATCCAAACCTTTCCTATCAATGTACCTGTCTAAATGCTTTTTAAATGCCTCAGATACCTCTTCTAGCAGCTCATTTCATATGCCAGCTGTGTTAAAACAGTTGCCCCTCAGGTTCCTATTAAATCTTTTCCCTCTCTTCTTAAATGTCAGTCCCCTGGTTCTTGATGTTCCTACTACGGATAAAAAACATTGTATTTCTTATCTAAACCTCTCATGATCTTATAGACCTGTATAAGACGACCACCCAGCCTCCTGCATGCCAAGGAATAAAGTCCTACTTGCCCACCTTCAGCGCCAGAGACCCGGGTTCGATCCTGACTACAGGTGCTGGTCTGTACGGAGTTTGTACGTATTCACTATGACCTGTTTTTCTCGGATCTCCGGTTTCCTCCCACATTCCAAAGGCGTACAGGTTTGTATGTTAACTGGCTGTGGTAGAAATTGTAAAATGTCTCTAGTGCGTGTTGGATAGTGCTACTTAGGCCCTTCAATGGGCCAAAGGGCCTATTTTCACACTTTAAACTAAACTAAACTAAACTAAACTAAAACTGTGACAAGACCTGCCAACTTCCAACATACTCAATACTCTAACTGATGAAGCACAATGTCTCGAAGGCCTTCTTGACCACCTATCAACCAGTGATGCCTCTTTGAAGTAACCCACCCTAACTACCTATAATGCCACTTTCAAACTCAGGCCCGCGAGTCCTGACATCATCCTCGTAGATCTTCTCAGCACTCCTTCCAAGTAGTTAAGAATTTCCTTAAGGTAGTTAAGGATGAGCCGCATTGGTGGGTCTAGATCCAAACTACATAATGATGCCCTTTCACAGACACCAGTGAACCTGACGGAGTTTAACAACAATCCAGTCGTTAACTTTTTTCTAAGTTTTATTATTAAATTTTAAACTTAAGGTAGTTTTTAGTTACTTGAATTTAAATTCCACAGCGGTCCTGGTGAGATTCAAACTATCTAGGACAATGATCTGAACGCTGGCTGCCAGTGCAATAACCTAACCACTGTGCTGACATGCCCCCATTAACCTGCTAACCTCCAGACCACAAAGATCGGGCAGTATATATTTTCTCTTTCAGAGAGTTTGGTAAGATTCTGCTGAAATTTGTCAATGGCTTCCTGTGTATTTGTTTCTAAATTGACTTTTAGTTCTAGTTTTTAGTTTAGTGATGCAGTTTAGAGATAAAGCTTCGGCCCACCGAGTCCGCACCGACCAGCGATCCCGGCCACTATCCCACACACACTAGGGATCATTTTTTACATTTTTTTGTGTTTATTTTTGTTAGAAGTAAGTACAATAGTGTGGTACATAAGTAGCTAATACATTCATACATATTTCCATTCTTGTACAACTTCATACTTTTGATTTAATAATAAAAGAACAGTGGGAGAAAAAATAAATAAAGAGTGTGGGAATAGATAGACAAGCGCGTAGAAACAGATAGCAAATGAAATAAAGGGCATAGAAGAGAAGCTGAAAAGATTGAAATAGAAGGAGAAAGTAAAGAAAAGAGAGATTAGGAGAGATCTACCTATTTCGTATTTTTGCCCATCCGTCACCCGGTTCTAAACCATTTAATTTCTGAGGTCATGTTATGTTGCACCACATGCTTGCAAAAAGTTGATAAAAGGAGACCAAGTCTTTGAGAATTGGTCTACTTTGCCTATTAGGAGACATCTCATTTCTTCAAGACGAAGCGTTTCAGACATATTTGAAATCCACATTTTGAATGTTGGCGTGGTTGCGTTTTTCCAAAGTTTGAGTACAAGTTTTTTTGCTGTTATTAGACCATAATTAAGAAAAGTTTCTTGGAATCTAGTTAGTTTACTTCCCTCTTCCATTGATCCAAAGATAATCAGTTCTGTATTGGGGTTCAATTTTGTGTTAAATAGTTTTGTAAAAATCCCAAAAATGTCATTCCAAAATTTATACAGCTTTATACACGAGACAAAGGAATGTGCTATAGTGGCATTTTGAGTAAGACATTTGTCACAGATGGGGGAAACATTTGGGAATATTTTATTCAGTCTAGTTTTAGAATAATATAATCTATCTAAAATTTTAAATTGAATTAGGTTTTGTCTTACATTAATTGAACATTTATTTACATATAATAGATTTTTTTCCCATCTATCGTTAGGAATTTTTATCAATAACTCTTGTTCCCAGTCCCTTCTAATTGTCTATGTCATTGGCGTTTCTATATTTATAATTATATTATACAAGTAAATTTTTTACATTTATACCAAGCCAATTAACCTACAAACATTTATGTCTTTAGAGTGTGGGAAGAAACCGAAGATCTCGGAGAAAACCTCTGCAGCTCACGGGGAGAACGTACAAACTCCGTACAGACAAGAACCTGCAGTCAGGATCGATCCCGGGTCTCTGGCGCTGTAAGGCAGTAGCTCGACCGCTGCCTCACCATGCCGTATTTCCTTTTTCTTTAGCTGAGTGGATTTAATGAAGTTATGTCTCTCAGTACTCCCTTTGCAATCTTTCCCCATACAATGTACAGCAATCAGTGAACTGATGAGAATCTTATGTGCTTACAAACTATTCTTGTTGTAAATAACACAAAAATGTGTTTGGTGCATGTGGTGAGTTTTATTTAAAATTGTTACTTGATACTGTCTTGGGCCCCCCCCCCAAAAAAAAAATCAATGTTAGCTGGAAAGTGCAGAGAAGATTTACGAGGATGTTGCCGGGACTTGCGGACCTGAGTTACAGGGAGAGGTTAAGCAGGCTAGGATTTTTATTCCTTGGAGCGCAGGAGGATGAGGAGTGATCTTGCAGAGGTGTATAAAATCATGAGGGGAATAGATAGAGTGAATGTACAGTCTTTTTACCCAGAGTAGGGTAATAAAGGTTTAAGCTGAGAGTGAAAAGATTTAATTGGAACCTGAGGGGCAACTTTTTCTACACAGAGGGTGGTGGGTGTGTGGAATAAGCTGCCAGAGGAGGTAGTTGTGGTAGCTATTATAACAACATTTATAAAGGCATTTGGACAGATACATGATAGGAAAAGTTTAGAGGGATAGGTGCTAAATATGGGTAGGTGGCACCTGTGTAGATAGGGCATCTTAATTGACATGGGGAAGTTGGGCCAAAGGACCTGTTTCCTTTGAGTATGACCTCTGACATGTAGATTATTGTTCCATCAAATAAATATTTAAAAATTCCTGGAATTTACTATAAAAGTTGTATTGAATTGACTATATGTTGTATCGCGATTTTAACAAGCCTGTTGATAACATTGAAGTTTCTATTACAATGTCATGGGAATGCTCTGAGCCATGTTTCACACTCTGTAAAATGTTTAAAACCTCATGTTTAAATATCTGTGCATGAAGACAAAGACATGGCCAGCTGGAATGGAGTTGAGAATCCTTCTACTGAGAGTGAGCGAGGTTGGTTTTTGTGACAGTGCGGCACAGTGGAGCAGCTGGTAGAACCTCTGCCTCACAGTGCCAGAGACCCACGTTCGATCCTGACCGTGGCTGCTGTCTGTGTGGAGTTTGCACGTTCTCCCTGTGACCACGTGGATTTCCTCCCGGTGCTCCGGTTTCCTCCCACACCCCAAGACGTGCAGGTTTGTCGGCTAATTGGCCATCTGTAAATTGCCTCTAGTGTGTCGGGAGTGGATGAGAAAGTCTGGATAACATAGAACCAGTGTGAAAAGGTGATAAATGAATTGGCGTGGACTTGCTGGGCCGAAGGGCCTGTTTCCATGCTTATCTCTAAACTAAACTAAACTAAACTAAACATCATTTAAATGTTAAAAAGACACAAAATGTTAAAAAGACAGATTCTTGATTAGTACAGGGATCAGTGGTTATGGGGAGAAGGCAAGATAATGGGGTTAGGAGGGAGAGATAGATCAGTCATGATTGAATGGCAGAGTACTTGATGGGCCAAATGGCCTAATTCTACTCCGATCACTTATGATCTTAGTGAAACATTAGAATGAACAAATTACTGCTACAGCCTTCACCAAAGGGTGATCCTCGCACCAGTAATGACTAAATCTTGAAGGTTGTGGTGGTGAGTGCAATGTTTCAGCTGCTGAGTACACTCGTTCCTTGCTGTGTTTCATGAAATGTGTGGAAATAAGCTGAATTATATGGGTTGGCGCAGTGGTAGAGTTGCTGCCTTGCAGCGCCAGAGACCCGGGTTCGATCCTGACTACGGGTGCTGTCTGTGCGGAGTTTGTACGTTCTCCCCGTGACCATGCGGGTTTTCCCCGGGTCAAACAAACTTTCAAGTCAAACAAACTTTATTGTCATTTAGAAATACATCGATATATGCAATTCCAAACGAAATTCCGTAACCCGGGTTACGAACGTACAGGTTTGTGCATTAATTTGGCTTTGGTAAAAGTTGTAAACTGTCCCCCAGTGTGCAGTATAGTGCCAGTGTACGGGGTGAACGCAATAATTATGCTGGACAGTTTTGAACTGAAACAACAGTAACCACTTAACTTGCGCCAACAAATAAAGGCAAGGAAGTGGGTGAAGGTAAAGTTGTTATTTCAATGGTCAAGGGCATCCTTATTGTCACGTGTACAAGATACAGTGACATTTTTTTTTGTATACAGATGTTTTTTGCATACAGCACTGTTCAGCTCTGACCATGTGGTTCCACTGATCTCAATCGAGCTAAATTCAATTACGTTGCCTCGTAAAAGTAGCCAACATAATCAAAGACCTGTGTCAGAAGGAACTGTAGATGCTGATTTACACTGAAGATAGACACAAATATGCTAGTGCAACTCAGCGGGCCAGGCAGCATCTCTGGAGAGAAGGAATGGGTGACGTTTCGTGTCGAGACCCTTTTTCAGTCTAAAGAATCGTCACCCATTCCTTCTCCCCAGAGATGCTGCCTGTCCCGCTGAGCTGCTCCAGCATTTTGTTTCCATAATCAAAGATTTGTTCCACCCTTATTTCTATTCACCCATTCCCGCATTCCTTCTTCTTCACGCTCCTGCCCGGCAGAAGGTACAGAAGCTTGAAAGAGCGCACCACCAGACTCAGGAGCAGTTTTGTCCCCTCTGTTATCAGGCTTCTGAACAGTCCTTCCACGAGCTCGGGGACTGTCCGATTCACCTATCCCATTGCGGACATCGGACTTTATCTATGGAACTGATGTGCTACAATGCTGAGAACTATATTCTACACTCTGTATCTTTCACTTGGCTCTGTTTGTTGTACTTGAGTTTGATTTGATTGTAGTTATGTATAATGTTATCTGGCCTGTGTAAGAAACATAAAAACATAGAAAATAGGTGCAGGAGTAGGCCATTCGGCCCATCGAGCCTGCACCGTCATTCAATATGATCATGGCTGATGCTGGTTTAAACCGAAGATAGATGCAGCTAAATTTAAAGTGGTACTTTCTTCCCAATAACCCTCTCTGGCTAAACCCCTCCCTTCACCACCTCCAGTTTAAATTCCAGTTGGAATATAGTGGAGGATCAAGTAACCAAGAACCAAGAATAGACACAAAGAGCTGGAGTAACTCAGCGGGACAGGCAGCATCTGTGGAGAGAAGGAATGGGTGACGTCTCGGGTCGAGACCCTTTGGCTACTATGCTTAACAAAGCTTTTCCCTGTACCTCATGACAATAATAAACCCATTGTGCACGTCACAATAGTAAACCTAAATCTAAACCATTGAATCAGGACAGACACAAAGTGCTGGAGTAACTCAGGATGTCCCATCCTTTTTTCCAGAGATGCTGCCTGTCCCGCTGAGTTCCTTCAGCAGTTTGTGTCTATCTTCGGTGTAAACCAGCAGCTGCAGTTCCTACCTATACATTTCACTGTACCTGGGTACGCTAGGTACGTCACAATAAAGTATAAAGTATCAAACTACGCATCTCCCTGAGAATGCCGTTTGGTTCACTACCCCATGTTTCAAGTCTCACAGATAATCATGGTAAAATACTCCTGAATGGTAATAGGATTCCTCTCAGCTTGACGATATTGCCTTGTTAACCTATATTAATCTGGACACTTTAGCAATCTAACATAATTATGTGTGTCATGTTGATTTATCTACACATCTGATATTATCTTGTGCAGCCTTTAATTAAAGCATGGACTGTTTCCCCTGCTCATAGACTGCCCATCATCATGTATCCGCAACAGCCACAAGACTTCATCACTGAACGTGCTCCACAAAGTGGGAACTATGGGCACTGTTACTTTTCCTTTGGCTTGCAGGAAGAATTGGTAGAACTGGAGCAGCACGATGGTGCAGCGGTAAAGCTACTGCCTGACAGAGCCAGAAAACCGCGTTCGATCCTGATTACGGGTGCTGTCTGTACGGAGTTTGTACATTCTCCCCGTGACCTGTGTGGGTTTTCTCCGGGGTCTCTGGTTTCCTCCCACACTCCGAAGGCGTACAGGTTTGTTGGTTAATTAGCTCGGTAAAATTGTAAGATTGTCCCTGGTGTGTGTAGGATCGTGCAAGTGTGTGGCGATTGCTGGTCGACGCAGACTTGGTGGGCTGAAGGGCCTGTTACTGCATTGTATCTCTAAACTAAACTAAACTAAACTAAACATCAGCCTAAGTACAGACAATTTCCCAGTTATGTCTGCCCGACTTATGGACACCCCTACCTTCAAACGAGCTCCAGTAATGTTGTTACATTCAGACGACTGCCTTTCGTGCATGCGTTCATCCCTATGAAGGACCAAATTAATTTATTTTCTCTCTCACTTTTAGAAGTTTAGTTTAGACACAGTACGGAATCAGGCCCTTCGGCCCATCAAGTCAATGGCAACTTTCTATCACCTGTTCATAAAAGTTATACGTTATCCCACTGCCGACATATTAGGGGGCAATTAGACACCAATTGACCTACAAACCCGCACGTCTTTTTGATGTAGGAGGAAACCGGAGCACCCGAAGGAACCCCACACCAGCACTTGAAGAACATGCAAACTCCACGCGGATAGCATCGGAGGTCAGGATTGAACCGGGGTCTCTGTTGTGCTTAGCATGCTTAGAGTGGTAAAGAAGGCATATGGTATGCTTGCCTTCATAGGTTGGGGCATTGAATACAAGAGTCAGAAGATCATGATACTGCTTTGTAGGACTTTATAGGCCACATGGGGTGGAAGAATGCAACCGTCACGTGGTCCGCCCTGTTTCAACGAATGCAATCAACCCGTTGTGCACAATCAAACAAGATCAAATAGAACAAGTTGTCCTACAACTTTAGGCTGTGCACGCCATAGGCAAGAAGAAGAAGATAGGCCACATTTGAAGTATAGTGTGCAGTTCTGGCTGCCTCATGGCAGGATGGTTGTGGGTGCTTTGGTAAGGGTGCAGAGGAGGTTTGCCAGAATCAGGCGTGGATTTGGAGCCATTAGCTACAAGGACAGGTTGAACAATCCTGGATTGTTTGCTCCAGAAAGTTGGAGGTTGAGGGGAAACCGGATTAAATTATATAACATTATGAGAGGCATAGATAGAGTAGACAATCAGAACCTTTTCCCCAGGATGGGAATATCAAATACTAGAGGACATAGGTTTAAGGTGAGAGGGGCAATGCTTTAAGGACAATTTTACATAGAGGCTGGTGAGTGCCTGGAATGAGCTGTCGGAGTCAGTGGTTGAAGCAGATACAACAGTGGTATTTAGGAGATTGTTGAATGGGCACATGGATATGCAGAGAATGCAGAAATATGGATTCTCTGCACGCAAATGAGAGACGGTCTTGGCATCACGTTCGGTACAGACATTGGCGGCTGAAGGGCCAGTTCTTGTGGCTGTGCTGTTGTATGTTTAGACTTTAGACCTGCAGAGATACAACCCAGAAACATGCCCTTCGGCCCACCGAGTCTGCACTGACCAGCGATCACCCCGTACACCCCATACACCCCGTACAGTGTACACCCCGTACAATTTTACCAAAGCCAATTAACCTACAAACCTGAACGTCCTTGGAGTGTGGGAGGAAACCAGAGCGTCCGGTGAAAACCCGCGCGGTCACAGTGAGAACGTGCTAGCTCCGTACAGGCAGCACCCGTAGTCAGGATTGAACCTGGGTCCCTGGTGCTGTAAGGCAGCAACTCTACCGCTGCGCCACTGTGCCGCTCAAATGTGTCTATGTTCTGGCTTATGGACAATATAGACTTATGATGTCTGTAACCCATTTGTTAAACTCTGACAGCCTGTAAGGGGGATGTGGAATCATTATGCAAGTGACTGGAGTTTATTTTAAGCACACCTTTGTAACTATCTTTCCCCCAGACAGGTGCCGGGGCATCCAGGTTGCAAGGTTACCTGTAAAGGAATGAATTTAGAAATTTGCGCATGATTCCTAACAGAGGGAATCTTCATAAGTGAATCTACAATGTCAGGGCTTAAAAAGCGATGGCAAATGAGTTTACTCCGGGTGCTCCAGTTTCCTCCCTCACTCCAAAGACGGCAGGTTTGGAGGTTAATTGGCTTCTGTAAATTGTCCCTGGAGCTAGTGTACAGGGTGATTGTTGGTCGGTGCGGACTTGGTGGCCTGAAGGACCTGTTTCCACATTGTATCTCTAAACTAAATTAAACTAAACTAAACTAAACTAAATTAAAATAACATAAAGATATACACAAACAGCTGGAATAACTCAGCGGGACAGGCAGCATTGAGACCTTTCGGGCCTGCCTGTCCTGCTGAGTTACTCCAGATTTTTTGTGAACTGAACTGAACTGAACTGAACTAAACTAAACTAAACTAAACTAAACTAAACTAAACTCCGGGATCATTCTCCACTGGACCCTCCCCAATGCCAGCGCATCATTCCTTAGACATGGGGTCCAAGACCACTCGCAACGCCCCTCCCCCCTGTGTTCTGTGTGGAGACCATTAAGTTCACAAAAGAGTCGCGGGAACTTTGGGAGATAAAGTTCTACTCTTGGGACCTTGGCACGGAAAGTAATCATTGTTTCTTGGAGCCCTGTCATAAAAGACTGGCAATCAATAAAAACAAAATGTCTATAAAATTATAAGTTCACCAGGATTGAAGTGTAAGAGGAAAGTCTGACTGCTGCCGCAGGATCCATGCGAATCTCCATTCTAACTCAGGAAACTTTGTGCCATTTCTATTATTGTTACATTTAGAAATCTTTTCTTGGCCATTTTCTGGCTTGGTGACATATTACCAATATATCTCAGCCAGCTGATGGGCCTAAGTGGCTCATCTAAGTGTCACCCTCAGTTACTTCAATGGATTTTTCTATAGAGCTGCTGACAAACTTAAATTGTCTTTTTCACTTTGCACCACTGATTTTTCTCAAAGTGTCGTTCTCATCGACCTCTCGTCCTCATTAAAATGTCTCAATGTCCCTTCCAGAAAAAAATATACCTGGATATGATATTTTTCTCTCAGACAGTTCAGCTCGTGACAGAATGCTTAACAGTTGGCCAATAACTCCTACCTGGTAGAACCGAGGAACTGCAGATGTTGGTTTACAAAAAAGACACAAAGTACTGGAGTAACTCAGTGGGTCAGGCAGCGTCTCTGGAGAACATGGATCGGTGACGTTGGGACCCTTCTTCAGACTGATTTAGTCTGCTGAGTTACTCCAGCACTGTGTGTCGTTTCACCTTAAAACTAGACGCCGATGCTGTTCGGTTTAGTTTATTGTCACGTGCATCGAGGTACAGTGACCAGCTTTTGCTGCGTGCTGGTCTGCACAAGTGAGCCCATCTTCACCGGCTGCCACACCGTCTGGTTGATGGGGCTGTTGTTGTGGCTCACGTTGCAGCCCCTAGGGACGACAGCACCAACAGGACGCGTCAGTTACCCTCTCACCTGTTACTGCTTCTTTATGTCGGCCGTCGTTCTGTCCACTGCAACCCCACACACTCCCCAACCCCATCCCTCCGCCTCAATCTCCTCTTTCTCTTGTTGAGTTCCCCATCTATGGAGGACATGGAAAAGTGATGTTTCGTGTCAGGACCCTTCTTCAAACACCTTGCCTGGCGATATTCTTTGGGACTTCAGAGCACAGGTTTCTCATAATGACCATAAGACTTGTGCTTCCCATTTAACACAGCAGTATGTACTTTATAGAGGTGTAGATTTTCCATATCCTATTTTCCTTCCCTGATTCCTACGTATGATCCTTGATAATGTAAAACATGGCCCATGTTTTAGGGAAGAATATCTTAAAATGTGCTCTACATCAACACATCAACCCACATTTATACCAAATGATTTATACCGAACAATAGCTGAAAAAAGTGGCACAACTGGCAGAGTTGCTGCCTCACAGTGTCAGGGAGCCGGGTTCGATCCGGACCACGGCTGCTGTCTGTACGGAGTTTGCACCGTCTCCCTATGATCACGTGGGTTTCCTTCGGGTGCTCCAGTTTCCGCCTGCACTCCAAAGAAATACAAGTTGGCTCTGGTGAAATTGTAAATTGTCCCTAGTGCGCAGGTTTGTGCTAGTGTACGGGGTGATTGTTGGGAACCGAGGACATTGTGGACTGAAGGGCCTGTTTCTGAGCTGTATCTCTAAAGTCTAGAGTCTAAAGCATTTTATTATATCTCTTCTCCCTTTCAGAGGCTCTACATCTTTCCTAATGTGTGGTGCCCAGATCTGGATGCAACACCTCAGTTATAACTGAACCAGTAATTCGCACAGATCCATCACAGTATTGATCATCTTCTTTGCTATGTCCCTATCTATTGTGAGCTGCTTTCTCAATCTCAATTCAAGGATGTATGTGCATTCACTCCCTGGTGACTGTGCCCCATTTCAGAATTGTGCCCCCTGGTTTATAGAACGCAAACTATAGAGCAGTACTGTAGAAGAAGAGGCCTTTCGGCCCACAACGTCCATGCCAACACAATGCCAAGACTTCTTTAAACTAGAAACAAGGAACTGCAGATGCTGGTTAATACACAAATGGACACAAAGTGCTGGAGTAAATCAGGCAGCATCTCTGAAGAACATAGATAGGTGAAGCCTCGAGCTGAAACGTCACCTATCTGTATTCTCCATAGATACTGCCTGAACCTTTTGAGTTGCTCCAGCACTTTGTACCTATTTCATATCTACATGTGGGTAATCCATATCCCTCCATTCCCTGCAGGTCCATATGCCTATCCAAAAGCCTCTTACAGTGAACGTCACTATCATATCTGCCTCAACCACCAACTCTGGCAGAGCGTTCCATGCGCTTTCCACCCTACATGTAAAATAGTTGCCCCACACATCTCCTTTAAATTTTACTCCTCTCACTTTTAAGCTCTGCCTCCCAGTATTTGTTTTTTTTCCATCCTGGGATAAAGGTTCTGACTGTCTATCATATCTAGGCCTCTCATAATGTTATAAACTTCTATCAAGTCTCGTCGCAACCTCAGGCATTCCTGAGGAAAAAACAATCCAAGTCAGTCCAAACCTCTCCCTGCAGCCTCCCTTTGTTCTTTCTGGGGAAATGCAACATCTCACATTTCTTAACACGATATTTAATCTGGCACATGCCTGTCCATTCCTCCAGATTTGTGCATCCACTCTAAATGCATTGCTTTACTCCTTGCAGTTCACTCTCCCTAGAATACTGTTCTGTTATGCTGTCTGTTATTGACAATTGTCCACTATAACCGAATGAGAGATTCTCTCCAACCTCCTGGCCGACACTCCGTGAAACAACATGTTGTTTTCAAATACAAAGTTCCTTTTAACAGGTTAATAATGTATTTTTTTTATTGCTAGCGAAAAACACTAAAGGCTGTTTAATACGTTGTTTAATCGAGTTAAGTGTGCCATGTCAATTCCAATGCCTTGTCAATTCCAATGCCTTGTCAATTTCAATGCCTTGTCAATTTCAATGCCTTGTCAATTTCAATGCCTTGTCAATTCCAATGCCTTGTCAATTTCAATGCCTTGTCAATTTCAATGCCCAGTAAATGTCAATAGGCTTTTCTGTGTTTGTCCTTAAAGAGGCAGTAGGCAATAACCAACATCCATTCTAAAGAGGTCTGTGATAAAGGGGTGTAGGAAGGAACTGCAAATGCTGGTTCACACCGAAGATAGACACACAATTCTGGAGTAACTCAGCGGGTCAGGCAGTATCCCTGGAGAAAATGAAAAGGTGATGTTTTGGGCTGAGACCATTCTTCAGTCTGAAGAAAGGCCTCGACCCGAAACGTCACCTATCCCATTTCACCAGAGACGCTGCCTGACCCACCGAGTTACTCCAGCATTTTGTGTTTGTAATAAAGAGGGTTTACTGTAATTCACTATCCTTCTGACCTGTGCTTTGTTGACTCTGTAACACAATGTGAGTTACTGACTGCAGAATGCCCGAACTCTGACCTTTTTTTGTGCCACAGTCTCAAAGTTACATTTCTGACTCTGCTTGTTACCCAAAGTATTGATGGTGGGGAGTTCAGCAAAGGGAATGCAACGAGATGTAAAGAGGAAGTGAGAGGAAGTGGGGTGCACTGTGGCGCAGCGGTAGAGTTGCTGCCTTACAGCACCAGAGACCTACATTCGATCTTGACTACAGGTGCTGTCTGTAGGGAGTTTGTACATTCTCCCTGTGACCACAAGGGTTTTCCCCAGGTCCTCCCACACTCCAAAGATGTACAGGTTTGTAGGTTAATTGGGTTTGGTAAAATTGTAAATTGTCTCTAATGTGGAGGATAGTGTTAGTGTACAGGGTGATCGCTGGTCAGCACGGACTCGGTGGGCTGAAGGGCCTGTTTCTGTGTAGGAAACAACTGCAGATGCTAGTTTAAATCGAAGATAGACACAAAATGCTTGAATAACTCACCGGGACAGGCAGCATCTCTGAAGAGAAGGAATGGGCGATGTTTCAGGTCGAGACCCTTCTTCAGACTGATGCCATGGGAATGGGCGAGACAGAGAGAGAATGTAGTTGGAGACAGTAAGACTGGTGGGAGAACTGGGAATGGGGAGGGGATGGAGAGAGAGGAAATGCAAGGGCTAGCTGAAGTTAGAGAAATCAATGTTCATACCGCTGGGGTGTAAGCTGCCCAAGTGAAATACGAGTTGCTGTTCCTCTGACAATGGAGGGGGCCCTGGACAGAAAGGACAGATTGTGAATGGGAGGGGGAGTTAAAGTGCTGAGCAACCTGGAGATCAGATAGGTTAAGACGGGCTGAGTGAAGGTGTTCAACGAAACGATTGCTGAGCCTGCGCTTGGTCTCGCCTATGTACAGGAGTTGACACCTGGAACAGCGGATAAAGTAGGTGAGGTTGGAGGAGGTGCAAGTGAACCTCTGCCTCACCTGGAAAGACTGTTGGGGTCCTTGGATGGAGTCGAGGGGGGAGGTAAAGGGACAGGTGTTGCATCTCCTGCAGTTGCAGGGGAAAGTACTTGGGGAAGGGGTGGTTTGGGTTGGACGGGACGAGTTCACTAGGGAGTTACGGAGGGAACAGTCTCTGCCGAAAGCAGAAAGGGCTGGTGACGTGAAGATGTGGCCAGTACTGGGATCCCGTTGGAGGTGGCGAAAATGTTGGAGGATTATATGCTGTTTATATGAATGAATGAATATGTTTATTGGCCAAGTATTCACATACAAGAAATTTGCCTTGGTGCTCCGCCCACAAGTGACAACATGATATACAGTTATACAATGACACATAAAACATTAAAACATGATATGCCTGTTTCTGTGCCGTATCTTTAGGCTTTAAAGTCTGGGGGGGAATGAAAAACTATCGAGTTCGTCTTTCTTTTCTTTTCTAGGGTCTATCTCTTAACCCCCTTTCTCTAATTCTTTAACCAAGGGTTTCTCCTCCCCTTTGGCACGCTGTTTCACTTTCACAACTCATTTCACCTACTTCACTCCCTTTCTTTCTATTCTTTTTCTATAAAAGCCATAAAATTATGGGGTACAATGATTGTAACAATATATATGCGATGTACGTTGATGTATTTGCCTTTAATAAATAAAAATATTTTTTAAAAAATGAAAAATATCAATGTCTGGATGGTGAGATTCTCCTCTGATGGAGATGCCCATTACCTGGGCATTGGTCCCTGGCAGGGCTGGCATGTGCTGATGTGCCACAGTGCTGAGAACAATACTCTGTGTTGCCACCTTTGCTCTCTCTATTGTACTTGAGTTTGACTTGATTGTATTTATGTATAGTATTGTCCGAACTGATTGGATAGCAAAGCTTTTCATTGTACCTCGGTGCATGTGACAATAACAAACCTAAACTCAAATCTAAACCTAGATACTGTCCAGTAATTCAAATCTGAAGAAGGATACCAACTTGAAACATCACCTAATCTTGTCCTCCAGAGATGCTGCTCGACCCATTATTACTGAAACATTTTGTGTGTCTTTGCTACTTATCAAGTGTAATTATATTTGGAGCCTAGTAGACTCTAGAAGGGCCAATGCTGAGTAGTTAGTCAGTTTAGAGATACAGTGTGGAGACAGTCCGTGCTGACCAGCAATCACCCTTAAGGGCCTGTCCCACTGTATGAGGTAATTCAAGAGCTCTCCCGAGTGTAAAAAGAAATCAAACTCGTGGTAAGCAAGCAGAATGTACGTAGCGGGTACGTCGGAGCTTGGGACGTCTCTTAGCGGCCCGTAACGCTAACGGCAGGTACTCGGGAAACACGGTAAGGTCGTGAAGACTCATGAAGATTTTTCAACACGTTGAAAAATGTCCATGAGAGCCCTGAGTACCTACGAGCGGCTATTACCGTAATTCTCCCAGTTCGAATCAGGGGAAACTCGGGGGGACTCTTGAATTAGCTTGTACAGTGGGACAGGCCCTCTACACCAGCTCTCTCCTACTCATTTGGGAGAATTTACCGAAGCCAATTAACCTACAAACCTGAACGTCCTTGGAATGTGGGAGGCAACCGGAGCGCCCGGAGAAAACCGACACAGGTCACAGGGGGAACAAACAAATTCAGTAAGGACAGCACCCATAGTCAGGATCGAACCCGGGTCTCTGGCGCTGTGAGGCAGCAGCTCTGCCGCTGCGCCATCGTGCCGAAATGCTGCTTGATTTAACAGTTGATGATACTTTGCTGATAATTGAGTGTGAGAAGCTAATAATTAGCCAGATTAAGTTTGTGAGCAGGATATATTTCTACTTTGTCAGGCAGCTCCCCAAAACACTTCATGACCTGCCTTCAAGAATGGTTCCTGGTTCTTTAACACAAACACACACATCATACTTAAAATCATTACATTTCATTGAACGCTGCAGCTTTCTCTTTGATAGCATTGTCAACCGTAATAACTAGCGTCTCCATGGCATCTTTAATGTAACAACGCATCTCAAGGCAATTCACAAGAGCATTATCAAATAAAAATTGTGTCGGGCTACTTACGGGGATATTAGTTATATAACCAGAAACTTGTCAAAAGAGGCAGTTTTTAAGCAACTACTTAAGGGAGAATGAGAGGTTACTGGATCTGGTGAGCAAATCCTAGCACTCAGCAGATGCAGTACAACCATCAGTAGAGGAGTGGTTATACTGAGGGAACGTCAGATCAGACGCACGCAGAGAAATCCCTTGGACTGCAGAGCTGGAGGAGATAAGTGCCACAATGCTAGAGTTGCTGCCTTTCAGTGCCAGAGACCCGGGTTCGATCTTGACCTCAGGTGCTGTCTGTACGGAGTTTTTACGTTCTCCTTGTGACCACATGGGTTTTTTCCAGGTGCTCCGGTTTCCCCCCACATTCCAAAGACGTGCAGATTTTTAAGTCAATTGATTTCTGTAAATTGTCCTTAAGTGTTTAGAATAGAATTAGTACAAGGGTGATCACTGGTCAGTGTGGACTCGGTGGGCCCCAGTGGAATGAAAATTGATTTCTCCAATTTCAGGTAGTCCTTGCTGTCTCCCTGCTTCCCCTCCCCTTCCCAGCTCTCCCACAGTCTACTGTCTCCGTCTCTTGCTGGAGTAACTCAGTGGGAAAGGCAGCATCTCTGGAGAGAAGGAACGGGTGACATTTAAACCAGCATCTGCAGTTCCTTCCTACACATTATTAAAGCGGAGATTGCGAGGTTTTTGATTAGTTCGGTTGTCAAGGGTTATGAGGAGAAGGCAGGAGCATGGGGTTTGGAGGGAGAATATATCAGCCATGATTTAGCAATGTTACAAAATTTTGAGATTTAAAAAATCAAGTCTGCAATTTATCCCATCAGATAAAGCATACAAATAAGTTTAATTTTACATCTAATTCACTTTCATATCTTCAGTATTAAAATTGTTATGGCCATTTTCATACTCGGAAATTTGCATCTTGTTCCCTCTTGGTTTTCCATTGACTTAACACAAACGTTGTGATCGAGGACAGTCAAAAGCCCATAACTTTCTTAAAAATTAAGAGAACTGAAAGAAATTTTCAGTTATTATACATTGAAGCATTCTGAAACTAATATGAAACAATCTTACTTGGATGACCTGAAATTAAAGCATATAATTAGTTAGTTACCCAATTGTAGCTAGTTACAAAATTAAATTACTAGATCTAAACATCTATCCATTTCTTAAGGAAATATTAACATTTTTTTAAAAGCCAAAATGTCCAAATAACATTCACACAAGAATTCACAATATAACACGATTTTAAAATCTCATTGTTATGAATTTATAGGCCAAATTAAAGGAATTTAGTGTTTAATGCCCATAAATTAATGGGCATTTTAAAGAGCTTGCGAGTGGGAATTTCTGGAACGCGATGGATTCTAACGTTGCGGTTGCGGTGAATTTAAACCCAATATCAGCAGGAAAAATACTGCCGGTTCATATGGGGAATAAATCACCGTTTCGCAACATGAAATATTGATTAAGGTCAGCTAAAAAAGCAAGTTTATATGTAAAAATAATCAGCTTTCACTTACCTGTCCCCTACGTAAAATCCGTCCCCGTTGTCGGCCTTCACGGCATTAGGAGCTAATTTTTATTTTACTCCAGCGCTGAAATAGTCGGGCGATTAAAAATAAAAAATTAACTTACCGGCAGTCGGAACGAATCTCCAGAAATAGCTCGCACTCCGAGAAAATATAATTCCAGATCGGCAAGGGAAAACCGCATCTTAACCCCGCCCCCCCCCCCTTGAAAGGCGCCAAAGTCGCGCACACGGCCAGTGACAGAACTGCAGCACCGCTAAAGGTAAGT
Source organism: Raja brachyura (assembly GCA_963514005.1). The sequence continues at coordinate 30,792,637 of OY740810.1, forward strand.
TTTGTAACATACCTACATGATTGAATCCAGTGCCTCATGGTCTTATAAATCAGGATGCTGTCCTTAGAATGTCCCCAAGTTTACAGAGGCTGGAATAGGAAGGGTGTCTGTCAGTGCCTGGGGCTAATGAAGTCTGAATGGTAGTTAAGTTAGTTTAGTTTAGTTTAGATTAGTCTAGTTTAGTTTAGTTTGATTTAAATGTAGAAACAAAAAAGCTGGTTTCTACCAAAGATAAGCACAAGGTTTTGGAGTAACTCAGCGAGTCAGGCATCATCTCTGGAGAAAAAGGATGGGTGATGTTTCGGATCAGGACCCTTCTTCAGATATACTTCAAAGACCATCGACACCACTGGTCACACTTTCATTTCACTCCTGCCATCGCAAAGAAAGTCTGAAAACCGTGACCACCAGGTTCCGGAACAGCTTCTTCCCAACAACCATCAGGCTCGTGAACACTATAAACACCAACTAAACTATGAACTATGGGCTTCCTTTGGTTACACTCAAGATTTGGGGATTTTTTGCACGAGTATTGGCATTATTAATTTTATTTGTTTACTTTATGAGTATTGTGTTTACGGGCCTGATGCTGCTGCAAGTAGGAATGACATTCTTTCATTGTCAGTACAAGTTTAGAAGGATAAGGTGGGACCTCATTGAAACTTACCAAATAGTGAAAGAGAGGATTTTTACCACTAGTGATAGAGTCTAGGATGAGAGAGCACAGCATCAGAATAAAAGGATGTAGCTTTTGAAAAGAGATGAGGAGGAATCTCTTTAGTCAGAGGATGGTGAATCTGTGGAATTCATTGCCACAGATGGCTGTGGGGGCCAAGTTAATGGATATGTTTAAGGCTGAGGTTGACAGATTCTTGATTAGTAATGGGGAGTAGGTAAGAGAATGGGGTTGAGAGGGATAGATAGATTAGCCATGATTGAATGGTGGAGTAGACTTGATGGGCCAAATTGCCTAATTCTGCTCTTAGAACTTATGAACATGTGACAATTAAACACTTGTCTCTTGACTCCCGACCCCTGAGGAACAGCATCTCATTAAGCCATGATTCACAATACAATGCTCCAGACTCAATCTGAGTTTAGCCATGACCCAGGCCAGGATCACAACTCACGTTTCTGTTATTCTGTAGCAACAAGAAGCTGCAGATGCTGATTTACAAAAAAAGAGGCAAAAAGTGCTGGAGCTACTCAGCAGGTCAGGCGGCATCTCTGGAGAACATGGGTAGGTGACCTTTCTGGTCAGGACCCTTCTTCAGCCACCTAGCCATGTTCTCCAGAGATGCTGCCTGACCCGCTGAGTTACTCCAGCACACCATGTATTTTTTTATTATTCCATGTCTTTTCCCTTTTCTCATTACTCCACTGGCAGTTTCAGATTTCATTTGCTTCCTCCTGTTCACATCTTTGTCAAACAGACTGCAGCGCCTATCGTTTACTCTCTGTATTGCTGTTCAATAGGGCAGGTAACAAAATGCTACTTCCAACAAAACGAGCTTTATTGAAGGTGACCTGCACTGATCTAAGTGCAATGGCTAACATTGTAATGTATCAGAGTCATACGGCCTTGTACTGCAAAGTTTGATGTTGACTCAAGAGACTGTAACGCCAGAGACCCGGGTTCGATCCTGACTACGGTTGCTGTCCGTCCGTTTGAACGTTCTTTCCGTGTGATTTCTCCGGGTGCTCCAGTTTCCTCCCACACTCCAAAGATGTACAGGTTTGTAGGTTAATTGTGTGGAATGATCTTCCAGCAGAAGTGGTGGAGGCAGGATCGATTTTAACATTTAAAAGTAAAGTGGATAGGTATATGGACGGGAAGGGAATGGAGGGGTATGGTCTGAGTGCAGGTAGATGGGACTAGGGGAAAATAAATGGTCAGCATGGACTGGAAGGGCCAAGAAGGCCTATTTCCGTGCTGTAATTGTTATATGGTTATATGGTTAATTGGCTTCGGTAAAATTGTAAATTCTCCCTGGCGTATGTCGGACAGTGTGAATGAGCGAGAATCGCTGGACGCGTGGACCGAAGGGCCTGATTCCGCGCTGTGTCTCTAAACTAAACTAAATGCTGTAATCTTGGGCAAAACACAAGGTGGCGGGCCAGTTGGATTGTCACATGGGTGCATCTACTGTATCACTTTGTGTTGAGATCTTAATGTTTAATACAAAGCCAGCACATACTACACAGAAGTGAGCGGGTAAGATCATCTCTGACCCCTCTCAACCTGGCCACAAACTCTTTGAATCACTTGCCTCTGGAAGGCGACTCCGGACTGTCAAAGCCGCCGCAGCCAGACATAAAAACAGCTTTTTTCCCATGAACAGTAGCTCTACTCATTAACCAAAAATCTGTAGACTCCTTTTGCTCTTGTATTTTATTTAATTCACATGGTTAATCGATAATGTTTTATTATTAATGTTTAATGTTGTATGTGTCATTCCTAACTTTCACTGTATGTCATGTTGTCACTTGTGGGTGGAGCACCAAGGCAAATTCCTTGTATGTGAATACTTGGCCAACAAACATATTAATTCATTCATTCTTCTTGATTTCATGTGGCTTTTCCACCCAGTTCCACCGCGGTCACTTGATGTCTCCTGGTCTCCACCCGATCGCACACTTCCCCTTTGCTCTTTCCACCCATTCAGCCTTTCTCTCTGCAGCTTTGGACTTGTACCTCTCCCCACATAGAGTCTGAGTTTGAGTTTAGTTTTATTTGCATGGAGCTTATGGTCACGTGTAGCGAGGTACAGGGAAAGGCTATTGTTGCATGCTAACCGATCAGCGGAAAGACTATACCGGATTACAATCGAGCCATTTACAGTGTACAGATACATGATAAGCGAATAACATGAATAAAAGGCCTGTCCTACAAGCATGCAACTCTATGCAATTAGCGCGACCTAACGTGGTCGCTTGAGCCGTCTGGCGTCGCGGGGCCGGTCCCACTTCGATTGCCGGAGCCGTGCGGAATTGTGCGGAGTTCGTCCCGACATCGCGCGGGGCTCCGAAAAACTGACTATGTTAAAAAATTCCGCGCGGCAAAGGCTTGTCGGCTCGCAGTCGCCTCGACACATTACACACCGCCTCGACATCGTGCCTCCGTGAACCTATCTGTAGGTGCCTCCGTGACCCTCTATGTGTGTGGCTCCGTGGCCCTGTGTGTGTGTGTGCCTCTGTGCCTCTCTGTCCTGGCGAACGTACCTTAGACTTCGCTCCAAGTTCGCCTCACTTTGCGCCGCGTTGCGCCACTCACCCGACCTCCGCGTGGCCCCTGCTGCCGGTTTGGTCGCGCTTGCCGCATGCAGGCGCATGCTGGTGGGAACGGCCGTGCACAGGGGATCACACGACCTCCGCGCGGCCCCCGCTTCTAGTTTGATCGCGTTCATCGCATAGAGTAGGACAGGCCCTTAACGTTTAGTGCAAGATAAAGTGCAGCAAAGTCCGATTAAAGATAGTCCAAGGGTCTCCAATGAGGTAGATAGTAACTCAGGATCGCTCTCTAGTTGTTGAAAGGATGTTGATATACTGAGTTTGATTAGGGTAATAAAAGCAAGGGGGCACACATCACAAAACAGGCCCCTTCAGCCCAACTGGCCCATGCCAACCAAGATGTCCCATCTAAACTAGTCCCATATTCCTGCAGTTGGTACACATCCCTCTAAACCTTTTGTATCTGTGTACCTGTCCAAGTGTCTTTTAAATGCTATTGTAGAGCCTGCCTCAACTATCTCCACTAGACTTTACTTTCGACTTTAGAGATACAGCATAGAAGCAGGCCCTTCTGTCCGCTCTGTGTCTTCTTTCATAAAGCAGTATCTACAGAAAAATGTGGTCGCACTTTGTGGTCTGAACATCTCCACAAGTTCACGTTATAGGAGTAGAATTAGGCCATTCGGCCCATCGAGTCTACTCCACCATTCAATCCTAGACTCTCCCACTGGTGGAAACACCATCTCCACATCCACTCCATCTATGCCTTTCATTATCCTGTGAGTTTGGCTAATGAATGACAAAGAATGGCTAATTGCGTGAGCAAGCGGTGGCCATGGAACTGTGACCGGTGGCTTCAAGAGGGATCTACAACCTGTGCCATTCATTTGCACGTGTGCTTGGAAGATACGCAAGGTTTATCGCTTTAAACCTGGGGATTTATTTGATTGTGTGTGTGTCAGGTCGCGGAGTTCGAGGGGAATGTAAAAAGCTGCCAAAAAAAATGTGTGCCGGGGATATCTCTGACAAGCAGTAAGGATTTAAGTAACTCCTCAACATCGCAGTGACATGTGCAAAACGAGTTGGCGATTCCGTGCAAAAATTCCGTGTTCCCGGGAGGATGAATCCCAGGGCAACGTTCGCAAAGCACCAAACATAAGGAGCTGACCTTGAATTTTCATGACAATAATAGAAAGACAGGGGGGGGAGGGGGGGGGGGGTGAGAATTGTACCGACAGCTCAAAGGAACCTTATAATGTGTAGGAAGGGACTGCAGATGCTGGTTTAAACCAAAGATAGACAGGGAAAAAGCTGTTGTAACTCAGCGGGACAGGCAGCATCTCCGGTGGAAAGGAATAGGTGACGTTTCGGCTCGAGACACAAAGTGCCACCATCTTAGATAGTCACAAACTCAGCGGGTCAGTCTGAAGAAAGGTCTCGACCCGAGACGTCACCTGTTCATTTTCTCCAGCGGTGATGTCTGACCCGCTGTGTTACTCCAGCTCCTTGTGCCTGTCTTTTGCCTTACAATGTGACGCTGCACCTTTCAGCATCAGCGACGTTATCTCACGCGAGGCATAAAGGCACAGGGGACAATGGAATAAGAGCAAGGGAATTATCTGCCATGTCAGGATTTCTATTATCCTCTCAACCTGCCTGGTGCGTTGAGCTTTTAATATACAGAGGGTGAATACGAGTAGCTCAACTCTGAAAATCAGCTTATATGTCGGCAACAAAGTGATATCTGACAATTTCATTGACAATAGACAATAGGTGCAGGAGTAGGCCATTCGGCCCTTCGAGCCATTCAATGTGATCATGGCTGATCATCCCCAATCAGTATCCTGTTTTTAAGAGCCCTCTCTAGCTCTCTCTTGAAAGCATCCAGAGAACCCGCCTCCACCGCCCTCTGAGGCAGAGAATTCCACAGCCTCACAACTCTCTGTGAGAAAAAGTGTTTTTAAAAGTCTCCGTTCTAAATGGCTTACTCCTTATTCTTAAACTGTGGCCCCTGGTTCTGGACTCCCCCTACATCGGGAACATGTTTCCTGCCTCTAGCGTGTCCAAACCCTTAACAATCTTATATGTTTCAATGAGATATCCTCTCATCCTTCTAAACTCCAGAGTCCAGCCGCTCCATTCTCTCAGCATATGACAGTCCCGCCATCCCGGGAATTAACCTTGTAAATCTACGCTGCACTCCCTCAATAGCAAGAATGTCCTTCCTCAAATTAGGGGTCCAAAACTGCAGCAGGACCTCTTTGCTCCTATATTCGATGGCAGTTCCAATGCCACCGCGTTGAGTTTCCCAGCAATTTAATGAATAAGAAGAAAATCATTTGAATTTGCGGTTTCATTTGATTTGTGATTGTGATATTGAAATTTATTTAGATTTGCACGATTTAAGATGACATGTCTTTGGGGCACATGGATTATTTATGCACAGCTTCCTTTCTGGGAGGTTGGGTGAACTGTACAACAACGAGAAATATTAATTCAGTCAACATTTTTATGGCGCATCAACAGGACTTTGTGAAATCTAAAATGCTTTAACATTAGTAGATTGCCATCTGCAGTGTAAACATTTTAGTGGTGAGTTGGTGAATAAGGCAAAGTATTGTGTGCACTTTGAATGAAAGCCTACTTTTGGTTGTGTGATCAGTGCAAAAATGTTGATGTGTAGGAAGGAACTGCAGATGCTGGTTTAAACCGAAGATAGACACAAAATGCTGGAGTAACTCAGCGGGACAGGCAGCATCTCTGGAGACAAGGAATGGGTGACGTTTCGGGTCAAGACCCTTCTTCAGACTGATGTCAGGGGAGAGGGAGATACATAGATAAGGAAGTGTAAGGTGTGAAAACTTGACAAAGGGAATGGAAATGTTGACGCCAGCACCAGGCTTCTGATGGAAGGACACTGATTGCACGGTGGCGCTGCGATAGAGTTGCTGCCTCATAGCGTCAGAGACCCGGGTACGATCTTGACAACAGGTGCCAACCGTACGGAGTTTGTATGTTCTCCCCGTGACCGCGTGGGTTTTCCCCGGGCGCTCCAGTTTCCTCCCACACTCCAAAGATGTGCAGGTCCGTAGGTTAATTTGGCTTTGGTAAAAATTGTAAATCGTCCCTAGTGTATAGGATAATGTTAGTGTACGGGGTCCTTGGTCAGCGTGGACTCGGTGGGCCGAAAGGCCTGTTTCGACGCTGTATCTCTAAACAAAATGAAATTAGTTAAACCAAGTGAAATGAATTGATTGTTTGAAAGATTTATTTTTAATTTCAAAATAGACTTTATTCAAGTAATAAATTTATACAATACATCATTCGTGCGAAAAAATCAACCGATGTTTACGGAGGCTATACAAATTGTTCAATACAGCCTACATACATTGCTCAAATTTCGTATATTTATCCCCCGCCCGTGCCACTCATGTGGCCCACTTGCGTGGAATCCCTTCCCTTATTTTGAGGGGCGTCTCCACCATACCGTGCCCCCCATGTCCAGCAGCGGAAGGACCCTAGACTGTGGCCCTCCCCCACCGAGCCTTGGCGTTGGCTGCGCCGAGCTTTAGTGCGTCCCACAGCACGTACTCCTGCAGTCTGCAGCGGGCAACATTCCCTGACGGACATCTCGCTCTGCTGGGTGGTCAACAACGCTCGGGCTGACCAAAGAGCGTCGTTCACCGAGTTGATGACCTTCCAGCAGCACTCGATGTCAGTCTCTGAATGCATCCCTGGGAACAGTCCGTAAATCACAGAGTCCTCTGTGACGGAGCTGTTTGGAATAAACCGTGACAGGGATCCTTGCAAACCTCTCCCGACTCTCTTTGCAAATCCACACTCTGCAAAGAGGTGGGCAACCATCTCCTCTCCACAGCAGCCATCCCGAGGGCAGCGTGCGCTGGTGGTGAGGTTCCGACGGTGCAGAAAGGATCTGACTAGAAGGGCTCCCCTGAAAGATAACTCATGGAAAGAGACCTTTTGACCCATTAGGTCCGCACCAACCATCGATCGCCCATTCACAATAGTTCTGTTATCCCTCTTTCTCATCCACACTGGGACAACGTTCAAGTTCCATGCAGACAACGACCAAGGTCAGGATCAAACCCAGGTCTCTGGTTTCCTCCCACATCTCAGAGATGTGTGGGTCTGCAGGTTAATTGGCCCTCTGTAAATGATCTCCTAGTGCGTGTAGGGATTGGATGCAAAAGTGGGAACGGGTGATCGATAGTCGGCCTGGGCTCGGTGGGCCGAAGGGCTGGTTTCCGAGCTGTTTCAATCAATCAATCAACCAACTGCACCCCAAAAGTGGCCATTAAGAACAACGCCATCAACGGCACAGTGGTAGAGTTGTTGCCTCACTGTGCCAGAGACCCGGGATTGATCCTGACTGCGGGTGCTGTCTGTGCGGAGTTTGCACGTTCTCCCCATGACCATGTGGGTTTTCCCCGGGTCCTCCGGTTTCCCCCCCACACTCCATAAGGCGTTTGCAGGTTAATTGGCTTCTGTAAATTGTACTCGTCGGGTCTGAAGAAGGGTCTCGACCCGAAACGTCGCCTATCTCCTTCGCCCCTTAGATGCTGCTGCACCCGCTGAGTTTCTCCAGCTTTTTGTGTAACCCTCTGTAAATTGTACATTGTCCCCAGTGTGGGTAAGATGGTGTCAGTGTAACGGGGTGATCGCTGGTCGGCGCGGACTCTGTGTTTGTTTCCACTCTGTGTCGGTAAAGTGAACTAAACAGCAGCACATGCACAAGAGTAGTTCGGCAAGAGTTTGTTTCCATCCATAGTCGCTGAGAGAGACCGGGGAAATGGTTTGATGAATGCTGTGTTAAATAATTCAAGATTGTGTGTGAATGCTTGTTTCTACAGAGGCGCCAAGCGGTTTTTATGATGTCGAAAAATGACTGTGGACTGTGTTTTTTTTCCTCAATAAAATACTCCTGTTTAAATAGCCCACAGACACATCCTCAAGGAGCCATAGTCAATGATTCACAAAGCTGATTTTGTAGTGTAAGCATTTTTTTTGTGCAGCGGGTCTGAAGTAAACATCTGACAGGATGAACCCCTTGTTAAAATGAATCCTTCCCGACACCTGAATCAAATCTCCTTCATCTCACTTAAGAAACCATTAGTTTGAGCTCCATTCTACGATTAATATTTTCTACGGATACGACGGAGGTCAGGACTCTCGGTTGCCAACTGCTTGGATGGAGGATGTAAAAAGTACTTATTAACGGTTGACGGGGCTGCAAATCAGCCTTCAGTTCCTGATAACACAAATCCGACTCATTAGGAAAGGCATCTAAACAGCAGCCGATGTTCCGAGCGGCAATTGCCCTCGCCGTTTGATCTTTAAGTTCCAAAAGCATTGCTCGGGGCAGTGGCACCATCCACCCGGCAGCCGTCAGAGGAACCTGTTACTGCCGTTCCCTCATGATCTGCTCTCATTACCCTGCAACCTTAGGCTTTGCAGTAATGAGCGAGTACATTGGCAGAACTCAAATGCTCTGACAATCCTCTAGGATTCTCACTATCGTTTTATGAAGAGAAGTAAATCGTTTTTGACAATTTCCCTTCTTGGTTACCCTTTGTATTTTTATATATATAAATATCTATATGTGTGTGTGTAGTCAAGACTCAAGAGAGTCAAGTGTTTTTATTCTCACACTAGACTAAGTGGGACCCGTTGGGTCGCATGTTCATACGGGAGGGCTGGTCCCACACGCAATATTCCACCTCTCCACAAATTTCAATATTGCTGGCCAGTGGGGGGGCTTTCTGGAGCACTAGCATGGGTGTTGTGGACCGAAGGGACTGGTTTCCAGAGGGCTAGTATGGACATTGTTGGGCGAATAGATTCTTGGGCTGGCAGCTCAGGCACTCAGGCCTGGTGGGCTGGCGTCTCAGTCACTCAGGCCTGGTGGGCTGGCAGCTCAGAAACTGCCAGAAATTCTCTCACCAGGGACTCTGTGAGAGAAAAGGGGGAGAGGGGGGGAGAATCAATTTTAGACATTTTTTTCATCTTTTTCTGCAGATCACAGCAATGAAGGAGGAAAGTCTATGCTGGCCTGGGTCCCACAGGGAACAAATGAAGGGAGGGAGAAAAATATTGGGGTGACATTTAATATTTGGGAATACTTACTGATTGGCCGAAGGGACTCCTCCTGGGCTAGTACAAGCCTGATTGGCCAAAGGGGCTCTTTTAAAATACAATCTGAGTGAAATCTCAGTGAAAGGCACTTTTTCTGGACTTTTCCTGGCTTGGTACGAGCCTTTTGGGCCAAAATGCTAGGCTAATACAGGCATTTTGGGCAAAAGGAACGGATTTCTTGGCTAATAGGGGCCTTGTGGGCTGAAATTTGTGGTTTTAGGCAGGCCAAACAACACATTTCATTTAATTTCCATTTCGTTTCAAGCACAGGGCAGGCCAAACAGCTCATTGCATTTTCATTTCATTTCCAATTCCATTGCAGTTTCAAGCACAGGGCAGGCCAAGCCAAGCAGCTGATTGCATTTTCATTTGATTTCCATTGCCATTGCAGTTTCAAGCAGAGGGCAGGCCGAACAGCTGATTGCATTTTCATTTCACTTCCATTGTCATTGCAGTTTCAAGCACAGGGCAGGCCAAACAGCTCATTGCATTTTCACTTCACTTCCATTGCCAGTGCAGTTTCATGCACAGGGCAGGCCAAGCCAAACAGCTGATTGAATTTTCCCTCCACTTCCATTGCCATTGCAGCTTCAAGCACAGGGCAGGCCAAGCAACTCATTTCATTTTCATTAAGGGCTAACAAATCATTTATTGCAAGTACATTGCAGACTCACTGTTCAGTTGATTCACGGCCTAGATTGAGAGTCATGGCCTCTCTCTCATGATCTTGCAGAGTGACTAAGTCATGTTCAGGCATCCGAGGTGCCCCCCCCCCCCCCCCGGAAAGGGACGTTACTTGCATCGCGGTGATTGACAGGCGAGAGGATCTCAAGATTTTTTAAACACTCATAACTTTTTCATTTTTCATCGTTGGGAATATTCCTCGGGGCCTGTTCAGCGGAGGAGAACTGTGAGTAAGATGGCCAAAAATCATAGCGATATATGGTAGCGTTATTTCTAAAATCAATATATAACGCAAGGAAGTGCTCAAGATGAGACTTTTATTTATATAGATAATTGACTCAACCACCTTTTTCCCCACCACCGATGTCAGGCTAACGTCTTTAATTCCCTGCTTTCTTTCTCCCGCCTTTCTTAAAAAGTGGGATAACTTTAGCTACCCTGCAATCCACAGGGAACTGATCCTGAATCTATAGAACATTGGAATATTCAAAGATAATCAAATGCAAATTCATTACTGGTTTGAAGCAGGAAATTCAATATACCATTGCATCAGTGTATATTTAGTTTAGCTTATTGTCAGGTGTAACGAAGTACAGTGAAAAGCTTTTTGTTGTATGCTATCCACTCAGCAGAAAGGCAATACAGGATTACATTCAAGCTGTCTACAGTGTACAGATACAGGATAAAAGGAATAACATTTAGTGCAAGATGTCACCATGGGCAACACAGCGGCGCAGAAGTAGAGTTGCCGCCTTACAGCGCCAGTGACCTCTGTTCAATCCTGACTGTGGGTGCTGTCTGTACGGAGTTTGTACGTTCTCCCTGTGACCACGTGGGTTTTATTTAGGAGCTCTGGTTTCCTCCGACACTCCAAAGATGTACAGGTTTGTAGGCTAATTGGCTTTGGTAAGAATTGCAAAGTGTCCCTAGTGTGTGAAGGGTAGTGTTAGTATATGGGGTGGGCCGAAGGGCCTGTTTCCGTGCCATATCTCTAAACTGAACTAAACTAAAGAGAGACTGGGACTGAGAAAATTAGACCGAGGGACAGAGAGAGAGAGAGAGAGAGAGAGAGAGAGAGAGAGAGACAGAGAGAGAGAGAGAGAGAGAGGGAGTGAGAGAGGTCATGATTTGATGCCCAATTTTCTTTGAATGCTGTCTACAGACAGATATTATCCTGTCAATTTGAAATAGGATGGCAGTTGCAATGTATCAGGAAGGGAATGTGCAATGAATGCATTAAATGTTCTTCCAAAGTTGTGGATAGCGTTGATATCTGGATGAGGATCACCAGTCATGGATGAATGGTTTACAGTAAAGGACACAAAGTGCTAGAGTAACCCAACGGGTCAGGCAGCATCCCTGGAGAACATGGAGAGGTAGCGTTTCGGGTCGGAACCCTTCTTCACACTGGTTGTAGTGGAGAGGGGTTGGGGGGAGAAGGTTAGGAGAGAGAGGAAGGACAGGGCAAAGCGAGGCACTTGCAGGTAATATGTGGACACAGGCGAGGAGGGTTTTGATAGAAAGTTGGAAAGACAGGTGTGAGACAAAATGTGTAGAAAGGAACTACAAATGCTGGTTTAAGGAAAGTAAATTCAATGCTAGCATTTATATCAAGAGGACTGGAATACAAAAACAGAGATGTAATGCTGAGGCTCTATAAGGCGCTGGTCAGACCACATTTGCGAGCTAATTTGGGCCCCATATCTGAGGAAGGATGTGCTGGCTCTGGAGCGGGTCCAGAGCAGGTTTAGAAGAATTATTCCAGGAGTGAGTGGGTTAGCATCTGATTAGCGTATAACAGCACTGGGCCTCTACTCGCTGGAGTTGAGAAGGTTGACGGTGGGACCTTATTGAAACTTACCAAATAATGAAAGGCATTGATAGAGTGCATGTGGAATGGATTTTTCCACTCGTGGGACAGTCTAGGACCAGAGGTTATAGCCTCAGAATTAAAGGGCGCTCTTTTAAAAAGGAAGTGAGGAGGAACTTCTTTAGTCATTAGGTAATTAATCTGTGGAGCTCGTTGCCACAGAGGGCTGTGGAGGACAAGTCAGTGGATATTTTTAAGGCAGAGATAGACAAGTTCTTGATATGAACGGGTGTCAAGGATTATGGGGAGAAGGAAGGCAAATGCGATTAGGTGGCAGAGATTAGCCATGATTGAATGGCGGAGTAGACTCGATGGACCGAATGGCCTAATTCTACTCCTACAACTTGTGAACGTGAACTCAGCGGGTCAGGCAGCACCTCTTGGGAAAAGGAATAGGTGACGTTTCGGGCTGCGTCCCTTCTTCAGCCTGGGAGTCAAGGGAGAGGGAAACTAGAGGTTTAGTTTAGAGATGCAGCACAGAAACAGGTTTGTTTGTTCACTAATGTTCTCTAACAAACCTCTGAGGCCTTCACAGAACAGCTGTATTTATACTGAGATTAGATTACACACAAGTGGACTCTATTTACTAATTAGGTGACTTCTGAAGGCAATTGGTTGCACTGGATTTTATTTAGGGGTATCAGAGTAAAGGGGGCTGTATACTTTTGCACGCCACATTTTTCAGTTTTTTATTTATAAAAACATTGGAAAACCATGTATCATTTTACTTCCACTTCACAATTATGCGCCACTTTGTGTTGGTCTATCACATAAAATCCCAATAAAATACATTTACGTTTGTGGTTGTAACGTGACAAAATGTGGAAAAGTTCAAGGGGTATGAATACTTTTGCAAGCCACTGTATGTTGGTTGTTAAAATCAGTCCAATTTCAGAATCATTGGGACTGAATGAAGGAGGTAATGAAACAAGTGCATCTGTGCTGGGCTCAGAAAGAAGTCCATTTTCCGAGCGGATTGTCTGAATCACTAATATTGGACCTCAAGTGTGTCTGAGATCTCTGAGATAGATGAATGGGTATCTCCAAATTGACCTAATGGAAATAAGCAGAGGGTGATGGTGGAAGGTTTGCTTCTCGGACTGGAGGCCATGTGACTAGTCGTGTGCCTCAGGGTTCGGTGCTGGGTGCATTACTGTTTGTCATCTGTGTCAATGATTTGGATGAGAACATACAAAGTTGCAGATGACACAAAAGTGGGGTTGGTATTGTAGAGAGTGAAGATGGTTGTCAAATATCACAGCAGGGTGTCGATCGTTTGGGCAAGTGGGCTGAGGAATGGTTGATGGAATTGATTGCAGAGTAATGTGAGGTTTATTTTTGAGCCCACGCAGAGATGGGCATCTCTTTAAGGGCTGCATGGTGGCACAGTGATAGAGTTGCTGCCTCACAGTGCCAGAGACCTGAGTTCTATCCCGACTACGGGTGTTGTCTGTACGGAATTTATATGTTCTCTCTGTGACCCGCGTGGGTTTTCCCTGGGTGCTCCCGTTTCCTCCCACACTCTAAAGACGTACAGGTTTGTAGGTTCATTGGCTCTGGTAAAAATCGAAAATTGTCCCTTGTGTGTTTAGGATAATGTGTGTAGGATGAGGAGACACTTGGCCATTGTAAGCATTTAAACCGTGACCTGATTGCCACAAGCCATTTGGATCTTTGACACCGTTGTGTACCTTTTGCTTGTTCAATGTTTAGTTTAGTTTAGTTTCGTTTAGTTTAGAGATACAGCGCAGAAAAAGGCCCTTCGGCCCACCGAGTCCGTGCCGACCAGTGATCCCCGCACATTAACATTATCTTACACACACTAGGGACAATTTACAATTGTGCTGGGCCAATTCACCTACAAACCTGCACGTCTTTGGCATGTGGGGGGAAACCGAAGAACCTGGAGAAAACCCACGCAGGTCACGGGGGGGGGGGGGGGGGGGGGAACCTCTAAACTTTGTACAGACAAGCACCCGTAGTCAGGATCAAACCCGGGTCTCCGGCGCTGTGAGGCAGCAACTTCACCGCTGCGCCACTCTCCTCGCATCTAAAATATGTATTTCCCTTACAGGTTTCAGTAAGGGTGCTGAAATGATCCACAAAACTCTCTCTGTAATCAAGGTGGAATGGGACCAGGATTACCGTGAGCTTGAAAGTATCATGGAAAGATGGCCATGAATGTAAAGAGGTGGGCAACTCCAGTGGGGGCTGGAAATAGATCAAAAAGCCTTGTGTTAAAGTTAAGCGCTGCCCTGGAATTGTGCCCAGTATTCATGTCTGTTTCCCGTTGTAAAACGGCAGAAAAGAAATGAATAAAGTCTGTCTTGTTAAAGATTGCATGTGCCTTAAATGTTATCCCCAGTAAGCGGCCCAATTCTGCATGTTCAGCACTTTGTAAGCTGAGAAATAGTTCCATTCATGTTCGACATTGTGGACAGTGGCTGCTGAACTGATGGCCACTTTACCTGACCCCTGCGGACTCACAAATGTTTTGCTGAACACCTCTGCTCAGTCCGCCTTGACCTACGTGATCTGCCGGTTGCCAAACACACTAAAGGGTCTGTCCCACTTTCACGACCTAATTCACGACCTCTGCCAAGTTTTCCCATGACTCATTCTCGCAGCATGAGGTCGTAGGAGGTCGTAGGACGTCGTAGTAGGTCGTGATGCTAGTCGTAGGTACTCGTGGCATCAAGTAGGTCGGGGCATTTTTTCAACGTGAAGAAAAATGTCCACGAGTAAAAAAGGTTGTGAATTAGGTTGTGAAAGTGGGACAGGTCGTTGACTCTCCTTCCCATTCCCACACTGACCTTCCTGTCCTGGGCCTCCTCCATTGTCAGAGTGAGGCCAAACGCAAATTGTTGAAACAGCACCTCATATTTTGCTTGGGGCAGCTTACAACCCAGCGGTATGAACATTGATTTCTCTATCTTCAAGCAACCTTTGCATCCCCTCCCTCTCCGTCCCACCCCCACCCCCACCCCAGTTATCGTACTAGTTTCACTGTCGTCCTGTTGAGTTTCACTATCTGTATCACCTAGCCCACAGCCAACAATGGACCATTGTGGGCTCCACCTTTCCTTGATTATCGTTGCCTCTTGCGTATCTTTCATTCTTTTTTTTTATGTACGTCGGCTATGGGAACGGATCTGCCGGCTCCGGCTGGGCCAGAGTTCCGGAGCCCTGGCCGCAGGGGGTGAATTCGACCCAGCCGATCTGGCTCGGAAATCCCTATGAGGTCAAGAGTGGCCGTGCCACCCGGCCTAGTGCCACATTTTAGGGGGGACTTCCAGGTGAGGGATTTCAAGTGCGCTCTCGTAATTCTGTCCGGATTAAAGAAGGTACCAGACAACTGGTTGCCAGTAAATCGGCGGTGGACTTGTGTAAAGTAACACGAGACACTGAGATATTGATAGGGTTGACAGTCAGAACCTCTCTGTTCGTAATCCTGAGTTTAGTTGGAGTCGTGGTGTCATTGGATCGGGAGATGCTCAGAATTCTTCTCTTGCATTTGCATTTTGCTTTAGAATTTATTTATTTGAGGGTTGCTTCACCAACAAGCAGTGCACTTGTTTCATTTAAGTCTCGTCACAAATTAATGGACACTTCAGAATGAGTTGAATAAATATATTCCCTCAGCCAATGCAAGGAAACCTGTGTAGGAAGGAAGTGCAGATGCTGGTTTACACCAAAGGTAGCCACAAAATACTGGAGTACCTCAACAGGTCAGGCAGCATCTCTGGAGAGAAGGAATAGTTTACATTTTGGGTCGGGACCCTACCTCAGACGTTCCGACCCGAAATGTCACCTATTCCTTTTCTCCGGAGATGCTGCGTGACCTGCTGAGCTACTCCAGCATTTTGTGTCCATCTTCAATGCAGGGAAGCCTTCGTTTCTGAAACTTAACAGAATCTAAAAATGGATTTCAGGCAGCGCAATACAATCTAAATGGAGATGTTAGAAGATGCGCAGTTCAGAAACTAAATCTCCGTTCCCCATGGTGTGGCACAGAAGTTGGTTTATATGTTATCCATTAATTCTGTTTTTATTAAGAGCAACAAGCCAGAAGGAATCAGTTCCCAACTGTGCTGCCGTCTGAGGTTCGAACTGGGAACGAATACATCACGGATGGTGGATGAACACGGACTAAACCCATTGCAACGTTCCCATATTTTAATGTGTAGAATTATTGGTAACCAGGAGTGATTAGGACACTTCCATTTATTATAGTCATTTTGTGGGGTATTGGACAAGCAGGGAATGATTACAAGGTTTTATTGTGGTATTCAAAGCATGTCATAAATGCGCAAGTTCAACATTATCCATTTTAAATTGTCACGTGAGATCGGAGATTTAGATTATCTTGTTGAAGTCACCACAGGGTACCTGGTTTTTAATAATATCGACTTTATGGGCAGCTTTTATACAATCTAGGGTCTGTTTCGTTGCCAGGAGGTGGTCAGAGTAACTGTTATTTTCACACAGCGTGATCGACCCTTTATGTTCACTTCTGCAATGGACAACATTTAGCTCATCATTTTGTACCAATGGAAATTTTAATTAAAAACTAAGAAGAGGTTTTGGATTTTCGTGGCATCTCTTTAAAAATGTTCCAAAGACTTTTACAGGCAATGAGACATTTCGAAGCGTGGTCTCCGTTGTAATGTTGGAAATGCAGCCTCCAAATTACATACAGCAAGTTCTTGCAATCTTAGAGTCGTCCAGCGTGGATACAGGGCCTTTGGCCCAACTTGCCCATGCTGTCCAAGATACCCCATCCACACATCCCACCTGCCCCCGTTTCGCCCATGTCCCTCTAAAATAGCTGTAAACCCACACAGCATGGAAACAGGCCCTTCGGCACAACTTGCCTATTTCGACCAAGATGCCCCATCTACACAAGTCCTATTAGCTTGCGTTTGGCCCATATCCCTCTAAATCTTTCTTATCCATGTACCTGTCCAAATGTATTCTAAAATGTATAGGAAGGAACTGCAGATGCTGGTTTACACCAAAGATAGATACAAAATGCTGGAGTAACTCAACGGGTCAGGCAGCATCTCTGGAGAAGAGGGATACGTAACCTATTCCTTCTCTCTGGAAACGCAGCCTGAACCACTGAGTTACTCCAGCATTTTGTGTCCACCTCTGGCAGCTTCTTCCATATATCCACCATCCTCTGTGTGAAAAGTTACCCCTCAGATTCCCATTACATCTTTCCCCTCTCACTTTAAACCTATGCCCTCTGGTTCTTGATTCCCCTCCTCTGGGTAAAAGACTCTGCATCTACCCTATCTATTCCCTTTATTATCTTTTACACCTCAATAAGATAAACATTGGATAATGTTTCTTTATAATTTTTGATGAGGGATAAAGTTTGGGTAACATGAAAACAGAAAATGCTAGAAATACCCAGGAGGTCAGGCTGCATGTGTGGAAAGACAAAGAGAGGACACGGTGGCGCAGCGGTAGAGTTGTTGCCTTACAGCGTATGTAGTGCTGGAGACCCGGATTCGATCCTGACTATGGGTGCTGTCTGTATGGAGTTTGCACGTTCTCCCCGTGACCAAAGATCTTCGGTTTCCTCTCATGCTCCAAAGCCATACAGGTTTGTAGGTTAATTGGCTTTGCTAAAAAATGTAAATTGTCCCTCGTGTGTGTAGGATAATGTGTGTACGATGAGGGGACATTTGGACATAATAAGCATTTAAACCGTGACCTAATTGCCACAGCCATTTGGATCTTCAACATCGTTGCGTCCCTTTTGCTTGTTCAATGTTTAGTTTGGTTTAGTTTACTTTCGAGATACAGCGCAGAAACAGGCCCTTCGGCCCACCGAGCCTGTGCCGACCAGCGATCCTCGCACATTAACACTATCCTGCACACACTAGGTAAATGTAAAAAATGTCCCTAGTGGGTGTAGGATAGTGTTAATGTGTGGGGATCGCCGGTCGGCACCGACCCGGTGGGCCGAAGGGCCTGTATCTCTAAACTAAACTTTTAGTTTTTGACATACAGCGTGAAAACAGGTCCACCGATCCCGGGCTGACCAGCGATGAACCGTACACTAGTTCTATCCTACACACTAGGGACAATTTACAAAAGCCAATTAACCTACAAACTTGTGTTAAAGAAGGAACTGTTAATGCTGGAGAATCGAGGGTTACACAAAAAGCTGGAGAAACTCAGCGGGTGCAGCAGCATCTAAGGAGCGAAGGAGATAGGCGACATTTCGGGTCGAGACCCTTCTTCAGACTGGTTTTCACAGAGGGGGAGCAGTTAGAGAGGAGGTTGTGAAACTGTCTTCGTTGGGAGGAGGAGAACTTCTTCAAAGTAGGCATACCTTGAGGAGATAGCGCAGTGGAGTAGACAAAGTGTTAAAGAAGGAACTGCAGATGCTGGAGAATCGAGGGTTACACAAAAAGCTGGAGAAATTCAGCGGGTGCAGCAGCATCTAAGGAGCGAAGGAGATAGGAGACGTTTCGGGTCGAGACCCTTCTTCAACCTACAAACCTGCATGTCTTTGGAGTGTGGGAGGAAACCGGAGCACCCGGAGAAAACCCACACGGGTCATGGGGAGAACATGGATACTCTGTACAGACAGTCAGGATTAAATCCGGGTCTCCAGCACTGCAAGGCAGCAACTCTACCGCCCCGCCACCGTGCCGTATAATTCTCACAACGACTGTGCTGGCTCCAGTCTCAAGCACTATAGGTGGACCATCTAACATTTATTAGTGCGTGTGACTGCACACAGAGAACAGCAAAGAACAGTAAAGTAACACGTTGTAAGATATTTTTCAAGTGGATCCTGAAAGGGCTGACTAATAAGCCAATGGCCCCTACCATCTGGCTTTGTGTTACTATCACTGTTTTAACAGCGATCAAATGAGCCTTAATGTAGCACCTCGGCTAATGAAATTCACTGCACTGTTAGATTAATGGAAAGAGACTGACAAGTTTTCAATTTCAGATTCATTTCAAGAGCCACCTTTTGCCACAAAGAGTCGGGAAGAATTTTATTTTCCATCACCTCTCCTTCCTCCCCCTTGATTTTCTTCCCCCATTCTAATCTGTAGACGCTGATTCAACCTCGGCGCTATGAGAAGGAGAGCTGAAAGAGCTGCTTTATTAAAATTTAAAACAAAATTATACACAGCAGCATTGCACAATTTAACCTCTGCACACAAAGCTCCTGCTTGCAATCCCCTGTGAAGGGATTCTGGATCATATTTAATTGATACACTGCCAACATTCTGGTTGTTAAGGGAGCATCTCTAAATTACATACTCAAACCAAGGTGAAATATTGACTCTTGAAATAGAGAAAGCATGACTATTCAATTACACCACACCTCCAAACCACCCTTCCCTCATAGAGTTACAATGACTGATACTGACTCGCGTTTCATCTAATAAGATACAGTGGCTTGCAAAAGTTTTCATACCCCTTGAACTTTACCACATTTGTCACGTTATAACCACAAATGTAAATGTATTTTATTGGGATTTGATGTGATAGACCAACACAAAGTGGCGCATAATTGTGAAGTTGAAGGAAAATGATACATGGTTTTCAAACTTTTTTACAAATAAAAAAACAAAAAGTGTGGCGTGCAAAAGTATTCAGCCCCCTTTACTCTGATACACCTAAATAAAATCCAGTGCAACCAATTGCCTTCAGAAGTCACCTAATTAGTCAATAGAGTCCACTTGTGTGTAATCTAATCTCAGTATAAATACAGCTGTTCTGTGAAGGCCTCAGAGGTTTGTTAGAGAATATTAGTGAACAAACAGCATCATGAAGCCCAAGGAACACACCAGGCAGGTCAGGGATAAAGTTGTGGAGAAGTTTAAAGCAGGGTTAGGTTATAAAAAAATATCCCAAGCTTTGAACATCTCACGGAGCACTGTTCAATCCATCATCCGAAAATGGAACGACTATTCCTCCAAACCCACTGTCAGCTATTTTTGGTACTCCTCCCAACACCAACCTCTCTGTTGCGTTGGAGCGGGTCCTGGCTTTTACAACCTTGTTAGCCCGGAGACTGATCTTGCTTAACTGGAGGCTTACCTGTCCCCCGACACACGCCCGCTGGATCAAGGAGGTGCTCTACAATTTGAAGCTTGAAAAACTTAGGTTTTCTCTCAAAGACTCTACCAAGACATTCCTAGATACATGGAACCCTTTCCTGGAACTTGTTAACTCTCTCAACTTGTTTCCGGACTCGGAAGAGGAGTGAGTGCCTTCTATCACTGCTCTGTCTTATTGTAGCTGCTCTCCCCTCAACCCCCACCCCCACCCCCCCCAACAACTTTTATTTGTTTTGTTTTTTTTTGTACATTTTGTTTTGTTTATCTTATCGTATTTGTGTTGATGTGTACGTATGTGAGCGTTGTTTGTCCCCGTTTGGTTCTGACCTGATTCGGGTGGATTGAGGGGGGATAAGGGTAAGGGCTTTGAGGGTTGCTTACATACTGTTGCACAATTACTCCTGACTATCACGGTCTGTTATCATTGTATGTATGCAAATTGCTGTGAAATTCAAATAAAAAGATTTAAATACAAAGAGTATGGCACAACTGCAAACCTACCAAGACATGGCCGTCCACCTAAACTGACAGGTCAGGCAAGGAGAGCATTGATCAGAGAAGCAGCCAAGAGGCCCATGGTAACTCTGGAGGAGCTGCAGAGATCCACAGCTCAGGTGGGAGAATCTGTCCACAGGACAACTATTAGTCGTGCACTCCACAAATCGGGCCTTTATGGAAGAGTGGCAAGAAGAAAGCCATTGGTGGAAAAAAAGCCATTAGAAGTCCCATTTGCAGTTTGCCACAAGCCATGTGGGGGACACAGCAAACATGTGGAGGAAGGTGCTCTGGTCTGATGAGACCAAAATTGAAGTTTTTGGCCTAAATGCAAAACGCTATGTGTGGCGGAAAACTAACACTGCACATCACCCTGAACACACCATCCCCACTGTGAAACATGGTGGTGGCAGCATCATGCTGTGGGATGCTTTTCTTCAGCGGGGACAGGGAAGCTGGTCAGAGTTGATGGGAAGATGGATGGAGCCAAATACAGGGCAATCTTGGAAGAAAACCTGTTAGTGTCTGCAAAAGACTTGAGACTGGGGCGGAGGTTCACCTTCCAGCAGGACAACGACCCTAAGCATACAGCCAGAGCTACAATGGAATGGTTTAGATCAAAACATATTCATGCATTAGAATGGCCCAGTCAAAGTCCAGACCTAAATCCAATTGAGAATCTCTGGCAAGACTTGAAAATTGCTGTTCACAGTCGCTCTCCATCCAATCTGACTGAGCTTGAGCTATTTTGCAAAGAAGAATGGGCACCAAATTCAGTCTGTAGATGTGCAAAGCTGGTAGAGACATACCCCAAAAGACTTGCAGCTGTAATTACAGCGAAAGGTGGTTCTACACAGTATTGACTCAGGGGGGCTGAATACTTTTGCATGCCACACTTTTCAGTTTTTTATTTGTAAAAAAATTTGGAAACCATGTATCATTTTCCTTCCATTTCACAATTATGCACCACTTTGTGTTGGTCTATCACATAACATCCCAATAAAATACATTTACGTTTGTGGTTGTAACGTGACAAAATGTGGAAAAGTTCAAGGGGTATGAAAACTTTTGCAAGCCGCTGTACATATCCGTGCCGACCGATTTCAATTTTTTTAGTCATAGAATCTTACACCGTGGAAACAGGCCCCTTAGCCCAGCTTGCCCACGCCGACTAACATGTCCCAACTACACTAGTCCCACATGCCTGCATTTGGCCCATATCCCTCTAAACTTGTCCTATCCATGTACCTTTCTAAATGTTTCTTAAATGTCGCAAGCAAGCAAGCAAGTTTATTTATATAGCACATTTCGGCAACAAGGCAATTCAAAGTGCTTTGCACAAAACATTAAAAAGCAATCAAAAGCAATTAAAAACAGTCATTAAAAAGAATAGATAATAAAAACAAGCTAAAATACAATAAGACAAGTATAAAATGCAAGAATAAAAGATACAGTGCGCTGTAAGAAATTAATAATTATTTAATTTAATTAAAAACAGCATCAAGCAGAAAAAGTCTTCAGCCCCGATTTAAAAGAACTGAGAGTTGGAGCGGAGCTGCATTTTACTGGAAGTTTGTTCCATATATGTGGTGCATAAACTAAACGCTGCTTCTCCATGTTTAGTTCTGACTGGGGACAGAAGCAAACCAGTCCCTGACGACCTCAGAGGTCTGGATGGTTCATAATAGTCTCTGCCTCAACTACCTCCTCTGGTAGCTCCTTCCATGCACCCACCACATTTTGTGTAATAAAGCTACCCATCAGGTTTCCATTGGATCGTTCCCCTCTCACCTTAAAACGATGACCTCTGGTTCTTGATTCTCCTACTCTGGGCAAGTTGGTTTATCCGGTTTCTTTCTTTGATGATTTTTTACATCTCTTTAAGATCCTCCTGCGCTCCAAGGAATAGAGTCCCAGCCTGCTCAACCTCTCCCTGTAGTTCAGGCCGTCAGGTCCTGGCACCACCCTTGTCAATCTGCTCTGCACCCTTTACAGCTTGACAATATCTCTCCGATAACTGGGTGCGCAAAACGGAACACGATACTGTAAATGTAGCCTCACCAATGTCCCATATACTGCAGCATGACCTCCCAAGTTCAGAAAATTAAAGACAGACATGAATTGCAAACAAGACCCTGTAGTGGCACCTAGTGGTGGCTTGGGGCAACGCGAACCCTCGCTATTGGCTGGCGGGGTCACGTGATTGCGAGCGCGTTTTTGTATCGTTAATCAGTCGAGTACCACCAGGGTAGAAGGAGCTTAGTATTATTTGGCTGACTTAAAACGCAGTTGAGAGAAACGCCTTGTTTATCGATCTAAATAAAGATTTCATTTTCACTCACTGTGTCAACTCGCCAAAGTGGTGACCCCGCAGGTCCGATCGTCAATGTGGGCCTTGATCATGAATGCCGCCACTAACCGCGACGCCCAGCCTACCCTGAAAAATGCCGTGGGCCTGACACTTCGCCAACATTGAGGCCCAATTCGAACTAAGAAATATCGTCTCAGACGCCACCCGATATTTCTACATGGTCGGGGCGTTTAGCCACCCGTCTGCTGCTCTACCTATAGGACCCTCCCGCAATCAGCCAGCACGTGTGCCTCAAGCGCTGTTGCTCCGCACGTTCGGGCTCAGCTGGCACGATCGCGCCGCCCGCCTGCTCCATATGGACGGCCTCGGCGATCGAAAGCTGTCCACGTTCATGAGCGAGATGCTCACCTTAATGGACGGCCACCGACCCTGCCTGCTGTTCGAGCAGGCCTTCCTGGAGCAGATGCCTGGAGACATCCGCCTGCTCCTCGCGGGTTTGGACTTTGCCGATCCTCTGCAGCTCCCCGAATGGGCCGATGAACTATGGCTCGCCAAACAGCAGGCCGGCCGGGCCATCAGCCGGGCCATCAGCCGGGTGTCCGCACCCACGCACCAACAGCCACACAGAGATGTCCAACCCTCCGTTGCCGTCACCGCGCCGCAGCCGCCCACCGGAGGCCGGGCTACGCGCCAGTGGTACTACTACCACCAACGTTGGGGTGCCGAGGCCCGCCGATGCCGCGCACCCTGCTCGTTTGCGGGAAATGCCTCGGCCAATCATCAGTAGAAGCTATCGCGATCGGCCAGAATCACCGCCTCTACTTCGGGATCGCCTTTCCGGACTTTGCTTCCTCGTGGACTCCGGGGCCGTCGTGAGCATCCTTCCCCCGACTCGACGGGACAGTAGCCTCATCCGTATGTACGGCACGCAGACCCTCTCCCTCATTTTTTACTCCCGCCCGTATTTATGGACTTTCACCATCGCTGACAGTTCCCAGCCGCTGCTGGGCGCCGATTTCCTTCGGGCCTTTTCGCTACTGGTGGACGTGCGGGGCCAGCGCCTTGTCCCTCCGGAGTTCCCCAAGCTCACGACCCAACGGCCCGCAGACCCTCCCGACCCGCAGCTGGGTGCGGTGGCTGATGGGGACGGTCCATATACCTCCCTGCTCGCTGAGCTCCTGGAGCTCCTCGCACCCCGTTTTTGAGCTGCCGCCCTTAAGCACTGGGTTGTGCACCACATCCCCATCGCAGGCCCCCCCACTGCGTGCACGGGCGTGTGGGCTCCCGCCCGACAAGCTACGGATCACGAAGGAGGAGTTCCACCAAATGGAGGGCATGGGAATTGTACGGCGTTTGGACAGCTCGTGGGCATCCCCGTTGCACATGGTCCCTACGCCATCTGGGGGATGGAGACCGTGCGGGGATTACCAGCGCCTGATCACAGACCGCTACCCGGTCCCCAATATCCAAGGTGGACCTGGTGCGTGGCTACCAACAGATTCCCATTCACCCTGATGAAGTGCCTAAGACCGCCACCATCACCCCATTCGGCCTTTTTGAATGGCTGCGCATGCCGTTTGGGTTAAAGAACGCCGCGCAGGCTTTTCAATGGCTCATGGTGGGCCGGGGGCTGGACTTCGTCTTTATATATCTGGATGACATCCTGGTTGCTAGCCGCTCCCACCAGGAACACTGCGCGCACCTATGGGCATTATTCCAGCGGCTCCAGGATCACGGGCTGGTCATCATCCCTGCTAAGTGCCAGCTCGGCATGTGCTCCATTTCCTACCCGGGGCACCATGTCACCTCGCAGGGCGCGGCCCCGCTGCCCGCTAAGGCGGAGGCCATTCGCCAATTCCCTCGGCCGCACACCGTCAAGGGGCTACACGAGTTCGTGGCCATGGTGAACTTCTATCGCCATTTCGTGCCGGCAGCTGCCAGGGTCATGTGGCCTTTGTTCTAGTGCCTCGCCGGTAAGCCACGGGACCTCGTGTGGACTGTAGCCGCGTTCGATGGTGCGAAGGAGGTGTTGGCCAAGGCCACCATGCTGATGCACCCGCGGGCTGATGCCCGGACCACCCTTACTGCGGACGCCTCTGATACGGCTTTAGGAGGGGTGCTCATCTGAGACCCCTGGAGCGGAGCTACATTGCCTTCGACCGGGAGCTCCTAGCCCTTCATCTGGCTGTCCGTCACTTCCAATACTTTTTAGAGGGCAGGCTCTTCACGGCCTTCACTGACCACAAACCCCTGACGTCCGCCTTCACTAAAGTATCCGACCCCTGGTCCGCCCGTCAGCAACGGCACCTGGCTTCTGTGTCTGAATTCACTACTGACATCCAACATGTGGCTGGTAAACTGAACCTGGTCGCGGATGCCTCGTCTCGTTCTGCGGTCTCGGCTGTGGCTGCTGTGGACCTCGGCGTGGATTATGCAGAGCTCGCCGCGGCGCAACGTGAGAGCGGGGAGATGGACGGGTATCGGACGGCTGCCTCCGGGTTGCGGTTGGCCCTTTCGGTCCGGCAGGGGTGTTGGCCCTCTGTGACGTATCACCCGGGAGACCACGCCCCATTGTCCCCGTGAGTTGGCGGCGACGTGTTTTCGACGCTGTCCATGGTCTGGCGCACCTTTCCATCCGGGTGACATCTGCGCTGGTGGTGGACAAGTTTGGCTGGCAGGGCCTCCGTAAGCAGGTTGCGGCCTGGGCCAGACCTGTATCACCTGTCAGACATCGTAGGTCCAGCGGGATGTGAGGGTGCTGGTGCAGGATTTCACTGAGGGCGCTGGTTCCGTCTGGTCATTTCCTCCATGTCCACGTTGATTTGGGGGGCCCACTACCGCCGTCTCGTGACACCACGCGCCTGCTGACCGTCATAGATCATTTCACGAGGTGGCAGGAAACAATTCAGCTTACTGACACCTCCGCCGCGTCTTGTGCTCGGGTCCTCGCGGCTCATTGGATTGCCCATTTTGGCGTGCCTGGAGCAATCTCTACCGCCATTTTAAGTCGAAGCTGAAGGCCCGGCTAACGGGCCCGGACTGGGTCGACCAGTTGCCTTGGGTGCTGCTGGCCATCCGCACGGCTCCAAAGGCGGATCTGGATACCTTGTCCGCCGAGCTTGTGTATGGCTCCCCGCTGCGGGTACCCGGGGATTTCCTTTCCGCGGTTCTGTTTTGGCGAGCATCAGGGAGAAAGTGGGCGGCCTGGCTCCTGTACCAACTTCGCGGCACGGGACAGCTCCGGTGTATGTGCCGCCGGAGCTTAAGAACGGTTTATTTGTATTCATTCGCAGGGACTCGCACCGGATACCGCTGCAGCGGGTTTATGAAGGTCCTTTCTGGGTGTTGCGCTCGGCGGTGCGACTTTTCTGTTGGGGGCAGAGAGGAGATCGTGTCGGTCGCTCGCCTCAAACCTGCCCACCTGGATTTCGACAGCCCACTGATCGTGGCCCAGCCCTAGCGTAGAGAGGCTGTCCGCTGGTCGTTTCGAGTGCACCTGCTGTGCCTGTCTCCCCTGCACCGTTAAGGGCCTGTCCCAATTGGCCGTCATTTACGTGACGATCGCGCGCGTCATCATGTGTCCACACAGCCGTCTGGAGCGCGTGACGTCATTTGAAGATAGCCACAAAATGCTGGATTAACGCAACGGGATCAGCAGCATCTCTGGAGAGAAGGAATGGATGACGTTTCGGGTCGAGATTCTTCTTCAGTCTGAAGAAGGGTCTAGACCCGAAACGTCACCCATTGCTTCTGTCCAGAGATGCTGCCCTATCTCCAATCATCTTGGCTCCGCTCTGGAAGTAGAAGTGGGGGCGGATCCGGATCCACAATGGCCGTGAGCCCCAGGCCGAGCTCGGCGATCGTTTGCCTGCTTCTGCTGCTGTTGGAGGTGAGACGTTGTGCCGCTCCAGGGTCTTGGGCCTGTCCCACTTTGCCCGTCAGTTACGCGACAGGCCGGTGTCATGCGAAGATTTTGTGCAGGACAAAGTCCACACTCCTCCACACCACTCCATGCGCCCGTCCCGTGCTACCCACGCGCTACCCACACGCTACTCACACGCTACTTACACGCTAGCAGGTTGCGTAAATGGCGCACGAATGATGGCCAAGTGAGACACGCCCTTTACTGTTTCCTGGCTCTGTTCCGCCAATCCTGCTTGTACTGTCTGTCGTGCTCCTTGTTGCCACTCGGTCCGGTTGCCATATTCGGCCTCCCGCTCGGTTCCGTACCTCGGGTTCTGGGGGGGGTGGGGTCCTGTAGCGGCACCTAGTGGTGCCTTGGGGCAATACGAACCCTCGCTATTGGCTAGCGGGGTCATGTGATCGCGGGCTCATTTTCGCGGGTTTTTGTATCGTTAATCAGTCGAGCTCCACCCGGGTAGAAGGAGCTTAGTATTATTTGGCTGACTTAAAATGCTTTGTTTATCGTTCTAAATAAAGAATTCATTTTCACTTACTGTGTCGACTCACCAAAACCCATTGTTTCTGCCTTCACCTGCCCCACTGAACTCGTCGTCAAATACCTAGATGTCTGGGCACTAATGATCAGGTGGAAAAAGTGGAATTGAGATGCCAGATTAGTCATGATCTTATTGAAAGATAGAGCAGTCTCGATCAGTCTTGAAGAAGACTCCGGACTTAAAACGGCACCCATCCATGTTCTCCAGGGATGCTGCCTGATCCGTTGAGTTATCAAGCACTCTCTATTTATGTTTTTGTAAAGCAGCATCTGGAGTTCCTTGTTTCTATACCTTGATTCCATCCTGTCCCCCCCTGTCAACCTGCTTCCCACAAGGGGGCGGCAGAGTGGTGCAGCGGTAGAGTTGCTGTGTTACAGCGCCAGAGACCCCGGTTCGATCCTGACCACGGGCGCTGTTTGTACAGAGTTTGTACGCTCTCCCCATGACCACGTGACCTCCGGGTGCTCCGGTTTCCTCCCACATTCCAAAAAAATGCAGGTTTGCAGGTTAATTGGCTCTGGTAACATTGTAAATTGTCTCTAGTGTGTAGGGTAGCACTAGTGTACGGGGTGATCACTGGTTAGTGCGGACTCGGTGGGCCTAAGGGCCTTTTACCGTTCTGTATCTCTAAAGTCTAAACTATCGAGACTGCTCTATCTTTCAATAAGATCATGACTAATCTGGCATCTCAATTCCACTTTTTCCACCTGATCATTAGTGCCCAGACATCTATTGATCTCAGCCGCAAAGGCACTCAATACTGAGCAACCACACGTCTGTCTCTTGGGTGAAGCATCCCAGTTATTTACAGCTCGCCGAGCAAAGACAATGCTCCTTCTCTTACTAGCTAGTTACAACCCTTTATCCTCAGACAATGCCCCTAATTCTAGCTGGTCACTGAGTTCCCACAAGAGAAACTTTATCTAATGGTGTTGAGTGATCAACAACATCCCAGTCCAATGTGACATCTCCTTTGATCTGTGTTTTCACACCTTACCCTTCCATATCTCCCTCTCCCCTAACTTAGTCTGCAGGGTGCAGGCACAAAATGTCATCAATGCCTTCTTTCCAGAGATGCTGCCTGTCCCTCTGAGTTACTCCAGCATTCATATCTTCGGTGTGAACCAGCATCTGCAATTCCTTCCTACATATGAAGGACACATGGGTTTGTGTAGATAGAACAAGAAGGAGAGGAAGCAACCCAGTCCTCATCATTCTATTGAGATAATCAGTATTTATGCAAATTAGTTTTAGTTTTACAGGTACAGCATGGAAACAGGCCTTTCGGCCCACTGAGTCCATGCCGCCCATCGATCCCCATTCACATAAGTTCAACGTTATCCCACTTTCTCATTCACTCCCCACACATGAGGGGCAATTTTACAGGAGCCAATGAACCTACAAAGCCAGGCATCTTTGGGATGCGGGAGGAAGCCAGAACACCTGGAAAAGACACTCGTGGTGACACGGAGAACGTGCAAACTCCACCCGAGGTCAGGATCGAACTGGGTCTTTAGCGCAGTGAGGCAGCTGTTTTTGTCAGTTAATTCAGAGGTTGGAAAATGTTGCACAGACCGGACGTCCCACCATTGTCTCCGTCTACACTTGACGCTGTCTCGGAAAACCAGGCAACATAATTAAAGACTTGCCCCAAATGGCCATTTCTTCTCTCTGCTCCCATCAAGGTCAGGTGCAGGAGGCGTCCCGTGGACGCAGAGACGGTGGGGCGAGGAGAGAGAGGTCAGGTCGCCGGCCTGCGGCAGTCTGGGGCTTACCTGGATCAGGTGCGCTC
Source organism: Raja brachyura (assembly GCA_963514005.1). The sequence goes on from OY740810.1 coordinate 30,821,729, forward strand.
CAGTACTTCCAGCATGTGGATCGCACTTTGGGCTTTAAACATTTTTTCCATTTTCTTTGTAAATGACGGGACAATATGGCGACTGTGCATTTGTGGGTTGTACAAAAGAAATTCACTGTGCTGTACACACGTGACCATAAAGAACCATTGAACCTTCCGGAAGAAGGGTGTCAGGGGCGATGGGGAGAAGGCCGGAGAATGGGGTTAGGAGAGTTTGATCAGCCATGATAGACAATAGACAATAGACAATAGGTGCAGGAGTAGGCCATTTGGCCATTCACATGATTCAATGTGATCATCAGGCACGTGCCGTCAGGGTAGGCAAGGTAGGCACTGCCTACCGTGACTAAAATTATAACATAGTAATAACTAAATATAAATATTAAAGGCATGGGAGAATTATGCATGTGTAAGAGATCGATCTCTTAGGTAGACATAATTCTCCGTGCCTTTCATCCGCAGCGCTTGTAACACAGGAGGCTCTGTGCAGCCCACGTGTCGTCAGCGCTGCCTGAAGCCGTCAATTTCAAGCGCGGCTGAAGGCAGCAGAAATTCTGCCTTTGCAGCACTGCGCATGCGCACCAGTCTACTGCGCATGCACCGCGCAAGTTTCTTGGCGGGGTTTTCAAATATGGTTTGTCAATATTTTAAGTGTATGTTAGGTAACAAAGAGAGAAGAATGGAGTTTGTGTACCAATGATGCGGTAAGTACATTTGTGTTTATGTTTTTAAATACTGTATTTCCCGGGGTGTGCGGGTGGAGGGAGAGCTCCTTTCATAGCGTTTGGGGAGTCCGGCCCGGGGTAAAGTTGCGGGAAGGGCACTAATGTTATGAATGAGGGGATTGGTGTAATGGCACTCGCGACGCTCCTTGCACGGAGGCGTGGAATACCACTGCATTGAGGCGGGGGGGGGGGAGGAGAGAGAAGTAGCTCGGGTGGCTGAGCGGCCGCCGGGCCGGACAGCGGAACCAGCCGCCACCTTGGCTCCTTCTGCCGGTCCCCGCTTACCTCTGGCAGCTCTCCGTCTAAAAACCGCTCTCCTGCCGCTCGCTGGCGTCACTCATGTCCTTAAATTCCGACGGCGCGATTGAGGTTACTCGGCTGTGGGAATTCAAGGATTTGCAGGAAGCCGCTGACATGAGCGAAGTTGGCGAACGGTAGGTGACAGGTGTTCCGACGGAGAGCACTGCCAAAGGGGAGTGGGCCGGCAGAAGGCGCTGAAGTGGCAGCCAGTTCTGCTGTTGGGTCCCAGTGGCCGCTCGTAGCTCCCCGAGCTGCTTCTATCCCCAGCTACAGTGCGTGGCTTCGCGCCCGGAGAGCTCCGGTACGGTGAGTGAGTTCCTGGCATTATCTCCGACACCCTCCTTCTCAACACTCGTGCCATCCCCACAACTTTACCCCTGGCACAGACTCTCCACACGCTGTGAAATGAATTGTTTCCCCAATTGGTCTCGGATTAGGAAGCCTTGGGCAAATTGAAATGTCACAGTTTTTATTTTTTTCTTTATTTATTTAACGGAGAGAACAATCTGCGCATGCGCAGTTTAATATTTTTTTAAAGCGGACTGAGTGCCTACCCTGAGCAATTACTCACGGCACGTGCCTGGTGATCATGGCTGATCATCCCCAATCAATACCCCGTTCCTGCCTTCTCCCTATATCCCCTGACTCTGCTATTTTTAAGAGCCCTTTCTAGCTCTCTCTTGAAAGCATCCAGAGAACTTGCCTCCACCGCCCTCTGAGGCAGAGAATTCCACAGACTAGCCACTCTCTGTGAGAAAAAGTGTTTCCTCGTCTCCGTTCTAAATGATTGATTGGCAGAGTAGACTTGATGGGCCGGATGGCCTAATTCTGCTCCTAAATCTTATGATCTTATGGAAGCTTGAAAGTGAGCACCACCAGTCTTAGGAACATCCTTGCCCCCCCTCTGTTATCAACCTTCCGAACGGTCCTTCCACAAGCTGGAGTACTGCACAATTCACCTCTACACCATCAAGGACCTTGGACATTGTTGATGTCACCAATGTACTACAATAAGCTATCAGGTTAAGCTGTATTTCATGGGATTTGTTACATTTAAAACTAATTATTTCGTGCTACCGTTGGCACTGTTGGTTGAGCAAGTGGAGCTGCTGCCTCACAGCTCCGGGGAACAAAGTCTCCCAATTTAGTTTAGTTTCGTCCTGCACCTCTGGACAGATGTTGGGAATTTAGGTTCTTCCAGGTTTTGGAGCGGCACGGTGGTGTAGGGGTAGAGTTGCCGCCATACAGCACCAGGGACCCGGGTTCGATCCTAACTGTGGGTGCTGTCCAAACCGTGTTTGTACGTTCTCCCCGTGACCGGGTGGGTTTTCTCCGGGTGCTCCGGTTTCCTCCCACACTCCAAAAACATGCGGGCTTGTAGGTTAATTGCCCTCTGTAAATCGTCCCTAGGGTGGAAGATGGAACTACCGTACGGGGTGATCATTGGTCGGCACGGACTCGGTGGGCCGAAGGGCCTGTTTCCCTGCTGTATCTCTAAATTAAACTAAACCTGAGAGAGACACAAAACGTTGGAGTAACTCAGCGGTTTAGACAGCATCGGTGGAAAAAAGGAATAGGTGACATTTCGTGTCGAGACCTTTCTTCAGGCTTCAAAGCTGAGACCTGGTCGCTGGTCGTCCCACAATCCATTTTTCGGGAGGGGTCTCGGGTGCAAACGATCGGTTTCATTGGTCCTTCAGGTCCTGAGCGGGTGTGTGAAGTTCATTCATTTTACCATGTGACCAGGATGCATTTCCTCCCGGAGTTCTCCTGCTCTATAACCCGCTCTCACCACCACCGCGCGCGTTTCCTCGACACCTGCCTGCGCTGCCATTTAGTTCCACGTGCCTCCCAGCTCAGATCCAACCAGGATTTCAGGTCGACACAAAAAGCTGGTGTAACTCAACGGGGACGGGCAGCACCTCTGGGGAAAAGGAATGGGTGACGTTTTGGGTCATGACCCTTCTTCTGAAGAAACGTCACCCATTCCTTCTCTCCAGAGATGCTGCCTGCCCTGCTGAGTTACTCTGGCTTTTTGTGTCTATCTTTGGTTAAAACCAGCATCTGTAGTTCCTTCCTACACATTAGGATTTCAGGTACCGACACTCAGTCCACCGCTTCTGGTAACTGGTCTCATAAGTGAGTTTATACGTTCATCCGTCACGGGAGCAGAATCTACTCCACCATTCAATCATGGCCGATCGATCTCTCCCTCTCAATCCCATTCTCCTGTCTTCTTCCCGTTACCCTTGACACCCTTACTGATCAAATATCCGTCAATCTCTGCCCTGCCTCAACAGCCATCCGTGGCGATGGATACACCAGGTTCACCACCCTCTGGTTAAAGAAATTCCTCCTCGTCTTTCCGAGGGTATCTCAATAGACAATAGACAATAGGTGCAGGAGTTGGCCATTCGGCCCTTTGAGCCAGCTCTGCCATTCAATGTGATCATGGCTGATCACCCACAATCAGTACCCCGTTCCTGCCTTCTCCCCATATCCCCTGACTCCGCTATCTTTAAGAGCTCTATTCGTGATGGTATCAGAGAACCGGCCTCCGCTGCCCACCGTCCTTATTATTCTGAGACTGTGGCCTGAGACGTCTTCTTCTGTGCCCCGCATCCTCCCCCCTCCGCCATACGCAGACACCGACGGCCCCTCCCTCTGTCTCTCCCGCAGCTCCGGGCCTCACTCACCCAGACCTGCAATAGGCCTCAACTTTAATTCAAGTTTTGGATTCAAGTTTTCATTTAACTTTCTCTCACTCACCTGACCAAGTCTGAAGAAATGTCCCGACCCTAAACATTAGCCTCCATGTTCTCCAGAGATGCTGCTTGACCCGCTGAGTTACTCTATGCTTGCCTAGTTTAGTTTAGAGATACAGCGCGGAAACAGGCCCTTTGGCCCACTGAGTCCGCGCCGACCAGCGATCCCTCTACACGTTAACACTATCCCACACACACTGGGGACAATTTGCACATACACCAAGCCAATTAACCTACAAACCTGTACGTCTTTGGAATGTAGGAGCAAACCGAAGATCTTGGAGAAAATCCATGCAGTCACGAGGAGAGCGTACAAACTCCATACAGACAGCACCCGTGGTCGGGATCGAACCCGGGTCTCTGACGCTGCAAGTGCTGCAAGGCTGCAACTCTATTGCTGCGCCACCGTGCCGCACAGCACCATTATTGAAGAATGGTTCAAAGACCCCAAAAAACTTTGCAAAGGGCTGGGGTAACTCAGCGGGCCAGGCAGCATCAGTGGAGAACACAGTTAGGTGACGTTTCAGCTCGGGACCCTTGGTCACCTTTTCATGTTCTCTAGAGCTGCTACCTGGCGCTGGCTGACCCATTGTTTCTGCCTGTTCCTGCCCTTCTGAACTCATCTCCAAATACCTTGAGTCAGAAGCATGGTCCCGACTCAAAACATCACCCACCCATGTTCTCCAGGGATGCTGCCTGACCTGCTGTGTTACTCCAGCACTTTGTGTCTTTTTTTTGTAAACCAGCATCTGCACTTCCTTGTTTCTCCAGCTCGGAGACCCATCCTGACGGTCTTGAGGGGTAGTGGGGGGTTCCTGACACCTAGTTGCTTGTTGCAAGCGCGTGCATTTTGTGGAGGACACTCAGATACTGTGGCTCAGCTCATGGCCAGAATACGTTAGTGGCAGAGTGGTAGGCTGCATGTTCAGGCCAGATAGTATGCATGGTCATGTACGCTCATTTTATTAATTGGCTAATGATTATTTGGGCCCTTTACTCCTGCTAACAACTCTATCCTGGGCACATCCCTGAACAGAATTTGTTCTCATTGATTGTTTTAATAAACCAGGAACTGAAGAGTAAAGATTAAAGGATAGGGCAGCACGGTGGCACAATGGTAGAGTTGCTGCCTCACAGCTCCAGAGACCCGAGTTTGATCTGACGTTGGGTGCTGTCTGTACGGAGTTTCTACCTTCTCCCCGTGACCCGCGTAGATTTCTCCGAGATCTTCGGCTTCCTCCCACACTCCAAAGACGTGCAGGTTTATAGATTAATTGGCTTGGTCAAAATGTAAATTGTCCCTAGTGTGGGATAGTGTTAATAAGCGGGGATCGCTGGTCGGCGCGGACTCGGTGGGCCGAAGAGCTTGTTTCCACGCTGTATCTCCAAACTAAACTAAACTCCAAAGACGTGCAGGTTTGTAGGTTAATTGACTTCTGTAAATTGTAAATTCTCCCTTGTGTGTAGGATAGTGCTCCCTTGTGTGTAGGATGGTGCTAGTGTACGGGGGGATCGCTGGGCAGCGTGCGGACAGAAGGGCCTGTTTCCGCGCTGTATCTCTAAACTAAACAGAACTAAACTAAACTTAAGTGGGTGTTGCATTCTGACTGCGGAGGTCGGGATTGTATTTGTAGGATTTTCACTCTTCAAATATTTATAATATTCCCATCTCTTTCATTCCTCCCAATTATAATGCACCAGGGGGCCACCATAGGAGGAAGGCAGAGGTTGGCATCTCACTATGAACAAGCACAGCCATCAGAGAAGGGAGTTTGTCGTGAACATCCAAAATCTAAATTCTAAATTCTCAAGCTGCAGGGAAGCGAGAAAAAGACTTGCTGCATTTCTTTTAAAATGTAAAACCGTCTTGTGAAGTCGGGTCAAATACCATTGGGAGCAGATCCAGAAAATATTCTCTCTTTTCCACTCCGAGCCATTATTATTAGTCGTTTATTAGTAGTCCCGTCACAAGAGAAGGTATCATTTTTACTTGGCTGCTCGCAGGGTTATTGTGATCAGGAACAGGGCACTTTGACCGATTAAATCCTTACAATGATTCATAAATGTTATTATTGAAGTTAACACTTGTGTTTTGTCATTTTAATTTTGCCCTTTCATTCTGCAAATTATTATCTTACCTCCTTTCGCTTCTACAGTGCATCGTCCCGCTACAAAGGAGGCTGTGGATGAAGACCTAATCAGCGGTCTTTGAGAGAAGTTCAAGTTGGTTTGCATTACCCATCTGGGACACAGTGGTGAGAGGAAATTCTTGTGTAGTCATATCTCCTCACTGACATGTCATGGTCTCCCAAAGGTTGACATCCGCAGTTCAGGGGACATTTCAAAGCTTTGTTGCTGAAATTGGCCACCGCTTCTGGAGTTGGTGATACTGGGGAATAGGGAAAGGAAGTCATTTCAGAGATTACTTTTCAAGACTCATCCGCTTGGTAACCGTTTTGAAATCCAGGCACAAAGTACTGATGTAACTCAGAGGCAGCATCTCTGGAGAACGTGGACAGGTGGGGTTTCGGGTCGGGACCCTTCTTCAGACTGATTGCAAACCGACAGAAAGAAAGCAAATGCACAGAGAACGGTGCAGGACTTAACAAAGCAGACCATCAGTAAATGGAGACTCAAGAGAGAGAAAATGGAGGCACGGTGGTGCGGTGGTACATTTGCTGCCTCACAGCGCCAAAGACCCGGGTTCGATCCTGACTACGGACCTTGTCTGTAGGGAGTTTGTACGTTCTCCTCCTGACCGCATGGGTTTCCTCCGGGATCTCCGGTTTCCTCCCACAATCTAGACATGCATGTTTGTGGGTGAATTGGCTTGGAATAACTGCAAATTGTCCCTGGTGCATGTAGGATAGTGCTAGTGTGCGGGGATCGCTGGTCAGCGAGGTCTCGGTGGGCCGGAGGGCCTGTTTCAGCGCTGTATCTCCAAACTAAACTAAATGTGCACAAAATTGGAGAGTCTCCGTTGTCAGAGCAAACAAATGTGGCAGCAGTTCACAGAAATCCCCCAGAAAGGCTGGGTCCAATAAAACAGCATGCCTTCACATATCTACAACAGATGTTTGACAAGGTGAATAAAGAAACCACATTCAAAACATCTAATTGGTGATGTGAACAACTCACTGTATGCAGTTCTCAAGTCAATGCTTGTTTAATAAATACATTTGGCCTTTGATTTAATGCTTCCATATGTTTTTTATTACCGACAGCTTGAGGAATGACAAATTTATTGATGGGAAAATAGGCTTTAGTGAGGGAGCGCTGTCCCTCAGATGCCACTAAATATTTGAACCGGCGTCATTCAACGTCCTCGTCGAACAACGCGGTACACAGCGGAGTCATTGTTTAACTAAAGTCCAGGTTAAGAGCTGAGATCTTTGTTTCCTCAGAGGTGCAGCAGGAACTGCAGATGCTGCGGCCCTGAGCAAAGCACAAAGTGCTGGAGTAACTCAGTGGGTCATGGCTGAGTCAGTGGAATGAATGGACAGGCGACGTTTCGGGGTCAGATCCCTTCTTCAGACCCAGAGTGAACAGCCCACTGTCTGCAACTAAAGACACAAAGTGTCTAAGAGACACAAGAGTAACTCAGGGGGCCTGAAGCATCTCCGGAGAAAAGGAAAAGGTAACATTATGGGTCGAGACCCTTCTTCAGACTGAGAGTCAGGGGAGAGGGCAACGAGAGATATAAAAAGGTACAGGACAAATGAATGAAAGATATGCAGGAAGCATATCCCTAGTTTCCCTCTCCCCCAAAATCAAAAGGAGGGTCTCGACCCGAAACGTCACCTACTCATTCTCCCCAGAGATGCTGCCTGTCCCACTGAGTTACTCCAGCATTTTGTGTCTATCTTCAGTGTAAACCAGCAGCTGCAGTTCCTTCCTACACAATTACGTCCTTAATTGTGCTTTGTACCAATGTCTTGTTTTTTTTTGTGCAGTCTTTTCGTCTGTTTCATTGAATTTGTATATAGGTTTGGTCATGTATATGTATGTTTCTGTGCATTGTCTGTGTCTGTGACACTGATGTTTCACCACCCTCGTACACCTGCCAATAAACTCGACTCCACTCGACACGGCTTGACAAAGTGTAATGGCTGCAAATTTCATTCCCTTCAGGATATTAATTAGTCAGATGGGTTTCTAAGATAACCCAACATTTCCATGTTCATCATTAGATACTAGTTTTATATGCTGGATTTAATTAGTTGAATGAATTTAAATTCCCTAGATGCCAAAATGGGATTTTAATTTCTGTTATTGAACCACTAGCCGAGGCTTACTGAAACGACACTTATGCCAACGCTTCCACTGCATTGTGTATCTTTCAGTTGATTATTCTGATTTATCACGACAATTAAGGGATGTTAGTTTTAGTTTTAGTTTAGCTTGGAGATGCAGCTTGAAAACAGGCCCTTTGGCCCACTGAGACCGCACCTACCATCGACCACCCATCTGCTAGTTCGATCATACTCCCCTTTTTTTTTCCTTACAAAATGCTTTTATTCAGAACAAACAAATATAAAGTAGTAACACGATCAGAGAATGCCTATATTGGCATTTTACAAAGAAAGTTATCAAATTAAAATATTAACATTTTTATCAACAATACGTTCGACCTCCTGCGGTGACCAGCGTTCACGGACGGCCTCTACAGTCCCTGTGGACACCGCGTGTGCGTTCCCTCTCCAGGGACACGCGAGCACGGACGTAACCCCGGAAAAGGGGCAGGCAGTCGACGGCTGTGCGGCCGTCGACTGCCCGCTGCCTGGACCCGCGAATGGCCATTTTGGCCAGGCCCAGGAGCAAACTGACAGGGAGACTTGATCCTACACCCCAGGGGGTTTACCAGAATTCCAGCTGGATTGGAGGGTTTCATCTACAGGGAGAGGCTGGATAGTCTTGGTTTGTTTTCTCTGAAACATCGGAGGTTGAGAGGAGCCTCGATAGAAGTGTATAAAATGATGAGAGGCGTAGATAGGGTAGACAGTCAGAACATTATTTTCCCCAGAGTGGAAATATCCAACACTCGAGGGCATAGCTATAACGTAAGAGAGGGAGAGTTTAATGGAGATGTGCGGGGCAAGTGTTTTTACACAGAGAGCGGTGCGGGCCTGGAACGCATTGCCGGGGTGGTGGCGGAGGCAGATACGATAGTGGTGTTTAGGAGGCATTTAGATAGGTGCAAGATAGTGCAGGGAATAGAGGGATATGGATCATGTACCATTGGGATCAGTTTAAGTTGGCATCATGTTCAGTACAAACATTGTGGGCCGAAGGGCCTGTTCCTGTGCTGTACTGTTCTATGTTCTATGTTCTATATTCTAGCGGTAGAGTTGCTGCCTTACAGCAAAATGCAGCGCCGGAGACCCGGGTTCGATCCCGACTATGGGTACTGTCTGTATGGAGTTTGTACGTTCTCCTCGTGATCTGCGTGGGTTTTCTCCGAGATCTTCGGTTTTCTCCCACACTCTAAAGACGTACAGCTTTGTAGGTTAATTGGCTTAATTAAAATGTAAAATGGTCCAAGTTGGCGATATGCAGAGTAGAGTACTGCCCTGCCGACTACAGAATCCAGAAGGTTCAGAAGGATTGTCCCACTTCCCTGAGTTGGAAGGGCAAATGAAGATCGGATTTAATTCCTGTCTCATGGTCATCTTGTGGTGATTCGGGGTGGGGAAGGGGTAGGGCTGATGCCTAGTGTTGGTGATAGTGGATGGTGAGACAGGGGCTGTGTGTCTCTGCGTACTTGCCCACGTGAATACCTGCTCCACCACATGCCTGTGCACGTTTGCCATCGTTCAAAAGTAGTCAAGTTCGAAAGGAGAGGTGCTGAAAGTCCTTGAGAAAATCTGAACAGCCTAATTAATGCACGAAGTGCATCTGTGAATCAACACGTGGTTGACACTCACCGTTATTCTTAACGAGCGTGATGCCAATTAACCTACAAACCCGAGATAGACTCAAAGTGCTGGAGTAAAGGGCCTGTCCTACAAGCATGCAACTCTATGCGATGAACGCGATCAAACTAGAAGCGGGGGCCGCGCGGAGTTCGGGTGATCCCCTGTACAGGGCCGTTCCCACCAGCATGCGCCTGCATGTGGCAAGCGCGACCAAACCGGCAGCAGGGGCCGCGTGGAGGTCGGGTGAGTGGCGCAACGCGGCGCAAAGTGAGGCGAACTTGGAGCGAAGTCTGAGGTAAGTTCACCAGGACAGAGAGGGGCACACAGAGAGGGGCACAGAGGCACACACAGAGAGGGCCATGGAGCCACACACATAGAGGGTCACGGAGGCACCTACAGATAGGTTCACGGAGGCATGACGTCGAGGCGGTGTGCAATGCATCGAGGCGACTGCGAGCCGATAAGCCGTTGCCGCGCGGAATTTTTGAACATAGTCAGTTTTTCGGAGCCCCGCGCGGTGTCGAGACGAACTCCACACAATTCCACACGGCTCCGGCGATCGAAGTGGGACCGGCCGCGCGACACCGGACGGCTCAAGCGACCACGTTAGGTCGCGCTAATTGCATAGAGTTGCATGCTTGTAGGACAGGCCCTTAACTCAATGGGTCAGGCAGCATCACTGGAGAAAAAGGATTGGGATCCCTCTTCAGATCTGACAGCCTTCCCTCTTCTCTTCCCTGTGTACCACCTGCATGTGCGCCCATTGTTCCCACTTCCCCATCCCCCTTTCCCCCTTTCCCCTGCCCCCTTATACCTATACTCCCGATGTGAAACGTCTCCTATCCATGAGCTCCAGATATATTGCCTGACCCACTCAGTTACTCCAGCACTTTGTGACATTTTTCTGTTAACCTGCAGCTGCTGTTCCTTCTTTCTAACTCTATTCCTCTGGGTTCACTTTTCGTGCAGTTCAGTTCTTTAATTTTAATGGACATAGTATTATGGTGCGTCAATATGTGCTTCTGCAGATGCACACTCCTCTCTGGGAGTGCACAGTCAGAATTTCTTTCCACACATGAAACTACTTGTGTGGAGAAAGCTGAGCATTCCTGCACGTCGCCTCAAAGGAGATAATAGACTGGCAGCATCTTTAAAGAACTGCGGATGCTAGTTTCTACCTAACATACACAAATCGTGTTGGAGTAACTCAGTTGGTCAGGCAGCATCCCTGGAGGAAAAGGATAGGTGACGTTTCGGGTCGGGACATTTCCCCAATCGAAAGAAGGGCCCTGACCCGAAACGTCACCTATTATTTTTTTCTCCAGTCTAAAGAAGGCTTCCGACCCGAAACATCACCTATTCCTTTTTCTCCAGAGATGCTGCCTGACCTGTTGAGTTACTGCAGCACTTTGCGCCTATTTTTAATAGATTGACAAGCGGACTGAGCGGTGTGAGCGTGCATTACTGTTGTAAAATATGAAGGCAGCGACAGGATTATGCCCGTCAATGTCACAGCAGAACGTTTGTACAAAAATTTGCAAATGCTACTCCGGGAGGGTTTAAACTGGAGCGACAGAGAGGTGGGTAATTTCCAGATCAGCAGAATGCAAGTGGAACAATTGATGGGAAGGTTGCGTTTGAGTCATTCTACAGGTGTATGGTAGAGAGCATATTGACCGGTTATATCACCGCCTGGTTCGACAGCCCCAATGCAAACGGACAAAGGAGATTAGAAAACGTGGCGAGCACTGCCCAGTGCATCATGGGTACTGATCTCACCACCATTGACGGCATCTATAAGATGAGCGGTCTCAAAAATGCTGCCACCATCATCAAGTGATGCCATCCTGACCACTATCTCATTTCTCTCCTGCCATCGAGAAGGAGATATGTATGAAGGTCTGAAGCCAATGATGTGCAGGAAGGAACGGCAGATGCTGGTTTAAAACCGAAGATAGAAACAAAAAGCTGGAGTAACTCAGCGGGTCAGGCAGCATCTCCGGAGAACAGGAATAGGTGACGTTTCGGGTTCAGACCCCCCCCCCCCTATTCCTTTTGTCTGGAAATGCTGCCTGACCCACTGAGTTACTCCAGCCTTGTGTATCATCTTCAATAAACCAGCAACTGCAGTTCCTTCCTCAGCAAAGAGGTCTTCTTAACTAGTTGATGCATGGGCGATAATTCTGCTGAGACCCTGCGTCCGTTAAATCTCCTCCACTCATTATTTAGAATCTATGTCAGCATTGCCCATGTTAAAATGGCTGATGGAGCAGCAAGGTGGTGCAGCGGTAGAGTTGCTGCCTCTCAGCGCCAGAGACCTGGGTTCGAACCTGACTACGGGTGCCACCTGTACGGAGTTTGCACGGCCTCCCCGTGACCGCGGGGGGTTTTCCCCGGGAGCTCCGGTTTCCTCCCACACTCCAAAGACGTACAGGTTTGTAGGTTTATGTCTTCGCAGAGATAGTAAATTGTCCCAAATGTGTAGGATAATGCTAGTAAACTGAACTAAATTAAAAGGTGATGATTTGGGTCGAGACCCTTAAGCCCCTGTCCCACTTGGGTGATTTTTTCGGCTACTACAGGCGACTGGGCTGTCGCCACACGGTCGCGGGGTGTCGCCTGTACGGTCGCGAGTATTCTCTTCAAGTCGCCTAAAGAGTCGTAATTTTTTTCTGGTCGCTGCTGGATTTTGAAATGTTCACCGAAATATTCGGTGACTGTGGGCTTGACGTAGCTTGTCTTCTCCTGTAGGTGCTGTCGTAGGTTGTCGCCTGTGTGGTCGTAGGTTGTCGCCTGTGTGGTCGTAGGTGGACGTCCTAATGGGTCACCGGTTAACATCGACTAGGTAGTAAGTTGTCGTAGCTTGTCGTAGACACTGTCGTGGGGGGGGTGCGGGGGGGGGGGGGTCCAGTCACCGTTTTTTCGGCGACTTGCTATAACTGTGACAGTCGCCGGCAGTCGCCGAATAAATTTCCTACGTGGAACAGGCCCGTTATTCAGAGTCTGAAGCGAACAGGGCGAGGTGTCGCAAAGTATCACTAACGTTTAACTTGGGAAATGATCATCTTTGAGAAACGCATGCAATTAGAATGCCAAGCAGTGCATTACAGAGGGTGAAGCGAGAGGGACTGTTACTCTGCGAGGAGCCACTCTTCGCCAAGGGCGTTTTCTGAACGAGCTAATCTACAAAGTGTGATTTTATTGTCACAGTAAATGATGACCTTTTATTGTGCTGTTCTGCGCAGGCAACACGCCACTAGCCTGCTCGTCGGAGGATGAAGCTGCAGGCTGATGCGTTGAAAGTAAATAAGATAGAAATGCTCGGCACGTTTGACATTGTAATATGAAATAGAAGGAACATCAGAGCCACACTTTTTTGAGCTTTAGAAAAATTACAATTGTGGTCGTTAGTCAATTGTTACCAGTGATGCCCGCTGACAAAGGTATATACCACGTCAACATATTGAATTGTAAGAGTTCATGTGGATTCGGGTTAGGAGTAGGGGGACAAGATTGCAGGACCACAGAATTCTCAATGAGTGGTTGATACTTTATTGTCATGTGTACTTGATGTGAGTGAAGCTCTTTGTTTCAGCATATAATTCACAAGTATGCAAAGACTGGCCAAGAAAGTTACAAAAGTATTCAATGTAGTCTCAATGGTCCTTCTTCCTTCTCACTCCCCCCCCCACCCTTTCCCCCCCACGCCGGGTCCCCCTTTGTTCTCGGTGGCGCGTCCTCCACCGACCGACCACCGGCACTCACGTGGGCGACAGCGTTCCCACGGTGCTCCACGCTCACCAGTGTCTCCCTCGCCTGCCGATGGTCCTCCTCACATCCGATGTTCTTTATCACTCGCGATGGTCCTCTTGCTCACTGATGTTAAGGGGTTAAGGTCTTGGACAGGCTAGATGCAGGAAGATTGTTCCTGAATAAGGGGTCACACTTTAAGGATAAGGGGGAAGTCTTTTAGGACCGAGATGAGAAAATCATTTTTCACACAGAGAGTGGTGAATCTGTGGAATTCTCTGCCACAGAAGGTAGTTGAGGCCAGTTCATTGGCTATATTTAAGAGGGAGTTAGATGTGGCCCTTGTGGCTAAAGGGATCAGGGGGTATGGAGAGAAGGCAGGTACAGGATACTGAGTTGGATGATCAGCCATGATCATATTGAACGGCGGTGCAGGTTCGAAGGGCTGAATGGCCTAATCCTGCACCTATTTTCTATGATTCTATTATTTTATGTCCCTCCACTCTCACCGACATCCCTCCACTCTCCCCGACGTCTCCCTGGTCAGGATCGAACCCGGGACTCTGGCGCTGAGAGGCAGCATCTCTACCGCTGCAACACTGTGCAGCACAGTCACCTATTCCTTTTCTCTGAAGGTGCTGCCTGACCCGCTGAGTTACTCCTGAGTTTGTGCCTGCCCAGAGAATAATGTCACCGCACCAAGATTGCAATCATAGTGGACTTCAATATATTCTCTGCAAGATGCATCAATATATTCAATATATTCTCTGCAAGTCCATCAATAATGTGGGCCAAATATGTGCAATGGGTCCAGTTTTGATGAGGCATCTTGGTCGGTATGGATAAGTTGGCCAAATGGCCAGTTTCTGTGCTATGCGGATGTGTAGGCTTCCACAAGAACGATGGGCCAAATGGCCTCTTCTGTGCTAACGTTGTGATGAATAATGGTCTCTTTCTCCAGCTGATTGGAGCGAGTTATAATCGCGATGTGGATTAGGAACTGACTGGTGCAATGTGTTGGATGCTGACCCTTGGTCCCTGGGTTCATGTGGATGAAGGCTTCCTTTGTGTGCTGGCCTTAATGCGGGCTTGTTAAAGTGCCTTGAACTCTGTCAAACTTTAGTTCCTAACACCTTGTGGTCAAGGGCTAAATGGCTTCAAACTTTGTACCAATTAGCAAAAAATAACAAGTTTAGGAATATAGTCAGGCTGTTCCACAATGTATAATGTCAGAGCAGAAAGGCTCTTTGTTTCATTCAGCCTGGGAGTGGTTGACCTGTTGAATCCTAGCACAGTCATAGGACGTTGGTTAGGTCGCATTTGGAGTATTGTGCGCAGTTTAGTTTGGGGTTTTTTTAGTTTTAAGGATACAGCGCGGAAACAGGCCTTCCGAGTCCGCGCGGTCCAGCGATCCCCGCACATTAACACTATCCTACACACACTAGGGACAATTTACACACATACACCAAGCCAATTAACCTACAGACCTGTACGTCTTTGGAGTGCGGAAGGCAACTCGATCTCGGAGAAAAACCACGAGGTCATGAGGAGGACATGCAAACTCCGGAACAGACAGCACCCGTAGTTGGGATCGAACCCGGGGTAAAGCAGAAACTCTACTGCTGCGCCACCGTGGCTGGCCTGGTTGTCCCTTTAAAGAATGGACGTGGAGGCTTTAAAGAAGGTACAGAACGGGTTTGTCAGAATGCCACCTTGATTAGGGAATATTAGCTATGAGGAGAAGTTGGACAATCTTAGATTATCTTTTCTGAGGCGACCTGATAGAAAATTATGAGAAGCACAAACAGGGCAGACAGCCAGAATTTTTTTCCCAGGGTGGAAATGTCCAAGATGAGAGGGTAAAGGGCCTGTCCCACCAGCATGCAACTCCATGCGATTAGCGCGACCTGACGTGGTCGCTTGAGCCGTCCGGCGTCGCGGGGCCGGTCCCACTTCGATCGCCGGAGCCGTGCGGAATTGTGCGGAGTTCGTCCCGACACCACGCGGGCCTCCGAAAAACTGACTATGTCCAAAAGTTCTGCGCGGCAACGGCTTGTCGGCTCGCAGTCGCCTCGACGCATTACACACCGCCCCAACATCGTGCCTCCATGAACCTCTCTGTAGGTGCCTCCGTGACCCTCTATGTGTGTGGCTCCGTGGCCCTCTGTGTGTGTGTGCCTCTGTGCCCCTCTCTGTGTGCCCCTCTCTGTCCTGGCGAACTTACCTTAGACTTCGCTCCAAGTTCGCCTCACTTTGCGCCGCGTTGCGCCACTCACCCGACCTCCGCGCGGCCCTCGCTGCCGGTTTGGTCGCGCTTGCTGCATGCAGGCGCATGCTGGTGGGAACGGCCCTGTACAGGGGATCACCCGACCTCCGCACGGCCCCCGCTTCTAGTTTGATCGCGCTCATCGCATAGAGTTGCATGCTTGTAGGACAGGCCCTTACAGCTTTAAGGTGAGAGGGGCAAATTTTTAAGATGTGCGGGGCAAGTTTTCTACCCAGAGATTGGGGGATGTCTGCATCGCACCACCAGGGGTAGCGATGGAGGCACATATGATAATGACATTTAAGAGGCTTTAAGGTAGACACGTGGATATATAGGGAATGTTGGAATATGGATTACATACAGGCCGAGGAGATTAGTTTAGTCTGGTATCATGTTCAGTACGGACATTGTGGGCTCCTGTGCGGCACTGTTTTATGTTTTACGTTTACTGAGCAGAAGAACGCAATTCAGCTCATCTTGTCCACACTGGCCAAATAGGTACTTCAGTAATCCTACACCCTAGTTATTGGTCTATAATTCTGCCGGTTCCAGCTATTCAAGCATTCATTCAAGTGACTTTAGGGTCAGACAACACGGAAGCAGTCCCTGTGTACAACTCTTGCACCTGAACTAAACTCATGCAGTCACAAGGGGGACGTACAAACTCTGTACAAGGGCGACCTGTAGTCAGGATCGATTCCGGGCCTCTGGCACTGTGAGGCAGCAACTCTACCATTGGTCCATCTAAGTGTTTGACCCATATCCCTCTAAACATTTCTTATACATGTACCTGTGTCTTTTAAATGCCGTTATTCTATCTGCTTAACTAAATAAGCTCCAAACTACACAGACTTTGATGCATTCTTTTTGACTTTGCACTATATTGCTCGTTTGCTTAATATTTCATTTCGGAGTCACGTGAGTGACTTCGTGAAGAACCCGCCAGCACGCATGCGCGACATATCGTCGCTCGCATTGCAGTCGACGGCTGGAGAGGAGCGCGGCTCGTCACCAGCCCTTCATAAGGGCCACTCAGGTAAGTACTAACAACCTTGAGTTGGTTGTTCTGTGTGAATAATTGTGTTTTCTTCCACAGAGACATGGACAGCGGGAAAAATAAAGGCCGTAAAACTTCTACAAGGAGTTGTCGGCAACCCAACCCGGAGCCCCCCTCCACGGCAGGAGGACGGGCCGGGAAAAAGGCGCGCAAGCCGGGGAGCCCTGTATTCACAGGATCCGGTTTACCGACGCAGCTATGCCCTAGCGGGGTACCTGCAGAACAAACAGTCGGTACAGCGCCGGAGCAGGTGCATCCTGACTCCATCTCTCTCTCACCCACTGGGTCGTTTGCAGAGACAAGCAAGAGGGATTCGCGTGCTGATGCACGGCCCTTCTCCTTGAGCCCTCTTGAAGGAGGCAGGGATACAATTCCACTACCTAGCCCTTCGCGGGTTGAGGTCTCACCAGGAGCCACTAGGAAGTGGTCTGGTGAATCAGGCAGGCCCGAGTCCACTGGCAGACCAAGGAGGGCCAGTGTCGACTCACCACCCAGGGGGACCAGGAGGAGTCACAAGGGTGGAGCCTCGCCTAGATCATCGCTTCCCCCGCTGGGGGCAGGTCGGGACCGTACGCCGTCTGGGTCCAGATTAAGGACAGTCGGCAAGCCCGTGCGGACGTCGGGTCACCACGCTGCGGCGTCAGGTGCCGACCTCTCCCCACCCATGCCCTTCGAGGCAGCCGGGTCCAGCTTAGCGAAGAGGAGGCGCTCGAGCAGGTCCGCGCGGGAATCGCTCAGCTTCGCCGAGGCGGCTGGTAGCGACACATCATCACAGTACCGATATTACCTCGACGAGGTACGGACTGATGATCGGAGCCTCAGGAGTTCCTTCGGGCACGAGGCCTCTTACCTCCCACACCCGCCCGATGAAGGGCGCTTGGATCGTATGGAGAGGATATTGGAGCAAGTTCTACTCAATCAGAAACAGGACACACACAGCTCCAGGGGACTCATGGATATATCCCCGTCCCCATCTATGGACAACATAAGACCAGATGAGGAGGATATCCTGGTACATGCCCCAGCAGCACCTGAGGTCCCTCAGGAAGATCTGCTGGATGTGGCAGCCAAATTCGGGTTACCCGTATCATCAGGACAACCCCTCAACATCAAACTGGCCGCAACCATAGATTACCTTACCAACCATCAATTGCAGGAGGAGGTCCTTGCGAAGGCCATGGAGAGACACAAGGCTCCAGGGAACTGCAATTCACTCCACGTGCCGATTGTGAACATGCCAATCTGGGGTAATATCAGCCCGGGCATCAGAGCGCAGGAAGTGAAACTGCAGAGGATTTTAAAACTACTTACGTCGGGGATCACCGCTTTTGCAAAGTCGGTAGATGGGGTGGATCTAAGCACTGAACAGGAGGATGCTCTAGCTCTGCTCTGCAATACGCAATACGAGATCAACGCTTTCAGGAAGGGCATTATTAAACCTTCCTTGAATCCCAAATTTGCGGGACTATGCAGAGCACCTCCTACCCCCCCACCTAGACAGCTGTTCGGAGAAGACCTCCCAAAGCAGGTCAAAGAGCTGGATGACCATGCGAAAACCATAGGTCTGATGAGACCACATTTTGTGACCAGACCTTCGGCCAAGAAGACACCTTACTTCAGGCCACGAGGTCAGACCGACAGGCCAACAAGGACCTACGTTCCGGCACCTCCTCAATATCAACAGCCTCCTCAGCCCAGGCCTTTTTTAGGGCTAGGCCCTCAGCGGCCAGCATGGAAGATGCGGATTCCGCACCAACCACGAAACCCAGCACCTCCACGTCCCACCAAAAATCCCAGGGACCACCGATAACCATGAAGGTGGTCTGGATTCCATGCACTTGCATGTCTAACCTCACGAGTTGGGGGCAGATTACGGGGATTTAAGGAGGCTTGGGAAACCATCACTTCAGATGAGTTTATCTTGCAAAGTATTCAGGGTTATGCAATTGAGTTTATTCATGGCCAATTGCCTCCACCCCATCATATGCCGAATCGCAAATTTGCACTTTCCAAAAAAGAATTGGCAGAAGGCTATGCTGAAATCTTGAGTTTACAAGAGAAAGGTGTGATAGAGCAAACCACACATGAACCAATTGAATTTGTGTCCAATATATTTACTAAAACTAAAAAAGACGGTGGATGCCGGGTCATTATAGATTTAACTCACTTGAATACCTTTGTAAAATACACCCATTTCAAAATGGACACATTTGAAACAGCCAAATCTTTGATTTCGGAAGGCTGCTTCATGGCATGCATTGATTTAAAAGATGCATACTATTCAGTATCCATTCGGAAACATCATAGGAAGTTCTTGAAGTTTACCTGGATGGATCAGCTTTGGCAATACAAAGCATTGCCCAATGGGCTTACTACAGCCCCCAGACTATTCACCAAACTACTCAAGCCAGTGTTATCCACACTGCGGAGACAAAATCATACGGTCATGGCCTATTTGGATGACATTCTGATAATTGGGCACACTCTGGAATCAGCAGAGTTGGCGGTTTCAGCCACAGTAAAAAATTTTCAAAAAATGGGGTTTATAATCCATCCAGACAAATCAAAGTTCATCCCCGCACAGATCATGGACTACTTGGGGTTCACGATTGACTCCAATCGCATGATCACCACCATCCCAACTAACAAAGTCGGTGATGTGTTTCAAGCATGCAAGAACCTGGTCTGCGCCAGTATACCGTCTATCAGATTAACTGCCAGGGTAATTGGCAAAATTGTAGCAGTATTTCCAGCTGCTCAATATGGACCTTTACGCTATCAGAATTTACAAAGGTCAAAAATAACACCATTAAAACTAAATGCTGGACATTATGATAGACCTATGCAGTTGCCGGTTAAGGCAAAACTTGAGTTACTATGGTGGATTGGCAATATCCATAACTCATTTAAACCCATCATTGTGCCTCGTCCAATGGTATACTTGCAAACAGATGCAAGCTCCCATGGCTGGGGAGCTACGGACAACAACAACAGTTGTGGAGGTAGATGGGATTCACTTGAAGCTACTTTGTTGTCAGCACAAGGGATAAACTATTTGGAGATGCTAGGAGCATTCCACGGACTAAGAGCCTATTGTTCAAACATGACTAACACTCATGTCCGTCTCCAAATAGACAATACCACTGCGGTGGCTTATCTGAACCATATGGGCGGTACCAGGTCAATTTCATGCAATGAATTGGCAAACACAATTTGGCTCTGGTGTATTCAACGGAATATTTGGATCTCAGCTACCTACTTGCCAGGTGAGCTCAATACAGTGGCGGACACCAGGTCACGGAAGTTCAATGACAACATCGAGTGGATGTTGAAACCCCAAATATTCACCAAAATTATAGCCAAATTTGGTAAACCGGATATTGACCTTTTTGCGTCATGGTTGAACCATCAGGTACCAACATACGTATCATGGGAGCCAGATCCTGGGGCTATGGCGATGGACGCATTCTCGCTAGACTGGGGGAAATGGTTCTTCTATGCCTTTCCTCCATTCTGCCTCATCAGTCGGGTATTGCGGAAAATCCAGCTCGATGCTGCCAAGGGCATCCTCATTATACCCGACTGGCCTACGCAATCATGGTATCCGGTGGTCCTTGGAATGATAAGTCAACCATGGGTCCTCTTAGAGGGTTGCCCACAATTGGTGACGAACCCTGCCACAGGGGAACCACACCCTTGCCATAGTCATTTGAATCTATTGGCTTGCAGGATCTGAACAGGCCACTACTTCAGTATGGTCTATCTTCAAGGACAATGGATACCATGGGAGCATCATGCAGGGAGTCCTCAAGACGGCAGTACTTATCGTACATCAGGAAATGGGAATCCTATTGCAGCCGCATGGACGTTGCATATGACTCCGTCTCCATCACAGATGTGCTGGAATTTCTTGCGGGGCTACACCATGATCAACATCTCAGCTATAGTGCCATCAATAGCGCCAGGAGTGCGCTATCGTCCTACCTCAACATTGAGGTAGGATCCAATAAATTGGTCTCCAAACTTATGCGGGGGATATTTAATTCCAACCCGCCGAGGCCTCGTTACAACGTCACATGGGATATTGGCAAAGTACTGACCCTGCTGAGAACATGGTCACCCATGACGGGGCTCGAATTGGACAAACTCACCCTGAAAGTGGTGATGTTGATGGCACTTACCTCAGCACAAAGGGTG